>JAXQQM020074932.1:0-127677 GCA_034641835.2 Pinus albicaulis
ATGGAATAGCAAAGCAAATAAAGGATTGAACAACAATTCTGAAATAGAACAGCAAGTCTAAAATGGAACAGCAATTGAATAACTAAGTCCCGCAGGTTGTAACCAAACTTAATCTATTAACTCAAATGCATTCTTTGCAATCAAATAACATTCTTTCACTCTAAAAGCAATTCACACAAATCACACTAATGGAACAGCAATAACTATTAATGAATTATGGAACAGTACTGATAAATCAGAAACGCGCACAACACGAACGTTTAGTATAACAGCTCTGTAACAAAACAGTAAGAACATGCAATTAACTCTTGAAAGGATTAATAACTTGATGCGGAGTCAACACACGATTCTATCTGTAAAAAACCTCAATGATTCAATCTTTAACAAAGCATGTAATATGAACTTATAAAGCATATCAAATTACCAAATAACAATGATAAACAAACCACACAAAAGTCAAGTCGTAATGGTACAGAAGCAAGTGTCCTTCGGGGCCGGGCCCTTAGCCTCCAAGGATACACCGCTTTAAGTTAATCCAGACGCAGAGATGAAATAATCACCAAGCTTTTATTAATGCATCGGTCAAAAATACATTGAACCAGTTCTCAACGAGACTCAATAATCAAAGTTGATGTTTTACAGAAAATTACATAAAAGCGTATCCTATCTATCAAGCTAACAGTGTTGTCCCTTTATATAAAGGTGATGGCGGAGATGTCCAAGTAACATGATAAATAAAGCAGCGATCCCTCAGGATCGAAGATCCTGAGGGATTCGCCAAACTGTTAATTCTTCATCCTTTCCTTTCTTTGGCGCCGAGCTGGTGTCTTCTCCTTCTTTTCCGAGCCGATTTGCTGTAATCTATTTAGCCTTGTTTGCATTCGGTTCTCGTTCAGAGGGACAGCAGTTATCTCGACTTTGTCCTTTCCTTTGGAACGGAAATTCCTCGTTTTCTCCTTTTCCTGTACAGAAAATAACCATTATCAGTGGCTAAGTCTTGCATATCAATTCTCACATGTTTTGTTATGGTTCCTTATTACTTTCCAAATTCATGATACAAAAAGGTTCACAAATTCTATTAAAAAGCCACTGAAATAGTCATCAAAAGCATACCGAAACCTCAATGATTCAAACTTGAACAGAGCATATAATATGAACTTGTAAAGCATATCAATTTATCAAATAACAATAATAAACAAACCACACAAAAGTGAAGCTGTAATGGTACAGAAGCAAGTGTCCTTCGGGGCCGGGCCCTTAGCCTCCAAGGATACACCGCTTTAAGTTAATGCAGACGCGAAGATGGAATAATCACCAAGCTTTCATTAATGCATCGATCAAAAATACATCGAACCAGTCTTCAACAAAACTTAATAACCAAAGCTGATGTCTTACAGAAGATTACATAAAATGTATCCTATCTCTCTCTTGTCTATCTCTAAACTAACAGTGCTGTCTCTTTTTATAAAGACGACGGCGGAGATGTCCAAGCAACTAGATAAATAAAGCAACGATCCCTCAGGATCTTCGATCCTGAGGGATTCGCCAAACTGTTAACTCTTCATCCTGTCTTTTCTTTCGCGCTGAGCTGGTGTCCTCTCCTTCTTTCCCGAGCCGATTTACTTTGATCTGTTTCCCTATGTTTGCGTTCGGTTCTCGTCCAGAGAGACAGCAGTTATCTCCACTTTGTCCTTTCCTTTGGAGCGGAAACTCTTCGTTTTCTCCTTTTCCTGTATAGAAAATAACCATTATCAGTGGCTAAGTTATGCACATCAATTCTCACATGTTTTTTTATAGTTCCTTATTACTTTCCAAATTCATGATTCAAAAGGTTCACAAATTCTATTAAAAAGCCATTGAAATAATCATCAAAAGCATACCTTTTTAGTACTCCACACACCCCCCTGCTTACCTTGTTTCATGTCCTCATGAAAACATTGTAGTTGACATGTAATGCAGTGAGAGAGTATGCTGGAGAAGGAGTCTCATGCGGAGGCCTACAACCATGGTGAGTGATTAAATAGTCAAAGAACTGACCTGCTTGCTCCTCAGGCATATCATACAGAGCCTGGTATCCGGGTGCAGGGTGCCAAATAATTGGAGCTCGAAATCTATACCCTAACCAAGATGACCCTGCTTTCAGAATGCTCTGGCCATAGAGATTCAAACGGTCAGCAGCTAACTCAAAGTTCTCATACTTAAATGGTTCTCTGAGCTGGATGTGTGGATCAGAGACTCGATATCAAAATTTGGCTGCATTAATGGCCAAGTCTTTGATGGAAAGGAAATACTCTAAACTCTCTCGAATGAGTGCCTCATGCATGGGCCCTAATGTTTCAATGACACCCGGAGTCCTTATATGGTTTATATGAGCTTTCCATAACTGTACTGGGTTCCTAGGCTCAGCCCTAACTCGTAAATCTAGACCATTTTCCTGACTCTGGAAAGTATCATAGGATTTGAGCCACTTAATCTGATTAACCCCGAATGAAATGAATGCTTGGAATTGGATATCGCCAATGGAGGGGCCAGGGTTCAATTCAGTCTCCTGACTTAGCACAAGGTCGTGCAAATAAAGTTCACACAATAATCTCTGGACTTTCACTCCATAATGTTTACAACAGTCTATAAAATCATTAACATTGTTGATTTGTATAGGGGTGCCTGCCTTAACAGCTTTTATTTGTAATTGTAAATACCGTTCTAATAAAAACAGAGCATAGTTTTTAGCAGGGGCCCTACATGCTAAAACATTATTGTATAAAGAACACAAGTCATTCATCTATTTGATAGCAGTATCTAGTCTACAAGTTACCTGTGCGACTTCCTCTTGTTCCTTCATCCACCCTTCAAAAGCCTGGCTTTTAGATTGACTGACGTCCCTTAGTTGCTGCTGCAACTCTTCATATTTTTCTCGGGGAACCGTTTGTTCTTTAAGTTGCTCAGCTTCTTGCTGTGCTTGCTTCATCATCTTGTGCAAGGATTTTGTTTTCGGATCTTTCTTCCATAGGTCAGTGGAGGCCGGGAGTTTTACCTGAACTTTCTTGTTATGCTGTTTGGAGTTCAGAACCCTTATTACCCCTGAGGGTGGTGCCTCTATCTGAATTTGCTTATCATCCTTTTCCATTTTAACACGAACATCCGTTTGTTCCCGATCCTCAGCATCATGTGGAACGGCAGCTGGATCCTCAGGGTTTTGGTCAGCAGGCCGTTTGTTGGCCCTCTTTTTCCTCTTTACCTTCTGGTTCTTTTTCAGAATCCTAATTTGTTGTCTGAGCTGGGTTATCGTATTTAACAATTTAGTTCGTTCCTTCCGCAACTTCTTAATTTCCATTGTTTCATTTGAAGGAACGGCAGTCTGCCGATGGTGGACTGGATCATGACCAGTTGCTAACTCTTCCTCCTGGGGTTCTTCCTCACTGCTCTGCTTCGGCTGTTCTGGGGTATGCACCTCGACTGGTTCTGATTCTTCCTCCTGGGGTTCTTCCTCATGTGACATGGGAATAGATTGTTCCCGTTCAGTATTTTCCTCCTCTTCATCATGAACAGGCATGTTCTCTTCCTGGGGTTGGTCGTGGGGGTTCTCTGAACTAGAAGGTTAACCATACTTACTCATATTGGCTAGGATGGCGGCCAAGTCATCTTCTCCCAGTAGGTCTTGTAATGGGCTATCTTCCTGTTGTTCTATTTCCTCCTCCTGTTCAGCCTCTGCCCCCTCTTCGGACTGTTCGTCCTCAATTACCACCGGTTGGCTGGCGCTTTCCTGGAGCTTCTCCAGCCTTCCTCGTATCCGAGCCAACCGGGCTGATTTTCTGGGCTTATCTATGCTTCCTCTCATCCGGACTAACCGAGCTGATTTTCTGGGTTCCTCCGGTTGCTCTGGTGGATCAACGGCATGCTTGCGCTTTGCCGATTCTTGGTGTGTCTCTGGTTGTTGTGATGTACTAGCAACATTTTCTCTGTGTTTTGCCGGTTGTTCTGGTGGGCTTATAGAATGTCTACGTTTCGGGGATGGCTCTGCCAATCCCCCCTCAATCATTGCAATGAGCTCTTCCCAGCTGCTCTACTGCTGGGTAAGACCATAACTAACAATAAGTCGAATCAACCCATGGTGACTAACAATTGCCTCTACGTGCTGTGCCCTTTTCATACTTTGTGCAGCATCATGCAGTAACGAGTTTAGGAGTGCCGGTAAATTCACAGAGCATCTCTGCTTTAAAACAGCTAAAAGTTTAAGGTGTCGTGGTCTTACCACGTCTTTTCTTCCTTCGCAAGTAATATAACTCTGCACCGTTCTTGCTAGCTCCGTCCAGGGTTCACCTAGGGTTGCTGGCAGAACTCCCTTTCCTTTTATTGTCAAATTCTAGCCTTCGTCCTGGAACAGTTCCATGACCTTCTGTAATCGTTCCTTTTTTAAGGTCCATACCGGTCCGGTGGCTGGTAGTCCTGAGACTTCTGCAATTATGGCATCATTGACCGCTATCCGTTTCCCTCTTACTGTGGAGTGGTCATCTTGTAAATTCTGCAAGAACTCCATTGCTACTGTTTCATTAGCTTCCTGTAGGCGATTGAAATAATTCAACCATCCCGCCCTTTCCAGGATCTCCCGGGCAGCAGCGGAGATCGTCAGCTGTTGAGGCTCACTTCGAATTGCCTTTCCTCCCATGATTTCACTGAGAATTCTAAATGGAACAGCAAAAACGTTTTTGGTTTGAAACACAGAGAGTAATCGCAAGGTTTCGAGACAGAAAACACGAGTATGCAACAGTGCAACAAAAACAACTTGTGTGAAAATAAAAATATGCCATGCCGTGAAACCATGCCAAACCGTCGTAAAGTAATTTTTCCGAATGGTGAATTGACACGTAATACAGGGAATGATGAGGTTAACCTCCCCCCCCCCGCAGTGTGATAGGCTGTCCCAGCCGGCAAATAAAGGAGCGGCACCCAGTCTGCAATCAAGTCATAAAGGAACAGCATGTGGATTTATGCCATGTTGAAAAAGGACAACAGATTACCGAAATCGAGGCGGAGAATTGATCGCGTATGATATAAGAGGCTGCTGTGTTATGAGTTGAGGCTGATGGATAGGGCATGTATGGTACTTGCCAATCTCAAGTGGTCATGGTCACTTCCGTTGCCATGATTGGTAATGATAAATATTCATGCGATGTATAAATCGGGAAATGACATATGATTAGTGCCTAGGATATAAGAAACAAAAGAGTGTTAGTATCTTACCCATTGGTGTAAGCAAGGTGACTTCAATACTATTAACATTACTCTGCTGCCAACAGGTGTCCATAACCTTGGCAGAGTTGTTTTTCACCCTCGGAACCATGATCCTTTGTGTATACTTAGGAATGTTGTTATATCAAAATGTAGACCATTATGCCGGCTTGGTGACCAGTTAACCATAATGCCATTCACGAGGAAAGAGCGAAACGTGGGCAGGCCGGCTCGTGATGAGACCTCCTGTTCCAAGGTTTGTTTGTTTGATATACCTTTTGGACCATATCCCTGGTGTGGTGGCCAGAATGGGAATGCCACTTCACTTCCATCCTCATGATCATGGTAGGCTGGCTCTCGATGAGACCCCCTATCCTGCATTTGACACTTGACATACTTTTTCTTTTTCATAGAATTATTTTCCTTATTTATACACAAAGGGTGGTTCAACACTCCTTAAGAGTAGGAATGGTGGAAGAAGTCTTATTATCTCAATAGGAAGATATAAACTCTTTGCTCTTATTCCCAAGTACTAATAAAAAGTTTAAGGGAATCAGCATGATAAAGATAACCAATCAGGGCAAAATTAGTAAAACCATGTCAACAAAAGGTAAGAAATAAGTATGTCCTTCCATTTGTCCTCTTATTAATGCAGAGCCTTATAGATATAGCGATTTATGGTTTGCAGATTTCGGTATGTTGTGTTTTTATATTTCATCGCACAAATACATAGCTCAAGCTTGAAGACTAGAAAGAAGACGGGCAAAAAGCATCCTCAATTTAAATCAGCAAAAGAGATCAAAAGTATGCTAATGGTGTTTCGTTGGAAAAGCAACAACGATGGATAATAGAAAAAGGAAAAAAATGCAAATGCCGTTCCTTTGGGAAAAGGAACGGCAATCATACTATAAAACACTCAACATGCCATTCCGTTGAAAAAGACACAACAACAATAAAAGAACGTTGTTTCTTTGAAGGAAAAGGAACAGTGGTAACCAAAAGGAACAGCGAGAAATGTAACAATATCGTTTCTTTGAAAAAGGAACAGCAGAGATCCGAATGTTGTTCCTTTAGAAAAGGAACAGCAAAACAAGCAAAACCAACATCATAAAAAAACACGCATATGCTATTAGAAGAGCAAAAAATCAAACTATGTGGAAGAAAAAGGAACAGCAAAAATGACAAGAAAATATTCAAATCAAACTTATGTACAAGAATCACACAAAAACAAGAACTTATGTACAAATTGTAAAAGAGAATAGACCCTTAATGAATTACAGGTGAGGAAGATTTCTCTTCCTCTCCTAAGATCTCCGGATCAGTATCTCGGCGTAGCTCCTGGCAGAAGGATTCCCGAGTAAGTGGTTTCTGATAGAGACGGACTCGGTGGCCATTTACCTTGAATGCATATCCAGAACCGTCAATGGTGATTAGAGTAAGGGTTCCGTTGTCATGTACCTTCTGGATTTCATATGGTCCCAACCATCGAGTCTGAAGTTTTCCAGGGAAGTGCTGAAATCGAGAATCGTATAACAGAGCCCAGTCTCCCTCGTGGAAGACTTTGTTCTTGATGAGCGCATCATGCCATTTGGCTCGCTGCTGTTGAATCAATGCTGTATTTTGTAGTGCAGAGAGCCGAATTTCGTCTAATTCATTGATTTGCTGTAGTCGATTGAGTTGTGCCTCGCTTAGATCTAGGCCAACTTCCTGTGTTGTTCGCAGTGTTTGGATTTCGAATTCTATGGGAAAAATGGGTTGTTTCCCAAACACTAGTTGATAAGGTGAGTAACCGGTGGTGCTCCTCCATGTGGTTCTATATGCCCAGAGTGCTTCAGGCAGTCGGGTAGCCCAATCACGCCTATGTGACGCAATGGTTTTTGTTAGTCAGAGTTATCTTGTTCTTGTATGATCACAGAAGGTTTCCTCTTTTCAAGTATTCTTCCAGACCTAAGTTGAACATCACTAAGGTCTAGAGGAGTAATTAAATAAGTTGGAAACTGTTGGCCTTCTATCGTGTATGTGTTCTGAGGATTTTTATTGTGGGGGTTTGGTATGGGTTGAGTAGGTAACTGATTTGTTTTCTGAGGAAATGGTAATGGAAGTGGTTGATTTTGATGTTGTGGATTTTGAGGATTTGGTTGAGGATTCTGTTGAGGATTTTGTTGAGGAGGAAAATGTGGGTATGGTGGATAGGATGGTGGATATTGATAGTACTGGGAGTATCTTCCATAGGGATTTTGTGCTCCTTGTGCCCAATTTTGAGATTGATTTTGAAATTGGGGCCAAGGTTGCTGCCAAGAATTCCAATTTGGTGGAGGTTGATTATACATTTGATCATGGAATCCTTGTGTTTGAGGTCCTTGCCAAGGCCTTCTAGAGACAAAATTGAGAGATTCTGTAGAATTTGTAGGAATTTCTTCTTGAAAGACAGCTTTAAGACCAAGAAGTGAAGGACAACTCTTGGTCTCATATTTTTCTGAACAAATGACACAAGTCTCTAAAACTTTTGCATCCAAAGGACACTCTCTCAGGGCATGCTTCTTTCTACATCTGAGACAAAAGATTGCTAAGGCATCATATTCAGCTTTTTGCTTGTTTTGTAACTTAAGGGTGTCTATTTGTTCACTAAGACTCCCTAAGATATCACATTTGAATTCATGAAGCATATTCCCTATCTCTGCCCTACTTACTGTCCCAGAAGTAGACTTACTTGCCCTTGCAAGAGTAGGGTCTCTTGGTCCTTTTACAGTTTTCGATTTCCCTCTTGAAAGGTTGATACATAACTCAGCTATGTCAGGTAATGTGAGCTGAGATATATCCCCTTTTCCCATCATGTTAAGGATATCTAACCATTCATCCCTAATTGTCTTCAACAAGAGAGCTTTCAAGGTGTCTTGGTCTAAGTTTTCCATTTTTGCTCTTTTGATGTTGTAGTGAAATCTCTCCAACAAATCTTCCAGGTTTTCATCTTCTTTTTGTAGCATCTTAAACACTTCCTCCTTATGATTGACTGGCATACAATAATCCAAATACCTCTCTAGAAATGCTTGTTTCATGTCTTCCCATGTCCTAATAGAACTGTTGATCAAACTCATAAGCCACTTCAATGCTGCTCCTTTCAATGTTGAAGGAAATAGTTTAAGTTTTTGAGCATCTTGTAAGTAGTCATAAGTTCTACACAGGATTTCAAATTCAAATAGGAAGGTTTCGGGATCTTCAGTTTTAAGTCCATAGAAGTTTGGAAGGACAGAGGGTGAAATATTTTTCATGGTTGTATTGGTTTCTTCATCTATTATAGGAAACCCAAAAGAGCTTCCCATTTCTCTTCTACCTCTTCCTCCTTCTGCACCTCTACCTCCTTCTCCTCTACCTCTACCTCTACCCCCTCCAAATAATTTGTGTTCTCCATTAAAGACTCCTCCTCCCCCTTCTTCTGCCATAGTTGATTCTTCTGTGGAAGTGGAAAAGTTTGTATCTCTAGCAGGGGTCCTTGAATCTTCTTCTAAGACAGGTTCAGTGGATGAAGTGGAAGGTCTTTCTAATGGAATATCTGATCTTAAGTCTTCTGGAAGTCTAGGATCAGTAAAGGATGGGCAGTGGTTAACAATACCAGTGTCTTTGGCATCTCTTAGAATACAGAGTAGAAGCAAGAGTGGTGTTCTAGAATCAAGTTGCAGCCGTATGAATCTACCTTGAGTCTTTCTCATATCATTGTTTTTTGGGAGGGGGGAGTTAAGAAACAAGGCTACCTAGTTACACTTCCCCGGCAACGGCGCCAAAATTTAGTGCTCAACTTAGTGTTCCTAAATTGAGTTCATTAATTATCAACCAGGGCTAGTAAACTGCTGAAGTGTGGTGCACTATATGTGCCTAGGTATTTGTTTCTCACTACGTTGTGTTTAGTGTTTTCTGATGTTTTTGGTTTTATGGTTTCATGTTAAAAAGGAAAAGAACTAAGTGTTGGTAAAGAGAAGTGGAAGGGTACACTAAAACAGAGTAAAACCTATTCTAACCTATGTATGACACTAAAGAATAGAAAATGCAAAGCTTGATAATGGCTCAAATCACAACATGAACTCAACAACTCATAACATGAACTTACCCCATTCATTCATTAGAAATATGTTGGAATAGCTTGAGAAAAGGACAAGTTTAGTGCAAATGAGGTTCTCCTAAGTTAAACAATCATCTTACAATATTACAAATAATCTCATCCATGACTAGAAGTTTATTGGAACACAATTGGAAAAGATTACTTGTAGCACAATAAGATTTCTACTCTGAATTAACTTGTAATGCTAAGATTAATCCATTTCTGCAGCTTAACTTATCACTACTAAGCCTCATTCGAAAGTTAAAGATTTTCTAGAATAGTTTTTGGGAAAAAAGGCTTATTTATGAAATTGCAAAAGATTGTAGAACAATCAAGGCCTTAAACTGATATCACCAATTCCTGTCCATGTAATGATGTATTGATAGAAAGTCAGAACAAGAGTAGTTTGTAAACAATGAAGGCTGTGAATTCTAATTTGGATAGTTAATATAACTTGAAGAACAATGGATAACACTGAACTAAAATGCAATTGATCAAACTTGAAACACAGTGACCAAAACTAAACTAAAATGCCATTAATCCTAACTTGAAATATAGTGAACTGGAACTAAACTAGAATGCCACTAATCTAACTTGAAGTACAGTGAACAGAGTTGAACTGGAGTGCCATTATCAAACTTGAAATACAGTGACAGAATTAAACTAAAGTGACATCTACCTCCGGAGTATCTCAACTAAACTAAAATGCATTAATTCTATGAAATACTATAGCCCTCTCTTGTTCAATATAAGTGATATCTTGGAAGAGTTTGTAAAAACAAGTCTGGTTGTATCATTCAATGCAAATGAACATAAAAACATAAAGTTCAAAAAAACGCAGTAAGCTCAAACACATCACAGCTATGTCTTATCCGGAGTTAGTGATATTTTGGAAGAGATTAATAGGAACATGACTAGCTGTAACAACTAATGTAATTGAGCATAGAAACATAAAGTTCAAAGAAATGCAAATAACTCCTAAAACACTACAGTTATGCCTCATTCAATATTAGTAATCTTTTGGAAGAATTTGTAAGAACAAGTCTAAACTGTAGCATCCAATTCAAGTGAAAAACACAGAGTTCAGAAAATTGCTTAAACTAGGAATGCAGTTACTTATCTAAACCATATGAACAAGGCTTCTAAGGTAGCAGGGGCCCTCTACCACCAGAGTAGCACGCAAAGCTACTTCAAGATTGACTCAGCACTTTCAATAAAGTGATGCTTCTTTCATTAAAGGAGAAAATACTTCAAAACAGAGTGTTTCGGACTTCTGAGATATAGCAACCAAAAACAAAATCTAACCAGCTGTTTCTCGGTCTCCCAAGCCATACTTATAGCAAAATTACATAACTGTCTTCGAGATAACATAGGAATAAATGTCTTTTCATATTAAAATCAAACTAGAACTGTGGGGGTGGTCTCGTATTATGATTAAGGACATATTTATAGTCCTTGTTCTATTAGGAGTCTATCTCCTAGTTTAGTTTCCCACGTGCATAACCACCTGTATAATTCTGTTCAGACTTCGTGGAGAGCAAGAGATGATGGTGGAATGATGTGGAATATGACCATATGTGTTTTTCCCTGTTATGACACCTGGAACCTGCGTAGACATGAAGACAGCTGCAGAATCGGCAACTAGCTACAGAATGTCTACATTCTGTAGCTAGGTCTAGTCAAAAAGTACTACAACAACAAAATCATGAAAACATAGCGAGTTAGTCATTATATACATTCTTAAAGAAATTTCAATTAATCCTATTGATCATTTAATCCTGTAATTAATAATGGACAAAGGAAATGAAGTGGAATGTGGTGGAAGAAAAGAACATCTTTGGGGCTCAACAGGGCCTCTTCCTTATATTCCATTCCTGAATATTGTTAGAAATATGAGTTGCTTTTTCTTGTTTAAAACTATCCAATAGCTCAGTTGCAACATCATATCAGATAGGCAACTAAAAATGGTTTAAAAACATAGTAGAAATGTCACCAAACGTAGCAAAGGTACCCCCATTAAGCTCTATATACCATTTCATAGCATTTCCAGTTAGGGTGTGTTGGAATAACCCCATCCATTATTGAATCATCGATTAGGGAGTTGGATGAACACCATAAGTGGAATTTTGTTACATGATCTGTCGGATACTCTCCATACTTCCCTTCGAAATTTGGAATATCTGATGGAAGTTTGGTGGGAACTGGAGGCCAAGCCTAATTATATCAGATTGGATCACTTTTCAACCTCGAAATATCTGGAAAATTTAGGGTTTCCTCGAATGGTAAGTACGGAGGAGCTGGAGAATTCCACCCACCAAGAGTAGAATTTCCAACATTAAGAAAAGAGTATCCTATATTTATAGAGGCACTAGGTTTCCAAGGATTATTCGTAGAAGATTTTGAACCATAAGGAATTCCTTATGGCCAAAGGTAATCAAAGAATATCCAGCCCCTGTTATAGGGCTTCCAAACACAGGAAAGCTCCCCCCTAGCGAAGCATTGAAATAAGAGGAAAGCCCCTGATAAGGATTCCATGCATTGGCTAAAGGAGAAAATACCTGTGAGGTCCTGACAAAGGGGAAAGTCATATTCCCCTATTTACCAAATAAATAAGGTTGATTCCTAGTTCCTACACCACTAACCGAAGGGTTTTCCCATCCTTGACTCCCTTGAAAAGGATTAAAATTTTGAGCATGAGCCGAGAAAGGTAATGATCCTATGTTCAAATATGGGATGGAATGAGGTATATGACCACTTCCAAAATGAAAACCCTAAATATATGTTTAACCATTAGCATAGAAGTCATTGACGTGGAAGCAGCATATGGGAAGGTTAAAGGAACTGAAGGAATCACACTGGATGGCATCTCGAAAGGATTGGAACCAGTGTAAGAAGAAAATGGTTGGGTGCCCCCACTCGAAAATGGAATGGAGGTAGAGCCAAGGACTGCGGTACTAGGTGTGATAGTGGATATAGAAATTGTACCCCATCCTTCAACTGAAAGATGAGTAAGCACACCAGAAGTATCTGTAGCTGAAATATTGTTAATTCTAACATTTTCCATTGAAAGAAAAGAATGAGAGAAAGCAAGGCTCGTCGGCTTGTAAGTCAGGGTTCCAACGTACAATAGAATGTCTGGAAAATTAGAAGGAAGGGGTGAATATAGAGTCATGAGGGACTCAGGAACTTCTTCAACCTCAACCTCGTCTTCCAACTGGAAGAGCACCCTAGTAAGGACCAGAGTATTTATGTCCAAATTACGTCTTACACTAGGTTCACCCTATGAAACAATAGCCCCAAGCTGAGGATCAATCTCTGACGTGTTTGTTGCTATTGGTTGAAAATCGCCAGAAGAATTTTTCCTACGCCTTATAGATGAAGGCTCGACACTTGTAGGTGAGAGCCCATGAAGCCTCCTAGATTGACGAACTAGTCGATCAACCACTTTTAATTATTAAGAGAACTTTTAAAGACTCAAAAAATTAGAAATATGTGGAAATATAGGAACAAAGAGCACTCACTAAAAATTCCCTAAAGATATAACCAAACAAGTAACTTCCAAGTATTTCCACTTCGGGTGATTAGGATCGGACAACAAAATGCAAGAAAGTGAATATAAGGACCTTCCGAAGATATTCTGGTATAATTACGACCCATTCCTACCAGTGAAGGTAAAAAAATTAGTTAATTTGACCTCCAGACAAAATCCTTTGATGGTGCAAGTACCCGAGCTTCGCAAGGGTACCCTCCAAAAGTACTAATGAGAGTGATACAACGTCTGCCTCAGGTACCATGGTTATTCTACCTGCAGTCACCTATGTGGTCCCTAGGAAAGGAAACTAAAGTCACCAATTCGTATCAGAAGCTGGGTGGAATAGTCCATGGCGCGGGATCCAACAAGTAGGAGAGGGGGTATCTCTCTTTACCTATCTTCACTCATCCTCGTGCTTAACTCATGTGTTAGAAGAGATTTCCCAAACAGATTAACAAGAATGGATTTCACTCTTTAATCAACTTCTATGTTTCAATTTAGAGTGGCCTTGGAGAGTTTACTCTCCACACACCTATTCCAAGGCCCTAAATGCCCTAGACTAATTGATGTATCTATGACAAAACAAAATTCTAGTTCATTTTAATTAAGTGCTTGATTTTAATGGTTGTTTTTCAAGTCACAGGAAAATGGAAGTGCAACTTATGATGTTTTTGACGCAAAAAGAAACCAATAGAAAACCTGGCTACATGAAATGCAAGTATTTTTCTTCGATGAATAGTGATTTCTACAAAGGTTCTATGAAAAAACTATGATTTTTTTTTCTTTTTAAAACACACTCACACACTTAAAAACTATCAAAAGGACTAAAATTCTTATAGTGCAACTACCTTAATGCAAACTAAAATGCTTATATGCAAGATTTTATGGACTATCCTTGAAGAAAACAAATGTGTTCTTTAAAATGAACCAAAAGGACAAATTTGACACATAAGGAGGAACAAATGAAAGAAAATTTCTCCCAAACCAAGCAAATTTCAACCTTAAGGGAAAATTTCACACTTGTTCAAAAACCAAAAACACCAAGACCCAAAACCAAAGAAAATAAAGGCAACAAACAAAATGTTTTTATCTTTTTCTTTTTTAAGGACAAAGAAATTTTTGAGAAGACAAAAGCAACCAATAAATCCAAGACCAAAATCAAGCACAAAAGACCTCAAACTTCTCATGGTATAAGAAATCACGAAAATGATAAAACCTAAAGTGAAAAGAGACCAAAAACTTGAATAAATTGATGTGAGCAAAAGCATAAATACTTCAGCAAGCAAGAAATATTTCAGGGAACTCAAAAACTTTTCAAGATTGCAACAACACTTCTCCAAAAAGAAAATAGAAACCAAATAGGTCAACTTCACGAATGAAAATAAAATTAGTGAAAAGATTGGGTTAAGTGAATTGAAAATCAATTCACTACCCCAAAGACATAAAACAATCAAGCACTTCACAAAGAAATCTTCAACCCAAACTTTAAAACCAACACTTCACCAAAATGCAAACCGTAGGTTAACAAGGTCTTTTCACAAAAATAGATAGGAAAAATGATAACAACAATAAACAAGACTTTTCTACACTAATGATGACCTCAATAAAGCACTTGAAACCAGGCAAGACCCTTTGTTGGGAACAGGATTTGAAAAATTCAACCAAAACTAAATATACATGCCTGTGCAGAGACAGGCATGTGTATATATGCAACTGTGCCCAAGGAAACTAGTGTATACACAAATTTCTTTGGAATTAAAAGAATATGTACATGACTATATGTAATAAAAAGTGTTTATATATAGACCAACAAAGAAAATTAAAAAGTACATTTCTAATCTAGAAGATCATACTACCTTCCTAGACTGCAAACAAGCCAATGATACTAGAAAAATCAAGAAACCAAATATTCCCAATCAAGAGAGAAACAACCCAAATACAAGATTATATTCCCCAGTGAAGTTGTCAATTCTGTTGCAGGAGAAAGCTCCCCAGGGTCATGGTTGAGAACCCAAACAGATCGAAGGGAGTCAATCAATAAGAAGCTAGCAATCACATAGTCTCAATACACAAACTACTAAATTCGGGTTAGGAGAAAGTACCCATAGGTCCTACGTTTGGCATCATTCCCGTAGGCTACAAACCCTCTGCTTCCTCCAAGGATGTTAAACCTACAACAAAGTTCAGAGAAGCATGTATACAACAAGTCGTTTAAAGTATGTGCATGATATGAATGTTAGATCATTAATCATAAACATATAAATCGTGAATCATAAATTATAAGATCATAACATGAATTATAACATAATACCATAATATTAAGGAACAAGACAAAGCTTCTTTATTGATTTCAGCAAAAGAATATGGAAGAATACAACCTGATCCAACCACATCTCCAAGCAAAACCTTCTTCCGGATCCGTCCAACCCAAGCC
This sequence comes from Pinus albicaulis, assembly GCA_034641835.2. Lineage (NCBI taxonomy): Eukaryota > Viridiplantae > Streptophyta > Pinopsida > Pinales > Pinaceae > Pinus > Pinus albicaulis. Next base: position 15,289 of record JAXQQM020074932.1, read on the forward strand.
TCAACAATAATCTCTCAAGAATATACACATGGATGTCATATAATGGAATATGAACATCACTATCAGGAAACAAAGGTTTCCTATGAATGGGAGTGCAGGAGGCATAGGGAAACTCAGAATTGATTAGGGACCAATCGATTATAGTATCAATATCCTCTCTCTTCTTCTATATTTAGGCCTTCCCACTGTGTGTATATATATCACCCAAAATCAATTGATTCAATTAAGTCACATGCTCTTGTAGGTGGGCTTTTGGTGAAGCCCGTAAACCCCACCCGAAAAATAGAATATTATATATTTTTTCATATTTTAAATTATATACGTGGGTTATATATGGATGTACCTACATTTTTACTCTCATTCTGAAGTTCAGAGTCGCGAATGGAATTCAAAACATTGTTTTTTAATAAAGTGATCAAGTTTGAAGGGATAGCATTGTCCAAGGCCATAGATCATAACATCATATCTACAGGTGTGTTAAATGATGCTAGTACATCGCCAAATTAACCTCTTTACTGCGGTATGTTGTTAGGCCTTTATAATACTAGTTTATCCCCTTATTGTTGTTAGTGTAGCCCCCTTATTGTTATTGTTGTACCCCTGTAACCCACATATTGTTATTATTGTGCCCTTACATTATTATTGTTAGGTCGGCCACGAGTATATTGTGGCCCCATTGACTCCTATATATAGAAAGGAGGTATTGTCATTTGTGTATCCAAGAATTATTCATTTATGTAATGTATTGGAGGTTTCCCCCTCGAAACGGCTGATTTCTAAGGCATTGATCTCTCTTTTCTTCCATTTTTGGAGTTGGTTTCATAACATTTGATATCGGAGCTTTGGATTCTAGGGTGTCGCTACACCAAACAAGTCATCGTGGAATTTTCTCCATAACTTTTTTTCTACAAAGGGTCAGAAGCTGAAATTTTTGCTGAGAAAATATGAGATCCTGGGGAACGTCATGTAAACATTTTAGATCTTGGTTCGCAATATTTTCAGAGATATGATCTGTTGAAGTTAGGATTTTTTTAGGCTCCTGAATTTCACCTAAAACAGGTCATCATGGAAGTTTCGCTATAACTTTTTTTCTACTAAGGTTCAAAAGCTAAAATTGTTACAGAGTGAAGTGGAAATCCTGATGAACATTGTGTAAAAATTTCAGATCTTGGTTCGTAATATTTTCGGAGATAGAATTTGTGGAAGTTGGGTTTTTTTTAGGCTCCTGAATTTCATCTCAAATAGGTGGCCGTGGGAAAATCATCGTAACTCTCTCTTTGAGCATCGGATTGGAATTCTGTAAAAAGCGGTCACAAGTACATGGCTTTTGGTTTCTTGTATATCAATTTCATAGCCAAAGGATGAAACAGTGACACACGTCATGCCGTACAACTTCACTCTACTGAACTAGTCCATAATTAGGTCATTGTGGGAGATTTGGCATAACTTTGCCTTGAAGAATCCAAATCAGCTCACACCTATAGAATTTGAAAGAAGATTTAGAGGGATACTTCATGGCTGAATTTCAGATATTGAAGATCTAAAATCACATAGTTAATTTAATTTCAATATCGAGCTCCTCAAAAGAAAGAAAAAGGTGTGTATTTTTTTCCGAATTGCATAAGTCTTGTGTGAAAAATCAGTTTGAAGTGATTCCAAGGGCATATTGAAGCATAGATATTAGTATTGGATTCTAAAATGCCAACTAAAAATAATTACACACCCATTAAGCCCTCATAAAGCTATACTATGATGCATGAAGAGGAAGAATTATAGTATGAGATATCAAAATTACAGTACCAAGTGCAACAAATTTCGATCTTACAAAGAGAAATCAAAGATGAAATAGATGGTTTAAAAGAAAAAATGGAGGCTACGTTGAATGGTTTGAAGGATCAAATGAAAGATAATATGGATAATGAAGTAGTGGAATATCACATCGAGCATCAACAACAAGTTCTCCAACTCTCAAAGGATAACCTAACTTTGGTGCAGAATCGAATGAAACAACAAGAAGATCAACATTGCAACGAAAGAAGTTTTGAAGCAGTCATAGAAACAAGAAATCAAAAAATACCAAATCGATGAATTTCAGAGTATCACATCAAGTGGAAGAACTTAGCCATTGAAGGTTCCACATGGGAGGATGAGAATTTTATACAGAAGCATCCAGAAATAATCAATCGTTGAGGGCAACACTTGTTTGAAGGAGAGGGGAATGTTAGGTCCCTATAATACTAGTGTATCCCCTTATTGTTGTTAGTGTAGCCCCCTTATTGTTATTGTTGTACCCCTGTAACCCCCATATTGTTATTTTTTTGCCCTTACATTATTATTGTTAGGTAGGCTAGGATTATATTGTGGCCCCATGGACTCCTATATATAGAAAGGAGGTCTTGTCATTTGTGCATCCAAGAATTGTTCATTTATGTAATGTATTGGAGGTTTCCCCCTAGAAGTGGCTGATTTCTAAGGTGTTTATCTCTCTTTTATTCCATTTTTGGAGTTGGTTTCATAACATATGTTTTGTACATTCATGAGGAAAAGGAAGTTATAGAGATTTGTAAGCAACTTACCAATGACTATGAAGGAGTGTTTAGAATTCGACAATCCTAAGATGATGGACGAGGTGATATGGAAGGCACGGATCTATTATCAACAGATGAAGCAAAATGGGGATGGTGGAAAGAGGTGGACTAATATAAATGGAGAAAAGTATCCCCAAAATAACAAGGGAAAAAGGTCTCTGATCTCTAAGGGATCGTATAGAAATTCACTAAATAAATGACTTGATAAGGGCTCGCAGAAAGTTAAATCGGCAAGTGAAGAGAAACCAGTTGAGAAATTTCCAAGAAATCATAATTTGATTCATATGCAAGACCCCCACTATAATTTTGGGGTTGTGGATAGCCTCATTATATTAATAATTGTCTTTATAGATGAAGAATTGAGCAAGCAACGCACATTCAAGAGGCATCCATAGTGGGAGAAATTGCAATAATTCTACCGAAGATTAATGCACCGTTGGTGGACCATCAAGCGGAATATCAACCGTCCATGGTAGAATTTGAAGGTAAAGTTCTTAACCAAGTTTTATTTGTTTTAATAAATATATGGTCCAGTTTACGTTACATAATTCCTAATTTTGTTGAATCATGCCAACTGCAATAATTTTTTTTTAGAAATCCTTGGCTAGTACAATTAACCACAGGAGAAAAAAGAAGGGTTGTGGCTAAAGTAAATCATTGTGTTGTCATGTTAGTAGATCAACCAATAACTAATTATTTAAATATCTTACCTCTAGGGTCATATGATATTTTAATAGGAATGGACTGGCTTGAAAAACACTAGTATCTAGTAAACTAAAAGGAAAAGACTATTAGCTTCCTTAATGAAGAAGAGATTAGACAAGAAATTCAAGGAATTAGAAAACCCCTAAAGTTAAGGCCAATTAATGCCTCTCAATTGGAAAAATGCATTAGAAAAGGATGCCAAATTTACACAGTTCGGGTAGGGTATTCTAACTCTAAAGAAAAAACTATCAGGGAAAATTTTAAGAATGGAAAATTATCTTGAATTTTAAAACATTGGCGAATCTCACTCGTCCCTAATATGCCAACTATAAAATTTTTATTGACGTATTTGTAAAAATTTTCAAATTTATAATGATTTTATATATACTCGTTATATAATGTTGGTGATTTTTAAGGAAAAATAATTTTATATTGTAAAATTTGGGTGAATCAATTTTATAAAAAAATAAAATTGGCGAATATGTTTTTTGGAAAAATCATGGAAAATTAGCCCACCTGCGAATATTAGCCCCTAAATGTTTCCATGAAAACTGCTACTCTAGAAAACTTACCTGTTGTTCAGGAATTCACTATTGTATTTCTAGAGGAGGTACGGAGTCTACCACCTAAGAGAAATATAAAATTCACCATTGAATTGATTCCAGAAGATGCTCTAGTGTCCAAAGTACCCTACCGTATGAGTATTCTTGAACTTACTGAATTAAAATTATAGCTACAAGAGTTGTTAGATAAAGGGTACATTTGCTCAAGTGTGTCACCTTGGGGATCCCTTGTTTTATTTGTTAAAAATATGGTACCCTATGACTGTGTATTGATTATTGACAACTCAACAAACTTAAAGTCAAGAATAAGTACCTGTTACCTCGAATGGATTATCTATTCGACCAAGTCAAAGGAGATACAGTGTTTTTGAAAATTGATTTATGATCTAGGTACCACTAAATTTGTATCAAAGATGAAGATATATGTAAAACTGTGTTTTGAACCCAGTATGGGAATTACAATTTGTGGTTTTACCTTTTGGTCTTACGAATGCCCCTGTAACATTCACGTGTCTCATGAATAATATCTGCCATCAATATCATGATAATTTTGTATTGATATTTATCAACGGCATCTTTATTTACTCTAAAAATATGGAAGAGAATAAGAAACATCTACAAATTGTGTTACAAACTTTCCGAGAACATCAAATTTATGCTAAATAAAGTATATGTGATTTTTATAAGGACATCATTTAGTGTTTAGGGCATGTTATTTCTCAAGTAGGAATATTTGTTGACCCGAAGAAGATTAAGAAAATTTTAGAATGGTAATTTCCCAAAAATGTAATAGATATCAGGGCTTTCCTGGGGTTGGCTGGATACTACTGACATTTCATAGAAGGATTCTCCAAGTTAGCTCACCATCTTACTTCTCTGCAGAATAAAGGGAAGATTTTTTTGTGGGCAGGGGAATGCTAAAGTAGCTTCGACCAACTGAAATACTTGCTTAATACAACTCCCATTTTGAAGGTTACTGACCCAAAAAATGAATTTGTGGTCTGTATGGATTCCAGTAAAGAAGGGGTAGTTGGATTGTTAATGACATAAGGTAAAGTAGTGGCCTATGGGTCTTGAAAAATCAAGGAACATGAACATAAATATTTTTCATACATTTTGGAGTTGGCAGCAATGGTGCATGCCTTAAAAATGTGGTGGCATTACCTCATGGGTAAGAAATTTATTTTGATTAAAGATCACAACAGTTTCACTAATTATACTAGCCAACCTACTCTTAATTATTGGAAAGCGAGATGGGCTTCCTTTTTGATTGAATTCCATTTTGAAATCAAACACTTAAAGGGTAGGGAGAATATATTTTCGATGTTTTAAGTAGGAAACTACATCGTGTTTATGAAATTTCTCTTATCCAAGATAAAACCGACTTCATATAACATATTAACGATGTTGGTCTAAAGGATCTGGAATATCAAATTTTATGGCAGCAAGAAAAACTACAAAACAACAAGGAAAGATAATGGGGATATGATGTCGATGATAAGGGTATGTTAGTTTATAGAGGTAGATTATACATTCATAATCAACAAAGTCTCAAACAATTAATTTTGGATGAAAGTCAGAAGAACCCTTATACCACTCACCCTGGCTATCAAAAATTAATTACAACCTTGAGAAAATATTATTTTTGGCTTGGTATGAAGTCTAAGACTGCTGATTATTTGGCAAGATGCTTGGAATGCTAACAAGTTAAGGTAGAACATCAACACCCCGCAGGGTTGTTGCACCTTTTACCCGTTCCTGAATGGAATGGGTAATTATTATGCTTGATTTATCACTTGATTTCCTAGATCCAAATGTCCAAATGACTCAAAATTGGTTGTGGTTGGAATATTAAGTAAATTTGCATATTTCATACCAGTGTAATCCACATTTAAAACTGTGCAGATCGCGAATAATTTTATGAAAGAAATTTTAGACTACACGGATTGCCTAAAATGGTAATATCAAATAGAGACGTGAAATTCACATTTTCCTTTTGGAAAGCCTTGTTTGCAGGATTGGGCACACAAATACAGTTCAACATCTCCTATCACCCTCAGAATAATACGCAGATCAAACATATAAACTAATTCCTAGAGGGCATGTTAAGGATGTTTGTAATACAACAACCATCTAAATGGGAAGAACACCTTCATTTAGTAGAATTTGCTTACAATGATAGTTATCATGCTTCTTTAAAAATGAGCCAGTTCAGATTTTTGTATGGGCACAAGTGTAGGACACATATTAATTGGAGTGGTCTGGAGGATAAATTGGTATTAGGACCCGATATGTTAAGAGAAATGGAAAATTACAATGAATAAGGTAAGAACAAATTTAAAGGTTTCTCAAGACAAAAAGAAATCTTACACAAATAAAATATGAAGTTACCAATAATTTATCACGTATATGTATGAGTTAAAACCAAGAAGAGCACCTTCCAATGGGGAGGATGTGCCAAGATACCCCCTCGCTTTTGCTTCCCTTTTTAGATTCTGGCCTACATTGGACCTATAGCTTACCAGTTAGTTGTACCTGACCATCTACGAATACATAATGCATTCCATTTTTCGTTATTGAAAAAGTATATATATGATCCTAGACATATAATTAACTAGAAGGATATACAAGTGAAGTTTTCCTTGAAAAGAATATATATATATATATATATATATATATATATATATATATATATATATATATATATATATATATATATATATATATATATATATATATATATATATATATATATATATATATATATGATCGGATCTTTCTCACAATAATCAACATTTATTCAAGAATATGTATATATATATTCTTGAATAAATGTTGATTATTATGAGAAAGATCTGATCATGTGGTTCTATGGATTTTGACAAGTCAAACAAAACAGGGATTTTCTAGTCAAACCCCTACATATACTAGATCGGAGAGAAGTAATGGTACAGAAGTGAGCTATCACCTAGGTCAAAGTGTAGTGGAAGCACTTTAGCCCAGAAGAGGCTACTTGGGAAGATGAAAGTTCTGTTAAGGATGTTTATCATATCTTGTTTGAGGCATAGAAACACCAAGATGGTGTTTCACTCAAGGGGGGGGGGGGGGGGGGAGATGTAATATCCCCTAGTAAAAAGAAAAACTCATAAAGTGTTTTTTATATGTATTTCTGATTGGGGAAACTATTTGAATTGGTTATGATTACGTAATAAAATATTTATGATTCTATGTGCAATTTTGGATGTGTTTAAGTTACAAATCCATTATGAAAGTGATACGAAGAGGACTCACACTGGGAAGTTGGAATAATTACGAGTAGCGGGCAAAGTAGTTACCTGCCCAAACCTCTGTTATGGGAGATGCTGTTTGTTTTAAGGAAAGGCCAACATGGTAAACGTGGAATTGTGGCTGGAGAAAATAAAGATGAGTGAAGATTGTTAGAATTCTTGAGCTGGAAAGGAAACCAGTGGAATTTTGTAAGGCAGTGGTATGCAATTGAGACATAAAAGGAACATGTCGGGTTGGGACATTAGGGGAATTTTGAGGTCTAAAATGGGCCTCCTAAGGAAATTATAAAATAATAGTGTAAATAATAAAATAACATTTGATTACATCATCAAATTTTAGAGGGAAAAAAAGAAAAAACTATTTTTTCAACTTATCTCCCAAATTTACTACTCAAATTTCGAGTGGGAGTACTCGTTGGATGCAAAATTTAATTCCTCATCCAAGGAGTACCCATGTTGAATACTTTTGATGGATTCTACTACAAAAAAATGAGAAATACATGAAAAATGTGATTGCAATAATGTCTTTTCATGTATTTCTCATTTTTCGTGTAGCAGGGTCCATCAAAAGTATGCAACATGGGTAGTCCTTGGATGAGGAATTAAATTTTGCATCCAACGAGTACTCTCGCTCGAAATTTGAGTAAAAACCTTGGGAGATAAGCTAAAAATACAAGTTGAAAAAATAGTTTTATTATTTTTTAATATTTTTACCCTTTTACATAAAAAATGGTGAATCATACCCATGTTTGACATCATCATCTTGAATCCTATTGGTTATTATAAAGTTTATTTTGGTTGTAAATTTTTCTTGTGAGGCCCATTTTAGACCTCAAAATTCCCCTAATGTCAAGTGGTCTGGGCAATATACCAAGAATTTTTCCAAACCCCAAGTGTGTAGTGGCTCAGGGGAGAGATGCAATAGCGATTGGTCTCGTAGGTGGGGCAAAGTATCACTTTCTAGTATGAGGTTGTGGTTCAGTAAAAAATTTTGAGTGAAAAAATAGATAAGTACCAAGTTTGTAGTGTCTAGTTAAATAACAAGTTACTTATTACAAGAAAAGAGATTTTATGCTTTCAATAATCAATGATAGGAACTGTATATAAATATATGAATTCAAGAGAAGAAGTATGTTATTTTCTACACAAAAATTTGAGACTGAAAGCCTTAAAAATTCTCTGACATTGAACTGTAGGAGTAAGCCAGAATTTATTGTTACAAGCCTGTATGAATATGGATACTATAATTGAAAGAAATTGTTTATATAAAAATTGTTTATGTAATTTAAATGAATCATAGGAAATATTTGACATTGGAACAGAGGAATACAACAACCATCTCAGGAGTCAGGTTAGCCTAGGACCAATCCAATACCTTCTCGGCAGTCCCAAGCAGTCCTACTCTGGAAAATGTCATCATAAAATAAACAGATACAAAACACAATTATTTATACACATCCAACCATTGAAGGTGCTATCCCGAATTTCAAGAAAATATTTATATATGTGAATAGTCAATTCATCAATCCATTTAACCCATAACGGATCTTAGTCGGCCATAATAGTAACAACATGAAGGAAAAATTCTAGCACAGAGACTCCGTGAAGTAAAGCTGAGACAACCCGTGAAAATTTATAGAAATACAAGAAGTAAAGTAACCCAAATTCTAGTAACCCTTCACAAAGAAAGGCATTTTTATAGTAACAATAAGAACCAAGAAGAACGAACTACGAATATAGAGAAACACATAAATTATAAATACCAATCCGGTCCACAAATAAATACATTTTGGAAATGAACTATTGTTCTAAACTTCGTAATCATAATTTAGGGGCTGGAGTGGTAAAGTTTAAAAAGAACAACCAACATCATAATTAAATAAAAATCCTTGTTTGACATTTATACAATATACCCTAGACTCAACTTCCATAAACTTATGACTAAGATGGATTAATAAAATAACATGCAAGTCTTGTTACATATCATTTAAACATATCCTCTCCTATCAAATCCTTAAATTTTGTCACAAGAGAGCTGAAGTTCCTTTGCAATAGCACAACTAGGGTTTGGAGAGACACCCCTCGGAGAAGTGGAAACAAGGGAGTACATGTGAGCAAAAAGACTATAGGAGTCAAGAAACCTTGCGAACGCATGAAAATTGCCTAATGATTTCGGCAAGAATAAGTTACCTACCAGAAAAGAAAAATACTTTTTAACAATAGGGTTTGGCCAAAAATGGATGTATAATACTTAATGTAACAAAACATTTAAGTAGGAAGTTAACCCTACCTATAACAAGTGGCAGGCGAATCGCCGCTAGTACTTGTAACAGGCAAACCTCGGTTATTAGCTTGGAAGACAAACTGAGAATGAGCAGCCCGCTGTTAAAAATAGGGTTTACCTCGGAGTCTCCAAACAGAACCTTTGGCAGTGGAGCCGAGCCAGAAGGCCTTGAGTCAAGCTCAATAAAACTCTGAAATAAAATTACAACCATAAGAATCAAGAAAAAATCAAAGAGAAAAATCGTCTACAAATTTGGGAGAATGTGAAGTTAAATATTTTGGGTTACATGTGTCATTTGTGGGCTTAACCTATACCAGAAGTTGTAGAGCTCACATCTCAATCGAAATTGGAAAATTGGAAACATCCCTTGCCTAGCTCAGAACGATCATGCAATTACCATAACCACCATCTTTTTCAATCGTTGGCTTGCAATCAGATTCTATAGCCGTTGATCTGTGGAGGGATCCCGAGGTGGGAGTTAACACCTCGCAGAAGACTAGCCCCTCTCGATAACCTTCATCTATGCGGCGAGAATCATCGAAAGGTTTAAATAAGTGGAAGACTTAACTTATATATTTACCTTAGCTTAGAAAGAAAGGATTGTCATGATATATTGAGACGTTAAAAAAATATCCAATCATTGTATGCGCCAAAGCTATGAGCCTAAATCATGTTCGAGTGTAATTTTAGTTCTATAATAAGTCTATATATAAATAGTTTATTTATTTATTTTACCTTCGTTTTGGCTTGTATATTACAACGTTTTTATATGAGAGTTGGGCAAGCTACAGGGGAATGGGGGAGCTGGTGATAAATCCGAACAATGGGAGATCAAAGAAGAAGGTAACTAAGTGTTTCAAATAAGTCTTAAGCCCCTCCCGTATACAGATACATGGATACAGGTTGTATGAAGTACAAAGAAAAGAAATGGTTGCAGTAGGCTGATGGAAAATTTCTCGCGAGTTCTCCAACTGCAACAAGGGATGAGTTTCTCTGTTTGGGTAAACAAACATCAACGGAGATGAGAGGGGCCCTGTTGTCCACATCAACAAGGTCAAAGAATTTGAAATCGATATAAGCTTGACAAAGTCTAGGTCATGAATAAAACATCAAAACATTTAACATTAAAATATTAATTAAATTATAATTTTGTTATTTTGTATGAAATTATATTTTATATGAGGAACATTAAAGTTTATTATATTACTTATTAGAATTGAACCTCCCAACCACCTTATTAAATCTTATTGACTGTAATTTTATTTATATTTATTATTATTATTATTATTATTATTATATATATATATATAGTGTTAAAGATTGTGTCACAGTTTTCTTTAATATATATATATATATATATATATATATATATATAAAAGAAAACTGTGACACAATCTTTAACTATTTGGATTCATTCTTACTTTACTATTTTATCATAGAGATCTTTAATTTGTAAATAACCTTTATTACTATATCATGACTTTTCAAGATCACATGCTACTAAAAGTATATTTTATTTTATATTAAAATATTTTATATAATTTTTATTTAATTTAATTTAATGACATTTTTTTAATTAAATTGAAAATAAAATAAAATAAATTATTTTTGAAATAAATTTCAACTTTCTATCTAGATTACCTAAAGGTATAGAATCATAGATGAAACTGTGGGTATATATATATATATATATATATATATATATATATATATATATATATATATATATATATATATATATATATAAAATAAAATAAAATAAATTATTTTTGAAATAAATTTCAACTTTCTATCTAGATTACCTAAAGGTATAGAATCATAGATGAAACTGTGGGTATATATATATATATATATATATATATATATATATATATATATATATATATATATTAATTATTATTTTTTTAATTTTTTTCTCATAAATGGTCACTAGCATTTTTTAAATAAAAAACAAATTTTCAATCTAAAACAAAAATGACATAAGAAATTATATAATGTACAATGAAATACAAAGAAAAATGTATGTATTTAAGTTTAAGACAAGAAGTATAAGAAATTGTGTAATGCATGGTAAAATAGAAAATATGATTTTAAATTATATAAAATATATTCAAATAAAAAATATGTTTTTAAATTATATAATGTATATTGAAAAAATATATTTTTTTTAATTTAGAATTTAAATATTATAAGAAGTTATATAATGAATGTTGAAAGTTTTTTCAGTAAAAATTATATAAAATTTAGTTAAATTAATTTTATTATTAGTAGTAGTTTAATCTAAATGAAAGTTAATAATAATATGGTCAAACCTAACCTAATTATTACAAACAATAAAGTGAAAAATAATAATAAGAAAATGAAAAAATAAAAATAAATAAATAAATAAACAATATAGAAATAATAAGGTTAAATTTAATAAAAATAGTGTGAAATAAAAATTGAAATATTTATACATTATATAATTCACAATGAAATAAAAAATATATATATATATTTTAAATTTAAAATTAAAATAATACAAAAAAAATTATAAAATATATATACATCTTGAGTGGGCCTAATATTTAAGAGCATGTGTTTCTTCTTAAGAGGTCACAGGTTCAAAACAAGAGTGGAGTAGAATATGTATGTCTTCTTAGACTTAGCCCTCAAATCTCTGAGTGGTAGAGTATGCATGTTAGCTTGAGAGGTAGAGTTAAAATTGAGATAAGTGAGTCTAATTGAAGATAAATGCCTTAGATTTTCTTCATAATCTTCTGGGTAAGCTATGGTAAAAATAGAAGTGATTGAGTATGCATGCTAGCTGAGGGGTAGAGCTAAAATTGAGATAAGTGAGTCTAATTGAAGATAAATGCCTTAGATTTTCTTCATAATCTTCTGGGTAAGCTGTGGTAAAAATAGAAGTGATTGAGTGTGCATGCTAGCTGAGGGGTAGAGCTAAAATTGAGATAAGTGAGTCTAATTGAAGATAAATGCCTTAGATTTTCTTCATAATCTTCTGGGTAAGCTATGGTAAAAATAGAAGTGATTGAGTATGCATGCTAGGTGAGGGGTAGAGCTAAAATTGAGATAAGTGAGTCTAATTGAAGATAAATGCCTTAGATTTTCTTCATAATCTTCTGGGTAAGCTATGGTAAAAATAGAAGTGATTGAGTATGCATGCTAGCTGAGGGGTAGAGCTAAAATTGAGATAAGTGAGTCTAATTGAAGATAAATGCCTTAGATTTTCTTCATAATCTTCTGGGTAAGCTATAGTAAAAATAGAAGTGATTGAATAAATCGATGAGGGGTAGAGTATGCATTAGACTTAGCATTCAAATCGTTGGGTTTATAGGATTGAGTAAATGTACCTGAAAATTGAGATAAGTGAGTCTAATAGAAGATAAATGCCCTAGATTTTATTCATAATCTTCTGAGTAAGCTATGGTAAAAATAGAAGTGATTGAATAAATTGATGAGGGGTAGAGTATGCACTACACTTTTTTTTCAGATAAGTGAGTCTAATAGAAGATAAATGCCTTAGATTTTCTTCATAATCTTCTGAGTAAGCTATGGTAAAAATAGAAGTGATTGAAGAAATCGATGAGGGGTAGAGTATGCATTAGACTTTTTTTTTCAGCAAAGAGTATGCATTAGACTTAGCACTCAAATAGTTGGATTTATAGGCTTGAGTAAATGTACGCGAAATTTGAGATTAGTGAGTCTAATTAAAGATAAATGCCTTAGATTTTCTTCATAATCTTCTACTTAAGCTATGGTAAAAATAGAAGTGATTGAATAAATCACTGAGAGATAAAGTATGCATTAGACTTAGCAATCAAATCGTTGAATTTATAAACTTAAGTAAATGTACCCAAAAATTGAGATAAATAATAGACTTAAGTAAATATACCCGAAGATTAAGATAAATGAATCTAATTGAAAATAAACCCCTTAGATTTTCTTCATAATCTTCTGAGTAAACTATCGTAAAAATAAAGATGATTAAATAAACTCAAATGTGTCTGTTTGCCAAATGTGCAGTAGTCATATCATATATGGACTCTGTAAATTGGAATACCCGAGATCATTTATCCAACACTACACATCATCTTATAAAGTTTAGCATTCAAATGTCTATTGTAAATGCACATTTGCCAAATGATGTAAAGCCCAGAAACTCCCTTGCACACGTTTGTACTTCACTTATAAACTACAAATGCGAGGTGCAAATCGAAATGTGCCTTCTAGATTTTGGGAAGAGACTACCAAATCTAAACGGGTCCACTCATATTACGAATTGACATAAAAGACTTAGTTCCTCTTAAGTAGAGTTAATATCGGTATATATACATTTATTCTATATATTGAAATAGAATAGTTCGATTGTCTTGTTAATTTATATTTAATTTATATATTGAAATATAATAGTTTGACTATTTTGTTAACTTTAATTTGGGTCCGGAAAAAGTTACTAGGGATTTTATGTTTTAGTTTTTGGATTTTGAAGTGTATTGATAAATATAGTGATAATTGTTTGATTATTATTTTGATAATTATATAAAATAGTTTTTTATTAGAAAAAATTTATAATAATAATAGATTTTTTATTAGACAAAATATTAATATTTTGTGATTAAGTATTGACGTTTTAGATAAAAATTTATTTATTTATTTAGTTTTCATTTTACTGGTTTGAATGCCTTAAATTTTATTGGAATTCAGTCATTTATAACTAAAGATTTTATTCATCCATTCTTCTAATTTTTCTTCAAATTTTAAATAATTATAATAAAAACCAAAACCTCACTTTGCAATGAAAAAGAACAACTCCTCACATTGCAATGAAAAAGAACAACTCGGGAACTTCTCTCTATTAGCCTCAACTCTTTTACCCAATGAAAAACCGAAAAAAAAATGTTTAATATTGTTAATGATTCTCCATAAGAGACTGAAGCAAAGAAATTGGAAAACAAATGTATTTATGTTGCGGTCATGTTCGTGTATGTGTTGAAAGCAGAAGCTAGCCACATTGGAAAAGACGCTGCCCAATAGTAATATATATGATTCTAATAATGCTCATCCTGGGTTTTAAAATTCAACATTATCCATGTAGTGTAAAGCACTAAGGATGAGAGACTAGTTAGATCCTAATGGTATAAGAAAACAAAAATGGAATTATAACTTAATATATATATTGAATTTCTTTTTAATGAAAAATATTATAATCTACATGCTTATCATAATGAATAATTAGAGTTATGGTCAAAATCTGTTAAAAGAATTCTAAAGGTAATGATGGTTTAATCAGAGTCATTACAATGATATAATAACTTTGTTTATATGAATTTGGCTTTGTTGTTTGGATTAAAAATTTTGATATAGCATTTGAATCTTATAAATGTTGTAATTTAAAACTGTATAATCGAGCTCTGGAACTATGTAAATAAAGGCATATAAATAGTATGTATGAACCCTTCATGAAGGCATAGAGGTAGAGTATATGACTTATGTAGAACAATCCAAAATGCATAGTAGGATTTGCAGAGTAATCACGAGTTATTTGAAACAATTAGACTTAGTAAACAAAAGGGCATGCACCTGGAGCATCTAGATAGTATTCTAGGGAAAGAATTCCATCTTGTTAGTACATAAATAATTAACTTATTTTAATTAAGAACATAGCATGTGAATGCAAGGTAGTAGTCGATAGAGACAAAGAGTCACAAAATACTATATATCTATGTTACTGAAATTCCCTCTAAGAATAAAGACATAGCAGAATATGATTTGAACCAAAAGCATAAACATATGTTACATTGAAAATAGAAGAAGGAACAAAAGCTTTCGAAGGCTAAGATATTTCTTGTTTTCATTAACACTGAACACTAGACCATGCACAAACCCAAATTGTAATGTGATTAAACAAGAAAATTGGTAAATTACAAGCGTAGAATGTTACATTTCCAGAGAGGTTGGTAAACCATAGCCTAAAACTTCTTCTTATGCCAGATTCTGTAAGACACAAGCCAAAAACAAACTCAGCAATATATTAATGAATGTCTCATAACAATGGTGTACAATAATGTACATATAAATACATCAAGAAATTGTTGAATCAGTTATCGGGGTTTCTTGAACTTTAATAACCAACCACCCTATCACAAACTAACCCGAGGATTAGTTTTCTAACAATCCCCCCTTAATCCAAAGGGATATACCAAAGTCCAATAATGAGAGCTCAAAATGCAGACATGCATCTCAGCCAAGAGTTGAATGTCTCTTAGAAATGGTTTTTAAGGATGACCACAAACCGGAAATGGGAGAACTCAATGTCTCAACCAACACCAATTCTGGAACCTACATAGCAGTTATCAAAGCAGAAAAAAATGTGGTTTTAAGATGACCACAAACTCTAGAACTATCACAAAAATCCATCGAACAATTCTGAATCTGGAATTGCTCACTCACAAAAAACTCAATCAACTAAAGTCTCACAACTCTGACTCTAACTGGTATAGGTTATGGCTCAGGATGTGGATCTCTAACTTAGGCTCCCTTGACATCTCAAATTCGAACCTGTAACAGACCACCAACAAATCCCCCCTTTTCGGATACAAAGTAAGAAATATTTGTCATCACTGCAAGACTCGTCAACACTCGAACAAATTCTTTGATATGACCTATAGACCTTCTTGGCTGCTTTCGTCCATTCCCAAGAAGAAATCCATCCAAAACTTAGCTTCTGTGTTGCAATACTCTTTTTTTTTTTAACATTTGTTTAACTGGTGATTTCATTTTCCACAATGCTCACACGGGTGAAGATCAAAACATCAATCTTTCACATGTCCAACTCTATTACACTATTGCATCTATCAATTTTTTCTGGAACTACACCATCCAGAACTCCTGCACTTCAAAATTTTATAGGTTTAGTGAAATCTACAATGTGAAAAGATACATCATTGTTATAACCCATACCGATTCTGTGTTTATTGTATGTAATCTCTTCCCATGGTCTTATAACATGTTTCACATCAGAACTTCTAATTACATTCAAATTTTCACCCGAAAACACTTCATTTTTCTGATCATTCTTTGACTGATGATCAGGCTCAAACAAACTGTTGGTTTGAACAAGAATAGGTTCGAAATTCTTCTTTTGCAATTCATGTAGTTCATCTCGCTGAAATTGGGATTCTAGCTCCAAGAATTCAATTTTTCTTTTAGCAGTTTTCAAACATGATTGGATGTCAGAGAGCATGTCTTTGTTGACTTGGACATCGTTATGGATAGTAGATAGAATTAAATTGCTTAATAACTATACTAAATCATTTAGTTTGGCCATTTTCTTCAGCAATCAACTTTGAAAAAAAGGGGTGTCAACTACCACAAAAAATGCACCCAATACAAAAAAATTTACAATGATTTAACCAGGTGTCAAGTTAAACTAATCATGCACCCATTTTACAACATTGAAGATACATTTTTAATTAAAAAAATTCTTCGAAATGATTTGAGCTTGTGACCTTGTTATGTTTAAAATATCAGTTGAGCTCTTCTAACCAAAATGTCATTTTCTTAAAAAAACTATAACACACTTCAAACTTACATTCCACATAATTATAAACTCAAGGTCATATGATTTCCCTTAATTAAATATTTTAATACTTATTCTTTTCTTTCTTTCTTGGCCCCAAGTTTTAAAAAAAAAATCACACTTTGTAACTTTGATCGTATTTGAGAAACCACTTGTGTCTGTCGTTTCCTTCAACCAACTAAATAACAGGGGAGTACAAAATCATGTTGGACTGTATCACTGGAGATTTCTATATCAAATAATTTCATATTACATATATTGTGCATCAACATACCCAGAACAATTTCATATTTCGTATATGATGCCTCATCATACACAAATATATTTCTTTCCCAACATTATCAACCAGACATTCAGGTCGACCAGAAATTCACACTCCAATTTTTCTGCAAGTTTATTTCAAAAAATTGTACATCGGATAAATCACAAAACCACTTTAATCCTCTTCTACGAACAATGGGGTAATTTTTAGCACTCGAAACATTCTCTGCATAATATTTTGTGCTCAAGAAATAACAACGTTTATCACACAAAAAAACGTGAATAACATATTTATGAGATTGTAAATAGTGAACGTACTATGTTTTCTTAACTCTGATTGACAACCAACACCCTTGCAAATTGACTTTCAAAAAATTGTATATTTAACGGGCTTTGAAAAATGAAACTTATCTTTTGGGAAGTGTGACTTTTGGATTTGGATTTGAGTCTGCATCGTTGCAATTGAATGTGCTACTCTCCGTCACAGGTAGTTCAACAACGAGTGCTTATTTTTATAATGCAAAACATTACATATCATATCACTTCAATATAAATTTGGCAACTATGCTCCCTAGTCAAAATCCCAATTTGAAAGCACATCCTCGATAATAAATTGAGCTTGCTAGAATGAGTAGTCAAAAAATTTTGGTATGGACACTTTTCCGTTTTGAAGAAGTTGTACATTCTATGCTTTGGCCTTTCCTCTACCTTATTAGCCACAGATTTCACTTTGATCTAAAAAAAATGTATAGAGAAAATCTGAGAGAAAATTAGTTTAAAAACTACAAAATATTCTTCTCGTGGCAAGCTTTGGGATTAAATATGTTCCCTACTGAAATTCTTCAAGTCTCTGCTACTTGAAATATGTTAAGGTCAAACGAACTTTGAAAAAATTTACTTTACGTATCAATGACTCTTCCAAAAAAGTTAGTCATTAATTCTCTTAAATGCAAAGATATAAAATAATTAACATCATGTCGTCTTTCTAGCGTATACACTATCTGGTCCAGGGATCCTTCTCTTCAAAACCTCATAACAATTCCTTTTTTTTTCTTGACAAATCGAATTAGAGATCACATTGACCGGGCTATCAAATGATGAAAAGTTCAAATTCAAGATTTCCTTACTAGTATCACTTGATGAGAAGCCCCCATATTTCCTGACTCGAATCTTGTGGGTCTAATGAACACACGTTTCTTTCACTTTTCCAGCGGTTCTCATGCATGAAAATAACAATTAGGGTTTGCACGAATAGAACCACTTCCCAATTTCTGATTCCAAGTCGTCCAAGAAAATTTTTGTAGATCAAGCCACAATGGTTTTTAAATTAAAGGTGTTGGGATTTAGAAGCAACTATATTTCTTTAATGGTTTGTATGATAGCACATGACTGAAAATATCAATATCCCGTGTATTATCCACACTCGTCAATCAATTTCCAAGATAAATTCAATTGTTTTTCCAATGGTCTTTGGTTCACGTCAATCAATCACACTTTCTCATAAAAATGAAACTCTGAAACTTAACTCTATTGAAGACAACAGCGCGGTGAATCCTTGGTCCTCTACTGCTTCTGATGCTCTTTTCTGTCAGAAGGGAAACCCATGGAAAATATTGACTTCAAACAACATTCGACCCATTTAACAATACTTGTAGACCCAACACACAAGTGTGGGCCCTCAATGGGGGCAACTCCTCACAATCATTTGCCTTCAAGAGCACAAACATTCATGGCCACAAAACTAGTGACTCATCTTCTCAAACCAGCGCTCTAATACCACTGTAAGACACAAATTGGAAACAAACCCAACAATATATTAATGATTGTCTCACAACAATGGTGTACAATAATGTACATATAAATACATCAAGAAACTGTTGAATCAGTTTCGGGGGTTTCTTGATCTTTAATAAGGAACTTCCCTATCACAAATTGACCCAAGGATTAGTTGTCTAACAGATTTGGCCATAGCCGTTAGAGGAAACTAACCCTGTCGCTCTTAGGTAGAGCATGGTTGTTCCAATTTTAAAACCAGAAAGAAAATTGACAATATTCTGAGTAGAACATAAAACCCTCTACCGGGAGGGAACACCCACCCTATTTCGATGAGAGACATAATCATAGTCAGAAATCGAGCAAAGTATTTTCCAAAGGAAGAAGGTAACGCACAAATCAGAGCACCTGACAAGTTATGAGACTTATGTCAGTCGAGAACTTGGTTTCGTTGCTCCAGCTGAAGGCTTCACATGAATTTGAGAAGTGTGTTATACCTGGAGGAAAAAGGAAAACTTAGCTTTAGTTTCAAACAAGTGGGTGAACAAAAAAAAATAAGTAAGTGAAAGAAGACACCTTTAACTATGATACTTGTAGGAACATGCATTGCAGGACCAGCAAAGGCTAGGAGACGAATTCCTGGACAATAAGTATATGAGATTGTTACACCATTTTTTCATCATCTAACCTATTATTATTAGATGAACCCAAGTACACCATGTAAGACTAATTTTACCCAAACTAAAATTGTTTTCACCACATTTATTTATGTTTCATGGTCATATTTAACCCAAAATAAGGATATCAATTAAGTAAATCACTATTTATTTAATTGTTTCCTAAGAATAAGTTATTTAAATCATATTCTTAGTTAAATTTGACTAAATAAAATATAAATAATTAAATAAACCATTATTTATTTAATTATATTCCCCTCATTTCCCTTAAATAACAAATAAATCATTTATTTATTTGTTATTTATAAATAAGGAATTGACCCAAGTCAAAAACCCTTTTCCCTCCAACAAATATAATAAAATATTTCTAAAGGGTGATTCTAGAAAATTTTTAATAATATTTTATTCATGCACCAGTATCTAGAACACCCCAATATTTTGTTATAAATAGGAAGGTTTTTTCCATTCATTAGTCACCTTCATTGCATTGGATCACAGTAGATCTGCTTTTGGTCACCATTTTGCATTTCTGTTTTATGAACTTCCATTGAGTTCCATGTTTTGTTTTCCACAATAGTTAGAGAGAGAGACCATTAATCTGAAACACTGAGGACTTCCAAGAACCCAGCCCACTGAGGAGAACCGGAAAACACCTTTCTTGTTTTCCTCTCAGGTACCCCATTCTTTGATATAATAAAAAGATTCTTTTAAATATATGTGTTCTTGTCTTGTCCATTGGTGCTTGTACTTTACTTTACCTGCTTAATATCTTCCATATATAGATCTAGATGTGTACAGATTTTTACAGATTTTAAGATATTTTGCAGCCATAACTTATGTTAGGGCTACTTGATATGCATAGCTAAAGTGAGTTTTTACGACAAAAAATTCATGCTAACAATTGGCGACCTAATACGACACCACTCTGCTTTCTATTTTCCTCGATATCCACCGTTTTAATTCTGTGTTCTCTCTTCACTTTTCTTTTTTCCATACTTTTATGTTGCTTTTTTCCTCTAAATTCCCTCAAACTTTCTAAATTTCTCTAGCTGTGGTGGCTTCGCTCCATTACGCAGTGACTGATATCACTGCAATTAGACGTACATAATTTTCAATGGCTTAAATCCACCTTGGATCCTAAGTCGAGATTAATCGCTGGGTGTGTGACCCGGCTCCGTGAGGTCGCACTTTCGCCCTCTCAAACCACACCCGTCTAAAATGGTGCCCAAACTCCAACTCCGATATTTTCCCAATCCCACTCTTTTCTGGTTTCCCAAATCTTCTCTCGTCGTAAGTGTTCTGCACCCTCTCGTCTCTACCTGTTCAGACCTGTTGCTGATCTATTTCACTCACCTAAGTGGGACTCTTGCCCCTTAGGGCTTCAGTTCCCTCCACTTTTGTGGGAGAGTTTGCTGTTGTTTTCAGCCGTCTGAATTTCCAAAAGTTTCAGCCTTATTTCAGATCTGATACCTCTTGTTCAGATCCTCACAGGTCAGCTTTTCTTCCCTCTCTATACACTGCCTTCGTTTTTGTTCTCATCAGGTCACCCTCTTCAACACTTTCATTTTAGCTCCTCGATCATTTTCTAGCAGCAACCTTGCCCTCGCCACGTCGCACCACTTTCCTGCAGGCTTCCATATCCCAGCAATGGACTAACTCTTGGCCTCTTGTTATTTGCGAGAAAGGTTTCACTTTCTAGACTACTTTGAGAGACCCACCCGTTTCAGCCCATCACGCTTTTTAGTTGCTGTTAATTTTCTGTTTTTCGCTTTATTTATCGCAGATTTTCTTCATTACGTGTAACATTATTTTTCTTTTACTTCCAAACGTCTATTATAATCACCTCCTCTCGTACGCACAATCGA
Source organism: Pinus albicaulis (assembly GCA_034641835.2). Classification (NCBI taxonomy): domain Eukaryota; kingdom Viridiplantae; phylum Streptophyta; class Pinopsida; order Pinales; family Pinaceae; genus Pinus; species Pinus albicaulis. The sequence goes on from JAXQQM020074932.1 coordinate 36,874, forward strand.
CTCCTAAGGAAGAAGAGCCTCACACACACCGCCCACCTCGAAATTAACACTACACCTCCTCGCCCTTGTCGCGTCTTGCTTTTGCACCTTGCTGCCCTTGTCAGTCTGTCTTCTTCCCGTCATCATTGCGCCTCCAAGGCGTTTCTCCCGGCGACTTCTTGGCCTTCACCCTCAGTTTCTGGTTGTTCAACTCCCTCCTTCCCGTCGTCATCGAGTAAGTCCTCCCCTGATTCCTCCCTACGAATCTTCCTCTGATTTTTCGGGTTCTCCCCATCCTTCTGGTTCTCCCACCTTTACCTTCACCATGTCTAGTTCTAGACCTAGCCCTAACCCCAGTTCTACTGCTGGGTCCACTTCCAGTGGAACCACTACGGGACCTACCTCGACTGTCCCATTACTTCCATATATTGTTGGCCTCAGTCTCCCCGACTTCAATCAGCTTATCAACGATCCTATCTGCCACGATGTCAGTTGGCCTGCTATGCCAACCAAGCTCCCCTCCGACATTCCCAAGTTCGAGGGCCTTGCTAGTGAAGATCCCTCCAATCATATCCGATCTTTCCACATGTGGTGCTCCTCTAATTCCATCACCGACAACTCCATTCGTCTTCATTTATTCCAACGCACCCTTACCGGTGAAGCCTCCAAATGGTATGTCGATCAAGCCACCTCTTCCCATACCACTTTTGCCACCATTTCCCAAGCCTTTTTGTCTTATTTCCAACTCCCTCTCCGATACGACACCGACACCGAACTGTTGACCTCCTTTCAGCAATCCTCTTCAACACATCTCTCTGCTCATGTTTAAGAGTGGCAAAGACGATGAAACTTATGCCGTGCTCCCCCCTTTGAAGATCGTGTTTACATGGATTGGTTCCTTCGCACCCTCCTACCCCCCATTGGCAAAGATGTCGCATCCCATTTTCCCCAAACCGAAGAAGCCGCCCTTCAAATAGCTTTGAAGTATGATCTTATTTATGCTCAATCCGGTTATGTGTATACCATCCTTCCTGACCTCCCCAAACCTGGTGGCCCTAACGCATCGGGAACCTCTCATTCCGCTGATGGTATCGTCGGAGCTCTGTCCCATACCACTGCCCAGCCTCTTACTCCCTATGGTTTTTCCCCCGGAGGGGCCAACACCCCTAGCACCTTTCCCCCTCCTGGAAAGATGTACCCTAGGTATGGCATGCCTCCCCCCTTTGCCCACATGCCTCCATACCTCAATATGGCCCCTTCTCACTCTTATCCCTATCCTCAGCCTGGTGTCCCCGCTCCTCCTGCTTTCGGATCTCCCACCCCCCCGCATTTACTACCCCCCATAGGGCACGTATTTTCACAACAAGGGGTACCTACTTCTCGATGTAGGTGAGGCAATCCATCCACCCCTGGCAATCGTGGACCCACTTCTCCCAGTCTGGACCCTAACCCCGCTATCCAGCCACAAGGCTCTCAACCCAAGCCCGACCGATCGCTTCGCACTAATAAGCCCTGTTCATGCTGTGGTGTTTATGGTCATTACACTCACAATTGTCCCCTATTACCTCAGATGTGACAAATGTGGGAATCCCAACCCACCGTGCAGGGTCAACACTCCTCCCCAACCACCTCCCCCCATCCAACCCCTACCCAACCTACCGTGTTTACCGATCCTTTCCCTCAGCAAGGATTCGTAGCTACTCAATCACCTTGTGCCCCTAGCACAACTCAACATTCCCCTTCTGGCACCTCTGATTATCAAATTCTCATGATGGCCTCTGACCCCCCTCTCACTGTCGACCTTAACCTCCAAACCCAGTCTCGTCAATATTCCCCACCTCCCTTTTCGCCTATCTCTGAGTCCCCATCATCAAGTTCTACAGAGCCTCTATCGACACCCAAGGGTCCCTTACAAATCCCTCCCCCCAAAGTTGAGGTTCACACCAAACTTCCTAAGGGTCCCTTACGCCGAAATGCTGCCTCTAGTCGGGCTACCCATTCCTACAGCATAGTGGATGATCTGGCATAGTCTCCGGCAGCCATTTCAATGTTGGAACTCCTCCAGTCATGTCCTTCTCAAAAGAAGGCTCTACTATCTGCCGTGGGTGCTGTAGATCTTGTTGATGACCTGTTAATTGTTTTTGATGCCCGTCAGTCAGACCACCCCCCTCTTCCTCCTTCATTTGCTTTCCAAATCCCAGTCAAAAATCCGAAACGCCAATGTCTCTTGATGTATTATTGATGAGGGGGCATCTACCTGTGTAATGTCTGATTCGGTTTGGAAACAACTCAAATCCCCTGAGCTGTCCCCTTCCACCATCACCCTCCGTGCGTGGGATGGCCTTGCCTCCCAACCCATTGGTATTTTTCGTAACTGCCCTATCACCGTTGCTAGTAAGACTGTCTGTGTAGACGTTGAAGTTATCGACGCCCCTCTTGACTACAACATCCTTTTGGGACGTAGTTATACCTATGCCATTTCTACCGTCCCATCAGTAGTCCATCGCAAAATGTTTTTCCCCCATAATGGCAAGATCGTCACCATTGACCAATTATCGTATCATGAACCTAAATCCCAGCCCTCACCTGAGTCCACCATCTCTATTGTCACCAATAAGCAAACTGTTGATTCTTTGACCAGCGTCTCCCCTGGCATCTACAAAGACTACTCTTTGCTTGGCACCTTCCCCAGCCCTCCCCCTCCTCCTATCTCTGACCCTAGCTCGGCGAATGTTTGCATGATGCAATCCTCCCAGGCTGCCCTCCTGCACCCTGCCTCGGCTAGTCAGCAACCTCCATCTCATCCGTCGCACCCTGATCCTAGCCCTTCGCCTCAGCTGACTCAAACCCTCCCCCCGGGCCCCCCCCTCTCCCTTACACTCTGGAACCTCCTTACCCTCCCGAATCAATTCACTCCAGCCTTCCCCATCTCAGAGCCGTCCCCCCTGGCCATTTCTCTGCCGATCAAATCCCCTTCCTTGGTCCCCCTCCTGAAGTCTATTCGGTTCCCGTCATGGCCACCCTGTCCTCCCTAATTTAACATTTGGAATACCGGTATGGTATCTTACTCCTCCCACCGAGACCCCTCCCGATCACCCTAAACCATACATTGCTGTGACACCTGTCCAACCGATTCCTGTTGTTCCTTCCACCACTCTAGTACCCCTAGCCCCTTCACACGCTCCTCCTCATGATGAATCCGCTACGGGTAAGAAACAAAAAACCCACAAGGGGGCATCCAACAACAAGGCCATCGCTGCTGACCATATTCCCCCTCCACCCACCAAGCCGTGTGCCCTGTGTGATGGTATCGGTCACGCCACCCATACTTGTCCTGAGTTGCCCCATATCCGCCCCATGGTTAAAGTCGCCTTTCCCGAATCGACGACCTCCGAAACCCCTGTTTCCTCCCCCCCCATCGCCAAGAACCCCAAAGCCCTTCGCACCAACAAACCTTCCGCCTTATGTGGGATTCACGGTCATTATTCCCACCACTATCCTCACCTCACACATTACCGAGCCTCTTTAGAGGTCATTCGTGAGTATGAAATTGAACACAATCAATTAGCATCACCCATCCTCGCTCAGTATGTGTCTGGTTCTCTTGAAGATCCCCTGGCCACCATTGACATCCCACCCACTGATTTTGAGATGTCAGAATCTGCTGCTCCTCTCTTGTACCTATCATCATCCACCCACCCCTCAGAGTATATCCCTTCTGTATCCACTCCGTCTGTTTCACCCGATACCCATTCCGCGACATTCTTGGGCTCCTCATGCTTTGACCATCTCTTTACTTGATCTTCTGTTGTTTCCTCTGATGACCCCTATCTGCACCCTTTTTCCATGACTGATGATCTCGATAGCTTTGCAGCCTCTTCTGGACCTCCCTTTCGTGCCATCTCTTCCCCTCATCCCGATGTTCCCATCCATATCTATGATGTGTGTCGCCACACCCATCCCTGATCTTCTTCATTTGTCCTCTACTGTGATGCTATTCCCCCGACCCCCTCGTCCACTCATTACATTGGTTATGCCGATGGCGCCAGTCGCTATTCTTGAAACCTCGCCTCAGCCGCCTGCGCCATATTTACCCCTGTGCACACCCTTGTTCTTTCCAATGGGTTCTGCATTGGTACCGCCACCAATAATTAGGCCAAATATGATGCAGTTCGTGGTCTCTTAGTTTACGCTCTCTCCCATCGCATCCTCCACCTACACGTTTATTTAGATTCCCTGCTTATTGTCTTGCAACTTCATGGTGTCTACCATGTGCATCATCCTATCATGTTAGACAATATTTACGGGTGAAACTTTTAATTCGTGAGTTTAGATTCATTTCATTCAACCACATCCCTAGAAGTCACAATCACTATGTAGATCAGATCGCAAATCACGTCCTAGATTGGCATTTATCATATACAACACAATAGCATCCACCAAATGCACATAAAACTCATATATATATAACATGTGTTTTAAATTCCATACACTTTGAAACATATGACATGCCCACAACATGTTACAAAAACCACTACTACAAAATGGGGGGCACCACTTGCCCCTACATATTGGGGGGCACCACTTGCCCCACACCTAATCATGCTCTGGAGGATCCCGAGCCAACGGCTCTGATCCCGCAGCTCGTAGATCACGCACCGTCTGACCAGCCATCGCCATGCGTCGCATGATCCCTCGTCATTCCGAGGGGAGTCCAATACACAGCTCTATGTATCGATCGTCTAAATCCTGCCAACCACGCTCCAACACGCCGGTCAACAATCCCTCACATCTACGACGGATATCCTCCACCAATGCAGCCATCTCTTCATTCTGTCCTGTGCTTGCTCCACTGGCACTAGTAGCTCCTCCTGCTGCAGGTCGCCCCACATATCCGACCGGTTTTACCGGAGCTATATCTGCATCCCAAACAATATAAAGATTAGCACCATGTATGCTACTCACCAACTATAAAAAGTACATAACAGATTAGTTGCTTGTCACTTACCATCGGGGCCCCATACTCGCCCAGGCGGTAGTGGCAAGTCCAGATCTCCCCAGTAACTCATCCCACTATAGGGATAGTCATCTATGTATAACGGTATCTGATCCCAATGCGCAAAAAACTCTGGTTGAAACACCCTTCCGACCGCCCCTCCTCCTCCTCTACTCAGTAGCCATCCCCACCTACACATCCGGGGCTCTCTCGGGCCCCCATCCGACAACTGTATCCGAGGTCACAAGGTCAGGATCTTCTCAAAGAAGAAAGAGCACAACACCGTCCCATATGCACAATCATGATTCACCTACCGCTTACATAGCGACAACTGGCGTTTTAGCGCCACCAACATCATCTAGGCCCACCCATAGTAGGTCCCACCCAACACACTCTCTACAATCATCATCTGTCCTCCAGTGATGTGATGGAGCGTCTGACTACCCAAGACCCGCAACACCGCTGCGGCCATTGCTTGGGTCTCCAACCTCTGTAGATCCCCAATAGATATCTGATTCCCCTTGACTCGGACACTCGGTCGACAATGTCGATCGACAAACTCCATAATGTTACGCCCCCGCGGTAACACTGGCTGTGTATTCCCCACCATCCCCAATGGAGGGAGACCAGTCAAGAAATACAAGTCTTGGACCGTCAACTCGATCCTGTGCCCCTGCACTACAAAAATCTCATGATCTGGATCCCAATAACTGACAATGCGGGCCAACAAGGGCTCACCAGCCCTCATTAAAGGGTTCTCCAAAAATTTCAGCACCCCAAACCTAGCCAGTGCACGACGGACACCCGGATCTGCTTCAATATCTGTTCGCAATGCACCCAGATCTCTTTCTCTCCATTTGACCAGTATATCTGCCATATCTGCACAAAATCAACATCTTTGTCAGTCTATAGATCATCATTACTGGATTAACTCACATCAAAACTAAAATCTCAGCCTAAAATAGCACTAAAATCCCCTCCCTCTCACAGGTCGCATTTTTCAGGCAAATCCTGGGCCAGGTCGCAGTTTTTTCCCCAAAAAGTCCGACCCGGCCGTGAGGGTGAAGTAGGTCCAGTTACTGAGAATTTAGGCCCTAATCTGAACTTTGAATCCATCAAAAACAAAGAGTAGGATTAGGCCTCTTACCTGCAACTGACGGATCATGATTCCAACTGTCGGTTTGTCCACTACGATCGCCGCAAGATTTAGGGCCTTCTCTCCTCTCCACATTCACCACAGCTACACAAGCAAATGAATGATTTTTGGAGGGAAAATGCCTTATTAGAAGAAAACCCCTGATTTTTCTTTCGCCAGCTGCGACCCAACCGTGGCTCCGTTTGACAAACCGTTCACACCGTTGGAAAGCTCTCACTGAGCACTACAATGGGTATTTGTTAGTTTTCCATATTTCGATACTTCACCACGACACATTTTGTCTATGAAGGGACCCCCCATTTCTCTTCAAAACCGAATTTCTTCACTTACAACACTTGTAATGGGGGCACCACTTTGCCTCCTTACTTGTCCTTGACTGTGATGATTTTCGTCATGAGTTACCCCATTGTACTCATGCTTTCACCGGTCCCCATTGGACCTTTCCTACACGGCAGCACCCCTGAGTCGCCCTTGTTTAGAGCATATGCATAGAGTCCACCCCCCCTCCGTGCAGTATGTGTCCGCTCCCTCCACACCGCTACATTATGCTTATCATCATTTGCCCTCCTTACCATTACGAACGCTGCCACCCATAACATTCATACCCTCTATTCTCTAACAAGGGAAGTCACCCATCCACTCCTTCGTATTCCCCCTTCCATCATCATCATCACTACCTATATGATCATTGCTCTAGACCTCCTTTTGTCGACATCAGCTTATCTTCTTCGGCAGCCAGGTCCAGGGGGAAGTCGATCTTAGTTCGTGCTCTTTATTCTGCCTGATTGTGATTTCTACGCTCGATGATTCAGTGATCCCGCCGCAATCCTTCATGATTCCCGGGTGTGTGTGAGATGTCCCAACCCTCATGAGGGGATGGCCCTCCAGGTAGCCCCCCACACGCCAGGATGACTTTGTCACTTTAGTCCTTGATGAAGCTCCTCTCATTTGACGATATCGGCCTCCGTCACTTGCAGCACCTTTTCGACTTACTTGTATCCATCAGATTTTGTGAGCCCTTCCCTGCGTGTAGGGGGCATCTGGGTCTATTCGTATCTCCTGTACTACATTATTATTGTATAAGTCCTGACGATTATTCCAGGCATACCATGTATATGGGAGTCATTATTCTATTGTTTCTGGCTCATGTTATGGCCAGCACCTCTTTCACTATTGCGTTCCGTGGTTTTCCGGGCGCTTTTTTCTTTTGTACTATTGTTTCGGTGAGCATAGGTATGCCACCCTCGCCGCCTTTCGCATTAGTACCACATCATACATTCGAGGCTTGTTGCACCTGTAAGTCTCGTCTCCTCAGGGTCTATTCCTTCACACCCGACACACATTTGTGCACGACTCAAAACGCCTCTCCATCACTACTCACCCCTGCCGTTCTTACAACGTACTTCGGCCATACGATTTGCTCCTAACACTGTGATTAGGGGCAGCAACTGTTGTTCATTTTTTGGTCATCTAACCTATTATCATTAGATGAACCCAAGTACACCATGTAAGACCATTTTTACCCTAAGTAAAATTGCTTTCACCACATTTGTCTATATTGCATGGTCATATTTAACCCAAAACAAGGAAATCAATTAAATAAATCATTATTTATTGGATTATTTCCTAAGAATAAGTTATTTAAATCATTATTTAAATAGTATTCTTAGTTAAATTTGACTAAATAAAATATAAATAATTAAATAAAGCATTATTTATTTAATTATATTCCCCTCATTTCCCTTAAATAATAAATAAATCATTTATTTATTTGTTATTTACAAATAAAGGAATTGACCCAAGTCAAAAACCCTTTTCCCTCCAACAAATATAATAAAATATTCCAAAGTGTGATTCTAGAAAATGTTTAATATTTTATTCATGCACCAAGATCTAGAACACCTTATAATATTTTATAAATAGAAGGTTTTTTCCATTCATTAGTCACTGACATGTACTGACTTAGATCTGCTGGATGTCATTCTCATATTTCGTTTTATAACTCCAGCTGAGTTCTGTTTTTGCTTTCACAATAGTTAGAGAGAGAGAATTAAGATCTCAAGATTTATACTTCCCAGAACTCACCATCTGAGATAATCAGAAAACACTCTTTCTAAGTTTTCCTCAAAACTTTATCTTTTTGAGGATAGTAAAAGATTTATTTCAAACATGTTCTGTCTTTTCCATTATGTTGTACTATCTCCCCACTCGCTTAACACTTTCTCCATAGATCTAGATGTGTATCCACAGATTTTACATCATGCCCATAACTTATGTTAGGGCTACTTGATATGCGTAGCTAAAGTGAGTTTTTACGACAAAAAATTCATGCTAACATTATTGAAGACATCCTCATGGCCTGCAGGCATTATTTGACATTCTGAAGACCATAGCCTAGACCTAATGACTGAAAGACTCTTTTTTGACCGCAAGACCATCTATGAATGTAAATGACTTAAATCAACTTTAATGAACTTTTGATAAATTTCGACCAAACCCAGCAGGTACAAACATGAGGGAAACTCGTGAAGAGACCCTTCCGTCAGATAATGGCATGCCCCTAACAGAATGCAGATGAATGAGCGGCATGAGACACCTAAAAATGGAAATGCAATAAGAGAAATGATCTCTGACGGGGGGATGTAATGACCGACTCTAACACCACCCATAATCGTTCTCTCTAAGGATCTCCTCAATGAATTCTTGCCTACAGACGAAGCTATTCGAGAGATCATGTCTCTAGAAGAATGACCTTGGGGAGAGTTTCACCATCGCGCTTCGATGATTGACTCAAAGGCGATAAAAACTGAAATCCCATCCTTTGACCAACCTGAGGTGGTTCCCTCTGCTTATACGACTGTTCAAACTATCGATTCAGAAGGGAACATGGGTAATCTTTCTAAGACAATGCTCATTGATATCTCGATCAAAACGGGTATCATGGAAAATATTCAGATTGGAGCCGACTGCAATCCTGAGGAAATTGCGTGCTTCACATCACTTTTCAAGGAATTCCATGATGTGTTTGCTTGGTCTTATGATGAAATTCCCGGCATAGACCCTTCTATTGTCGAGCACGAAATCAAGATCTATGACAATGCCAAACTAGTTCGGCGATGACTCAGACCTGTCCACCCGCGCAAAGCAGCCGCCATCAAGATTGAGGTAGAAAAACTTTTAAACGCTGGTTTCATCTATCTCGTTCCTTTAACAGAATGGGTTTCCAATCCGGTTCCCATTGATAAAAAACAAGGCACCATTTGATTATCGCGATCTGAACGCCACTTGTCCTAAAGACAATTATCCTACACTGTTCATTGATCAAATTCTCGACGATTGTGTCAGATGCGAATCTTTTTCCTTCATGGATGGATTCTCGAGCTATAACCAGATTGCAATCAAAAAAGACGACCAGCATAAAACTGCCTTCATCTGTCCTTGGGGCACATTTGCGTATCAAAAACTCCCATTCGGTCTGAATAATTCTGGAGCAACCTTTCAACGGGCTATGGACTACGCTTTTCACGACATTTGACATATTGTACAGGCTTACTTGGATGACCTTCCGGCCCATTCCAAGAAACGACATGATCACTTGGCTCATCTAAAAGAAATTTTTGCTAGGTGCAGATTCTACAATATACGTTTGAATCCTCATAAATGTGTATTTATGGTCGATTCAGGACATCTGTTAGGTTTCATTGTCTCCAAGCACGGGATCAGGGTTGATCCCGATAAGGTTAAGGTTATTGTCGAATTGCCGGCTCCACAATCCATCCTTCAACTCCAACGTTTGCAAGGGAAGGCAAACTTTTTACATCGTTTCATCGTTAACTATGCCGAGATGACGAAAGGATTTATGCGATTACTGAAGAAAGGAACACTATATTTGTGGGATGACCAAGCTCAATGGTCATTTTATGCTTTAAAACATGCACTTGTTTATGCCCCACTCCTTAGTGCCCCCGATTACTCACACGACTTTCTCCTCTACCTGGCAGCCTCACCATCCTCACTTGGAATGGTTTTGGTTCAAATACAAGATGATGACAGTGAACATGTGATATGCTATTTGTCCAAAGGTCTAATCAGACCTAAATTACGTTATTCACATGTGGAGAAACTTTCTCTGGCGGTAGTTTTTGCTGTCACCCGACTCCGACACTATATATTGCTGCGACAGACTACGGTCATTGCTTTGGAGAACCCCATGCAACATATCTTGTCTAGAAAAATTATTGGAGGAAAATATTCCAAATGGTTCATAATCCTCCAGCAATTTGATTTGGTTTTCACGGCTGCCAAAGCAAAGAAATCCCTCGTCTTCACCGAATTATTATCGGATCTTCCCCGAATTGACCCAGGAGAAGTAGCTCATGATCCATTTCCTGATGAATCTGTATACTTGGTCGATTCTTTGGACCCATGGTATGCAGACATTTTGGTCTACCTACAAACCTAACGCTTTCACCCGACTGTCACGTCCGACGACCATCGTCGTATCCGCCACCAAGAAAAGCACTACCTCATTCTAAACGATACATTATATCGTCGTGGTGTTGATACTATTCTCCGACGTTGTCTCACTTTCGATGAGGCGGAACGCGTTTTGAATGAATGCCACGCATGGGAATAAGGTGGTCATATTTCGGGCATAGCTACTGCCCAAAAACTCTTGCGCGCAAGCTACTATTGGCCCACATTGTTTAAATACTGTATTGCAGCGGTCCAAATGTGCCATCCCTGTCAAATTTTCACAAAGAAAATGCGCGCTCATCCTACCCCCCTTCACCTGGTTATCTCCATTGGTCCTTTCGCTAAATGGGGAATTGACTTCGTCACCTAAAATCCCACTTCAGAAAATGGACACAACTACATCGTGGTTGCGGTCAACTACTTTACGAAATGGGCAGAAGCCCTTCCCACTTTCAAGGCCGATGGCGAAACCGCTGCTCTCTTCCTGTTCAATCAGGTAATCTGTCAATTCGGCGTACCCCTATCTATTGTCATAGATCATGGATCCCACTTCCAGAATCACATGGTGACCGAATTAACCTCCATGCTAGGTTTCCGTCAAGATCATTCTTCGTCTTATTACCCTCAAGCTAATGGTCAAGTCGAAGCCGTAAATGGCGTCCTCAAAACCATGATTCGTCGATTGGTCGGAAACCATAAAACCACTTGGCATCGGAAGTTGTATTCCACGTTATGGTCATACCGAACATCAGTCAAAACTGCCACAGGCTTCACAACTTTCCAACTTGCTTTCGGCCTAGAGGCAGTACTTCCAAACGAGTGCGAAATTCCATCACTCAAACTTGCCGTTGAACTCCTGCCCGGCACCACCGCCACAGAAGAGCGCTTGCTCTCAATTGATCATTTGGACGAAACTCATCGAGATGATACACTAGCACTCGAAGCTCACCAGCGCCAAGTCAAGGCTCAATACGACAAATCTATCAAGCCTCGTTCTTTCCAAGAGGGCGATCTAGTTCTACTTTATGATCAGAAACATGACCCCTTGGGGGCAGGAACACTCCAACCATTATGGCTTGATCCTTGCATCGTCACTAAAGCCCTCTCAAAGGGAGCTTATGAACTTCAGGACTGTAATGGAATTCCACTCGCGGAGCCCCGCAACGGGCTCTACTTAAAGAAGTATTTTTCCTAGTTTCGCACTAGGCATATGCTTTGTAATTTTATGTATATAAGTTTTGCTTATTGTTTTGATGTCTCTGGATGTTTTTTTTTTTGGTTTTCACAGTGTTTTTCTCATGAACTTATTTTCTTTCACACAGATGCCATCACCCTCTTTATCATACATCCAATATGCGGACGGTGCTAGTCGTCACACTAGATGCATTGCTTCAGCTGCTTGGGTTCTCTACACTCCTGAGTCAGCTCCTTGGTTCTAGGGGAATTTTCTTAGGTAGTGCCACCAATAATGTTTCCGAGTACATGTCAGTGATCCAACTCCTCACGGAAGCGGCCTCTCGTGACATCTCCAATTTAGTGGTCAGGTTAGATTCCCAACTCGTCATTATGCAGTTAAACAATCACTACCATGTCCGTCATCCAGTCTTGTTGCGTTATTTTTTAAGAGTACGACTTCTAGAATGTCATTTTCAAACAATCACATTTGAGCACGTTCCTAGAGAATTTAATACATTAGCCAATTCTTTGGCAAACTATGTGTTAGATTGGCATTTGTCACATTTAATATAAAATATTTACTCATGAGTATATATATTTTTATCCCATTGAAAATACATAAAAAAATATAAAACACAAAATCACCAAAAAGTATGTATATATATATATGTGTGTGTGTGTGTGTGTCATGTCCAGAACAATAGTTACATCAAAAAATCTTCCAAAACTTGGGTGTTTTACAAAAATTTGGCTACACTAAGCCACGCTCTGACACTAATACATCCACTCAGCCAACTAGGCATGATGATCATGGTAGCATACAACTGCTCTAGCTATCCTCCTCAGAGGCACCAAGCATCTCTCCGGCACACCGACAATATGTCGTTGTAAACGAACTGGAACCTCCCGAATAGGAAGGGGTGGTATGCCAATACTCAAACGCTCCAGGTTTCTGGAGAGTTCATGTAAAAATTGGGCATCATCATCCTCACCGACTTTCGCATCATCTGCTAGTGCGCCAGCCCCAGGTAATTGCAGTCCTCGCCGTGCATAACGAGGGGCCCCAACTGGTCAGACAGGTGCCACATCTGTGTCAAGAAAACAAGCGCTTCATGTCAAAACATAATTTTCACCCTGTTTTCAACAAAAAAAAAATTACATAAACATTCAAAAGACAAAAACAAGTACTTCTTTGAAATACATTGATCATTTCCTTCTTACCATCGAGCCCCCACTGGGTGCCAGGGGGAAACACTAACTCTGAATCGCCTATGAATTTCATCCCTACATAGGGATAATCCTCGATCATAATAATCTGTGAGTTGAGCCAATCAAAAAATATATCATCAAAACAGTGGCAGACAGGACCCTCTCCAATCCGCAGAAGCAAAGTGGCCCACCGAGCCTGCCTCGGCTCACGTGGACCCAATGGCGCTGTAACGATCCTAGGCCTCATCAGTGGTATCTGCTCCAGTATGAAAGAGACAATCAGTGTACCGTACCCAAACTCTCTCTGGGTACGGGTCTTACATGCGGTACTCTCTGCTCGGACCCGACAGACAACTCTGTCACACCAATCGAAAACCTAAGGTTGCATACAGTCCAGGGCTAGGAGCATCTGGGCCTTGGTGGCCACATGCTAACTCTTGGTGCCTGCCAAGCGAATAATCATCCATAATATAGACCGCAACGGTCTCAAAGTCACCTGGGCAATCGGTATCCGATTGCTCATAGCCTTAGTGTCACGTATGCAATGTGCACGAATCAGATCAGTAGTGGAACGTGGGTCAGCTCTGGACCCCGTCAAGTTGGGCCTCGCCCCACGACATGATAGGCCGGTCAAAAATTACACATCATCCTTTTCGATTGAGAGCTCATTCCCCCCAATCCGAAAGACATGGTGGCGTTCGTCCCACTGCTGGATTAGCCACCTCATGAGGTCCTCTTGACCCCTCATCAATTCTAAGCGGGCATACTTTAGCAATCCACATCTACGGAGAGCCATCAAGCTTGCTGCATCCTTCACCATATCTTGTTCTTCCCGCTCATGTTCCCTCTCTCGCCAGATACTCATGATTAACAGTTGAATACCTACAACTACAACATTTTCAACCGATCAAAACTTCCCTGGACCACTTCAAAATAGTAAAAATCGAGCTGCTAGAAAACACGGTGCGCCTAACGCTGGCTTTCGTACAAAACAGAGCGCGCTAACGCGGTCTCGTAAATTAAAGGAGGAGGTAACTAATGATAGCCTCAACCTTCGATGGATCGACACGAATGCCTCGCCTTTAAGACAAATCCCAACAATCGTCCAGATTGTACACAAAAAACACATTTGTGAGGATTCATGAATCTTATAATGCCTACATCGTATAAAAATAGCTCGTAAATGAATGATATGATTCGTTTACTAGGAGGAATGAGCAGTAACCATCGAGGTAGGCCGCACAATGTGTTTAATGTCATGAAATGCATAATGCATCGTCTTCCTAAAAGTGTACCAAAGATTCTTAAGTCCAAAAGGTAATTTCTTGATAATAAAAAGTTCCTCATGGACAAATGAAAGTTGTTTTGGGTTGATCTCATAGGATTATGTTGATTTGATCAGAATGATGAAAAATCCATCCATGAACGAAAACATTTCACTTCCAAAGACAATCGCCAATAATTTGATCGATATAAGGGGTTGGATGATTTTCTTTTTGGACAAGATCGATTTATATCCCTATAATCGATACATACTCGTGATTGTTCCTTATTTTTTTTTGAGAGTAACGATATTAGATACCCAACTGCTAATCTGAATCTGGATAAATAAAACGCATCAAGTAATTTTTCAACTTCTTCTTTAATACGCGTAGCTATTTCACGATGTATCCTGATGTAATCTCTCGCTTGACTAAGTTTAGCATCTAGGTGTGTCTTAATTTCATGAACAAAAATTGATGGATCGATTCCCCTGCATTTCCTTCATATGACCAAAGCAAAAATGTCACTTTAATTCTTGAAATAGGCTTCTATATGCTTGGATTTCTATCAAACGTAGACAAGAAGCACCTATATGAATGTGTTCAAAATTTTTGGGTTTTATCGAAATGTTAATGGGAACCATTGTATAAATGTTTTCTAAATTCAATTCAATCGAAGATGAGAGAGGATTTCTGAGGTTCTTCTGACTTTAATCGCAGTAAAAATGGAGGAAAATCATTCTCAAAATTATCGAGATCGTAAAAACGAAGACCTATGATGAAGATCTTCCCATGGTAATTCATCGATAGTACAAGAATTCACTGAATATGTTCATCAATATTGAATACTTGTTGACCAAAATCTCTGGAATTGATGTTGTAAAGTTGAGCTCATATATTGAAAGTGACTCTTCATTGATCAGCATTCACCGGATCGACTTATCTAATGAAGGAGTATCGGAAAAATAACCAGTACCAGCTTTGATATGTTAACTCAAAAGGACTCAAAGGCATCGCACCATCGATAGCAATCCGGTTCTCGATCTCGAAGGTACTATCCAAGGATCATCAAAGGAAATAGTACTTGATGTAATCATATTGCGTAGCAATAGGAGGCCGTACGTTGGGGAGCAGGCAGGGAAAAATTTCCTAGCAAAGCCGAATGTTTAAGCAAACCTACCCTTACATCTTTAGTATGTGGATAGTCAATTTTCCGATATGTTGGATGTGTTAGCTCCCCCTATGAAATTCCCGACAAGCATGTCGGGGGATAATGATTATAGTGAGCCCTTCAAGGGATGCCTTTCCCCGAAAACCATTCTCCTTGAAGTCTCCGAGCTCTTTGCCTCAGTATAAATCCTCATCTCGTTGCTCTCTTTCCGGTAAAGCGCCCTATTTTGCCCCTCATATTCCCCGAAAAATACCACATCCTCTCCTTTTTTCCCCTTTCATCAAAACTCTCATTCTTCCCTTTATTTCCATCATCAAAACCCCTCCAAAATTCCCCTTTAGCTCCTCTATTAGTACCTCTCCCAACCTTTAAAATACATTAAAAAGGGCTAAAAAAAACTCTACTTCCCGCATCAGCATCAATCCTAGCCCCTTCGCCATTAGCCTCCGCACTTTACCTCCCATGAGACTCCAAAGACCAGAGACCACTCGCTAAACCCATTGGGCGCTTATCCCCTCCAACCCTTTTTCCGCCTCAAAAATCATAAAAAACCTTGATAAATCACATTTTTTAGGTTTTAAAGGTTTGTCGCCGCTTTGGTTTTCGATAAATCTCCACCGTCCAATTAATATATGATCCGATCTGCCGCAGAAGCGCTGGGCCTCGAAAATGGTGGTCCCCACTCCACGCGTTGTTTTCCAAAATCGTCTGTTTATTCCGTGCGACTCCCACTTTCCGTGTGCGTCGGCGGTTTTTCCGAGAGGACCAGCCGATTCCACCCATCGTTTCGACACCTTCTTTAGTACGGCGGCAAAACCGTTTCATATGCGCATTAATCTTCGGGTTCAAAGTCGCGTAGCGGAATCTATGCGAACCGTCCGATATCGAGCGCTCCATCCCACGGCTCGTAATTCATCGAAGCCGCGCCCTCGTCACGATGCCCTCTCGTATCCCGAGTCCACATTCCGTCGTGTTTCTACCATAGTATCTCCACCCCATCGATTTCGCCCGTATTCATCCGTTCGCTATCGATCTATTTCCCGTGTCTCCCCGGTCCCCGCCACGTCACCTCCATGTGTACGCTCCGTACATTCTCCGTTTCCGTCACTATATCTTTGGTTTTGTCGTGTAGTTTTTTAATGTTTTCATTCGTTCATTACGTGTATTCGCTCTCGTGTTTCATTATTCCTCCACCCGCAGCATTCGTCATCGTTTTTCGCGATTTCTCCCCCGCCTCCTGTCCCGCATGGCTATTTTCCATGACCTACATCTTGCCCGCCGCCTTCATCATCCCCCGCCCATGGTTTTCTCAGGAGGGTTGTTTTGGCAGGTGGTTTTCAACGGTCTGAGCATTATATATATATATATATATATATATATATATATATATATATATATATATATATATATATATATATATATATATATATATATATATATATATATATATATATATATATATATATATATATATATATATATATATATATATATATATATATATATATATATATATATATATATATATATATATATATATATATATATCCCTAAACCTCATGCTTGTACACACTCGGGGACTCCGTGTTTCGTCTCGTTTCTCCTCGACATTCAGTGTAGTAGTAAACATTTCATGTTTAGTGTATTTCGAGCATCGAGGCTTCCTCGCTTAGCTTTGGAGGGACTTGTTCCTCAAGATATCTCTACTTATTTTCTATTTTTATACATAATAACATGGATCTATGGTTGTATCATGTTTAATTTATCGATATTCATCGTACTTTTCCGCTTATGTTCAATATTGTTGGTTTTCCCTGCTTTTGGAATATTACCGTGGTATTAGAGCATATTATTTGCTTAGTAACTGTGGTAGTCAAACAACTATGTCATCGTAATAAAAAGAGCCTCTCACAGAGAGAAAAGCCTTATATTAATAAACCGTGAGATATGATTATACAAACAACTAAAGAAGATCAGGGGGAAAAAAATCCAATATCGTGGAGAGGTGGATGATAAGGAGTTTCAAGCTTATTCTTTGTGATCATGCAAGATATTGCAAGAGAAATCAAGGAGATGAGGATGGAGAGATTTAAAGAATCTCCTAGAGGGTTTCTACAAGGAGAAAACTACTTCTACATTTCACATCACCGGTATGACTCAACCAAAGGAAGCAACATGGGAGGAATGGAAATGCATGGATTGGAGCTATTAATTGGGAGTGATATTTCCAACATTTTTTATGTCCCATGCTTCAATGGGGAACATTGGAAAATATGTGGTTGCCACCATGGATCTCCTACTCCCTTATGATGTGATCCCTCGGGCTAACTTGGACACTTGGGAGGAGCATCTAAGGGTATATTGATGGGAGAATACTCCGATCTTGCTGGAGGATTTTAGATCGTATATGGGAAAATAAACTTTTTGACAAGAAAAATCAACTTAAATAAAGAAAATATTTGTATATTGGGAAATTATACAAGTCAATATTTCAAACAAGCTATCACAGCAGTCTCATTCCAACACCGAGAAGGCTCTCCAAATGCCCTTCCTCAAAAATGGCGACTCGCGCAGACTGTGAGAAGTTTTCATGTTTTTTGAAATTTTGAGGCCATAGAGCGCAAGACCCTGGGCACCACGGCTATTGTTTGGGGCTTCCTTACCCTAGCTAAAGTTTACATTTTTGGGTTTTTCCTATGTCACCATACGCCTACCCACAAAATTTCAGTCAATTGGAGCATTTGTACCTCTTAAAAGGGTCAAAAAACACCCAAAATTTGACCTTCTCGCTCCTTTTCTCAATACACCAGTATTGCGCCTCCGTGCAAACTTTGGCTTTTTCATTTTTTTTGGGAAACTTTTAGAGGTAATATTGAGAAAAAAGGTATATTTGAAAATTATAATCTTCAGTGTTTTCCAACAATCCATCACAAAGAGCCAAATCCGACATCGGAAGTGGTCCAAACGTGGTTGCAAAACAAATTCTTATTTTCTCGCAAACGTGGCGCTGCGCCTCTTGACCTGCTCTTTTGCCAAAAAGTCAAAAAAACACACAAATTTATGGCAAGATGATATTTTAATATTTTCTTGCACAAATCACTCCCGATTTGATTTCTGAGTTATGTTTTGGTGTTTTTAATTTATCATATTATCTCTTATGTGTCTTGGGCTTTACATGGTCATCAAGCACATTTATGACATTTATGGCTAAATTAGGTTTCTGAAGCCTCTTAGGGTTTCCACCTCCTAATTTTCTCCATAAATAAATCATGAGGCTCTTATGTATTAGTTGGATTTTTGATGACTTATGCCGAAGCAAATACATAGTCTCTTGGAGCTTTTCATGGAAATTTGACGTCTTGGAGCTCATGCATGCCCCGGTTTGCTTTTTTTGATGGAGAGAGACTGCTTGCAAGATCCATAAGCTTCGGTTGATGGGTGAAGTGTTTCTTATGTTTATGTTTTCTAGTTTTCCATTATGTTTTCCATATTTCTATGTTTCAAAGAGGGACAAAAAAATTTAGATTAATAAATGTTTCCCGATGGCACCTTACTTCTATTTGTCCTTCACTCACTTTTTTAATGTTTTCTTCCGTTGAGATATATTAGGGAATCCATCTCTTGCTCTCTAAGAAGTTCTTAGCTTGTTCATTTCTTGAATGGTTTAGATCAGCTTAGTGTCAAGTATGATTTATGGCTAGCCCCGCATATTGTAGGCCACTAAAATACTCGTCTCTTGGAATCTCCTCTTTAAAGCAGCTTTGCCTAGCTTTGTTAATGAAGTTTGTTTGAGTCATGCTTTCTTTGCCTTTAATAGCTAAATTTGTTTCAAATAACCTTCAGCAAGTATGTAACTTTATATGTTCATAATTCTCTCTTCTTCTATTGTTATAACTATCATGGCATCTTAAATGTTTTTCTCTGCTTGATAATGAAATCTATGAAAGTTAAATAATTTTCTTACCTTTTCTATAATTTCATTTGAATGTTTGTCTCTGATAATCATTCTGAGTTCCGCTTTAAATCAAAAGGATTAGGTTTCACTTATACCTTTGATTCTCTTTCCATGCTTATGATTTTCTAACTCCCTTAGTCTAAAAAGTTATTAAGGATTCAATATATGCCCCTTCACTAGCTTTTATTCTCAAGTTTAATGTTCATCTCATCATCCACCACAACCTCAAAGACCTACCAACCAAGTTGTACCTGCCCTGCAGATGTGCTTGAAACCATTGATGAACTCATCATGACCTGTTTCGACTCCATTGCCCAATGACTTAACAATATTCCATGTTTTATATCTAAATCCATCTAAGCATCATACCCAACCAAAAACAATCAAAATACCCTCGCACTTAACATCTAGCCTAAAATCAACCCTAATGAGCAAGCAAATTCACATCCTTACACCTACTAGAGAGATCCCTCTCTCGAATCTAGGAAGGCTAGGTTCTGGATTCCAAAGCTTGGTTTGATGTTACCCTTTTCCATTTGTATCTCAACCAATCTAGAAAATTATGGGGAGCTAAATGAGGGTGTACCAGTGCTTCGTGAACTTCCACATAAACCTCGTGATCAAATCAAAGAGAAATAACCAAGGACTTTTCGTATGTGTAAGTAGTCTCCCCTAATTATGTGTTCGGTATCATGGTTGCTGTGGTGGCACTCGACTTGCGTATGGATAAAATATTGTAACCTATAAGGGTCTCCCTTTATATACTCGATGGTATGGGGAGCACAAGTCCGTACTAGTGCCGTCTTCTCAAAGCCGTATGACGAACGTACGCCTACTAGGTTTTTAAGACGCGGAACATGTTCTCTAACCTAGACCACTAAAAAAATATTCCGTTAGGTTTCAATGCTTCCTTAGGTTAATTAAATAAGTTTTAAAGTTGATCTCTGGATTACATTTCGTATTTAAAGTCCTATCGATGTTGTATCTTAAAAAATCCCTAAATGCAAGCTATATGAAAATGAACACCATTTCTTATTCAATGAATGCTAGTTATGAGAAGGGTAGAGATCTTTGAAACAAAAATCAAACAAGTGATTATACGCAAGAAATCCACTAATGCATCTAATGTATCATGAAAATGAAACTCTTTCCTAGATAATCGTATGCTAGTTATGAAAAAAGAGTATTTCACTTTCAATGAAAAGAAAGAATGAAAAATATGATTTTTATTTTTTTTCAATGAAAAGAAGTACATTATGCATTAATTACATGAAAAATGAAAACAAACACCAACCTTAAATGTTGCGTAGGAATCAAAATTGAATGACTCAATAAAACACCTAAACAAACACAAGAAATCACTCAAACTAATGTCGCAATCTTTTCAAACTAAGAGATAGTTTTCAAAATGATCCAAAATAAGAAATGTAATCTATGCTTGGAGCAAAAGGGTGAAGAACCAATCGAGAAAAACGTAAAATGACTCGCAACCAAGGCAATCACTCAAAAGATCAAGAAAACTAAATGCAATCAAGCCACAAATGGGACTAACAACAATCAAACCGACTCGATTTTCGAACGTATGCTAAGCTGGCACTAGGACACCTAGAAACCTTAAGGCCTCGATCGACATCGATAAGAAGATGGTGAAACAACTCGAGAAAATCAAGTTGAGCAGCAATTAAAACAATCCCAAAGGCATAATTATGCATTAAAAATAACCCAAAAAGCAAGCACAATTGACCAAAAGACTCATCAAGGAGGTCAAAACCAATTCCTACTAAAGGTTGGCTGACCGTAAGTTTGTAATCTCGCGCCACGAGGGGTTGGCGCGATCGCAAAAAGAGAAACTCTGCACCAATTGGCACGAATGTTCGTAGAAAAATCATGCCAAGCTAGGTAACTATGGGAAAAAAAGGGGGAAAAACCAAACCTAATGAGCAAGAGGTCAATCTCGAGCACTTTGAGCCGAATAGAGTATCAAAAACTAAACAAGAAAACCGAAAAAAATACAAATAACTAAAGCAATAATAAAACCGAACCAACAAAAAAGAAAAAGACAAACTCGCACACGTTACCTGCTGGAGTCGCCAATTTTTTTTGGCGTGCAAATCCTCTCACGTGACAGAGATGATCCGTCTAGCTCCTAGAGTGGGGGCTCATAGAAAACAAACTGACACGCTAAATTTTTTTCTTCCTAATTATTGAATGAACAAAGGACATGGTAGATCGACCCACTCGGAATCCAACTTTGTCGTTGTTGTTGTAGTAGTGGTGGCCTCTCGCTCCCTTCTTCAAGTCATAATCCATTTGCTCTTTATGCTTGGACACCCGCACAAAGAACAAGAAAACAAGAACAAAGATACAAGATGACAACATTTCATTCATAACTATTAACCACCAAAAGAGGGCTAAACATATTATGTTAAACAAACATCATAACACAACAAAGGGGAACCAAATAGTATTCATGTATATAAATGAATAGAAGTAAGTGTTACAACCGATGCTTTGATGTCGCAGCCTCCTCCGTAGGTTCAGAGAAAGTACGGTCTCATATGCTCGACTGTGGAATTCTGATTTCAGATGAAGGCATGGACTCAAGCTTCCTCAACATAATTCCTTCTATCTTCTTAGTCATTCAAGCTATTCAATCGTTCAGCTATAGTATGTCTAATTCTCCAAGTTCACCTAGCTTGTTCTTAAGAGAGATAGCTTCTTTTATAGAGGAAAAATAAGAGGTTAAGATTTCTACAAAGGTGGGAGGGAGGCCTATCCTTTAGGGGAGTTCCCATATGTTGGGTGTGGAGTCTCGATTATCTTGTTTATTTTGTATCACATCGTTGGACCCATGTACCTTAACCATAATAAAATGCTACTCGGGGGGGGTCCAGGGTGTGGTTACGACTTTATGGAGCCCCCCCCTATGCGAGGGGTTTTCGGGGAAGTGCCCCCCCGAAACTAAAAAAAAGATGTAAAATTGCCTTGTAAAAGTATAGTAATTTCTAGTCAATCCGCCATTCATTAGGTGGATGATCTAATGATAGAAGTTATGTTTAGTTTAGGTTTTTTTTTCCCTATAAGGCTACCCCCGCTTGTATGAGGGCATTGTATTATGGTTGTGTATTGTATGAGTATGCTCAGCATTGAGAAACAGATAGGATACCGTGAGAGAGAACGAGGATATTACAAACGAATCTATCGAAGGTTCTATCTCTTCATTTTTCTAGATAATACAGAGGAAGGACTCGGTTTTTCTGGGATGGTCGTAGTCTAAACCGGGTGAACCACATATATCTCAGTGTCTCTCTCCGGGTTTTATGTGTTTTGTGTGCTTGTGTTTTCCGCATATTTTGTGTTTTGCATTGCTCCGTAATATATAATTTTCTAACAATTGGTATCGTAGTCGAAGGTCTATTTGGCTAATAAACTCGCAGAAATAATGGTTCTTGGTTCGAGTGGAAGCAATGGCTAAGATGGTAAATTTAGGGCTCGAGAAATTTAACGGCCAAAATTTCCCATTGTGGAAGATGCAGATGGAAGATTATCTATATCAAAATGATATTTACCTACCATTGAGCATAAAAACAAAGAATTTGATGGCTATGACAGACGCAAAAATGGGAGATTCTCGATAGAAAGGCACTCATACAAGACGGTTGTGCTCTCACGACATCTGGGTAGTCTTCAATATTGTTGGACTGATAAGTCTCTTTTCTTGTTGAGAAGATAGACCCTCCCAAGTGTCCTAGCGTATAGCTAGCAACAAATATCCAAACAAAAACTATTTTCTCTAGATAATATTCAGATTCATAATTAGCTACAACAAAGGTTTTGAAGACTCACTCGTAGTCCAAATACTATTCGTAATAATGATCTTCTTTCCAGACTTTGTTTGAAAGAGTCGTCTTCAAAGATCTACAATCACAAACATGGAAAAAATAATAGCACATGCATAGTAAAAACTAATTCATGAATCATATATCTATGAAGATGATCAAGGAATTCAAGAAACAAGCTAATTAATTAAATAACCCATTGATAAAAACATGATAAATAAGCTAATTAATTAAAGAACTCATTGAGAAATGAGATTCATTCGTATATATCTTTCGATGAAGAAAGAACCTTACAACCATGTCCGCCTTTGATGTCGATAGGTCTTCCCCCTGGTCCTGAATAGGCGTTTCCTTTACTCGACAAGCTTTGCACTCTCTCGCCTAAAATGCACATGGGTGTGTAATCATTCCCACATAATGACTCGCTAAGAGAGTCTAAGTCTCTACAACATTTCTCCTCAAAAAATTCTCAAAGTCTAACTCCCTTGAAGTCGCACTCATGGCTTCAATTTATAGGAAAAGAGAGTGATTTTATAGCTCCACATAAGAGGGATAGAATGCTTTGAAGGGATTGAGCTCCATAAATCAAGGGGTAGGCTCCCACAATGGGAGGAATGAACATACATGATAGGAGTGAACCTTCAACCAGATAATTGCTTCTATAAGCCTTTAGATTGCACTCATAGGGCTTCTAAATGTTACTTTTCACTCTTTATTTTACCTTTTACAGTGGGGTCTACACCCTTAATGAAGAAAAGTGCTTAGCTCCGCATGCTTTAGAACAAAAAGATGCGACACGAAACATGTCAATGTTAAGAGAAAAGTGCGGTACAAGTGTAATTAATATTTTTTATGAGCTTTTCTCTCACTTCAAGGCTTTATTTTAGGAACTTTGATGTTGTAGACTTCTCAGTGGAGTACTAAAACTTCATGGTGAGAAATTCTCACAGAACAAATTTCCTAAAGTGCGAAATTCGAGAGCATTCAAGAGTGATGTGCTTTATCATTTCAAGGATTAGCCCGTGGACACCCCACTCTTAACCCCGTAAAAACATTCAATACAACAACATATATATATATATATATATATATATATATATATATATATATATATATATATATATATATATATATATATATATATATATATTATCACCGAGGTAGGCATTCCCATACTCGTATCAAAAACTAACTAAACTTGTTCGATACGTAAATGATTTTAATATTACATCAATAGTGTAGACACAACATGGACGCAAACTATCCGTAATGAATAGTCTACCGCATAATCAATAATAAAACTCCTCATAAACTCTGGATGGTGGAAACTAGATCCGTGGTCTTGATTTCTATTTCCCGAACTAATCGATTCTATCCATGCGATTAAATGTGTTGAAGTCAACATGGTAGAACCCTACTTGATTACCAAATAATGATGTGAATCGTTAACAAGTGTGAGAGAAACCACCAATTATGATAATGGCTCTCAAAGTATCTAGAGACAATCCATGAAATGTGAATAAGAGATCCAAGTCTAACATTTCATGGAATCGCTTTTAGATCGAAGGTCAATGATGCAACCTGTCGTCGAAAGCGAGAAACTTGCCATTAAGGCATGCAGATTCCAAGGTACTGAGGGATTTTAGATCAACTTCCTAGATGATGAGTTGTCATCCATAGAAAGTGATCCGTCGTAAGCAAGCTCACGACGTGAAAGCATAGATCAATTTTTCAAGAAATTTTTTGCAAGGACTGACTCAGGGATGGTCAATGCGAATGGAGATAAACGTTTGCAAATGAATGGCTTGTTTGACTGTCCTCTTGAACACATAACTACACTGCAGATGTTTTGGTAACAATTGCCCTAAGCTAATACCCAGAAACGGGCTGAAGACCTTCAATGTGGTTTGATTAACTGATAAGCAAAGGATTCTCCCAACCCAGTTAGAAGTGTGACAAAAAGTGTCACGTTCAAGAGTAGTATACTGCTTTTAAATCAAAGTGCAACAAATGAATTCGTTTTCTCTTTTTTCCCCCCACCATTTCGGCAAGTACCCTCTTTATTTTTGACAAGGTTGAGGAGGATAACATTTGCTTGTTTATAAGCTCATCCCCTCGAATGAGTCCAACTTAGTTTAAAAATCGAACCCTAATAAGGAGTGGTCCATTCCTCGTTTGTAATAGACATGTGTCCTTTTATCGTTAAATTTTAATGAGTCTAGTATAGGAGAAACTCGGTGTTTTTCATTTTTAGGGAGTTAGGAGAAAAAACTTAAGAAAACTCCATGGGTGTTCTTTTTCGTAATTTTAGTCTCTCAGGCCCAAAAAAGGATAAAATAATGCGGGAGAGAACTCTATTGACTATGATTAGTCAACGTATACATTTTTCGTAAATAGTCCATTTCAGTCCGGAAAAGGGGTAAACTTATACTGAAGGGACGACTGTTCATTTCCTTTAATGAGTTCGAATAGTCAAGTACTCGGCAATCTTTTCATATTTAGAGAGTTTGAAAAGGGGCTAAAAAGAGGACTCCATGGTTTCACTTTTTTGTAAATTTTTAAGAGCCCGAAAAAGTGATAAAAGTATACTCTTCATCAAAAATAACCATTTTACCTGAAAAATCCGGTATTCTGCACAAAAACTCAAAAATTTAGACGTACCTACTTTTAATAAAATACAAATATTTTGAAAAACCATCTTTTTAAAGTGAAAAATAAACAAAATTAAATTTCATTTATTCGAAAAAACTTAGAAAAAGGAGTTTTCCAAATTCATTTTTACCATTGAGTTCACAGTGAAAAATCCCGAGAGCTTTGAAAAAAAAACGCCTCCAGAGAAGATTTTGGACAACCGACTACATTCAAATCGAAACCGTCGTTTCCCCTGTGTAATCCATCATTCTCTTTTCCTTGATTTTCATCCATTCATTTCCTTAATTTAGGTTTTTTGAAAATTCATTTTTGGGGAATAAATAGGTTCAAAATTCCACTACTCTGGGGTCTCGTGTAAGACACACGGCACTGCAGACTCTCGACATTTTTCTTACAAAGAAAAATGCCATGGTCCTGCACTTTTAGTACAGAGCCCGTATGGAGCTATGCACTATCTCTGAACAAAAAGTGCGGGGGCACCATGAAGAATTTAAAAACTTATTTTCTCTCCAAATTACCCAAAAATTTCTTTTAAAAATGATTCTAATCTTTCATTTTGTTCATTTTAGGATATTTACAATGCTTATCTGGCAAGAACGTGAACACGAGGAGGTGGATGAAGCTGCAATGATTCATCAACCTACATTACAAGTTTTTAGAGCATGTGGGTTATTGAAATTTTGGTCTATCAACAGCATGAGAGCTCAAGTAGACCTTCTCACTTGGTTGGTAAACAAATGGGTTGTACAGGACTAGTGTTTTGTGATTGGAGGCAACTGGCTCGAAACCTAGCTGGAGGACATATACTTTCTGAATGGTTTGTCTAAAAGAGGCAATCACTTTCTCTATTTGGGGCTAGGCTAGGTGGCCACATTATGCTAGCCCGTAATCTAGAGTTCTCGCAATGATGAGGCCAATCCTAAAGACAAATAGATTGATACCAAAACCATCATCCGTCCCGAGTTGAAAGTAGTTGCATTTACCGTAACCAAGTTATGTGGAAGTGCGCTTGCATGTTGCTACTAGATCTCAAATGTGGATTGGTAAAGGATCTAGTTTCCGAGGCACCATATTCAACCGGTAAGCGAGGCAGCTAGTTGGCTAATATCAAAGCACAACTAACTATAGAAAATAATGGGAAGTTGAATAACTTCGGATATGGATCGATCGTGATTACTTTTTTTCTCTGAGAGGATTCCTCTACTAGCCCCCCGCAACATATTCCAGCTGATAATGGTAGAGTCCGAGAGGCTCTGACATGGTTAGATGGTCGCTTTGATGGCCTGTCACAGCGAGGGTACAGATATTGTTCGATTTCCCCTAGCCTACTTCCGTTGGTTAGAACACCAACTCTTCATGATAGAAGACTTCCCTTATGCTGGGATGGATTACCACGGTGATTAGGATATGCCACTTCCTTCGGGAGCTCAGTGGGATGAGTCAGGTAAAAAATCATTTTGACATGCTCTAATTTCTAATTTTTATTTTGTTTTTTAAATCATCCAAAACTGATAACAAAAATTTCAAATGCAAATGTGGGTCCTCGTCGACCAATCACTCTCTGCCCCTTCGAGAGGAGGCAAAGGGATGCACAGCACGCACTCACCACCACCACAGATCGACAGCGAGATCCTTATCGATTTGGGAACACCATCTCGGAGTGACTCGACCATGGACATCCCGTATACTACCATAGACGACATTCCACTTCGCTTGCGCAGATATGTCATTGGGGTTCTTGGACCATTCAGAGATTCTTGAGCAAGGTGGCACGAGTCGTAGTATATTATCATGATCATTACCACTGATAGTGGATGATCGATTGTATAGACTCATATCATTTTTTGTATCACTTTTTTCCTGAACATAAGGCGTTTTGAACCTATGATTGAGGACGATGTACTATTTTTTGAAACACTACTCTATGCTATGATATACTACTATTTCTAGTTACCTATCCAGCATGTTATCGAATGTTGATTTACTGCTTTTATTATCACAAATGTATGTTTATAACACTAGAAGCTATTGCATCTGCTAATGTGTTTAAATTTCTTGGAATGTGTTGATACTCAATATAATCAAATTCTCATTCCAAGAGACGAAATTTCAAAAATAATCTTAACAACACTGGGTTTCTAACTGCATACACTCGACTTAATTGTAATACAACAAGTTCAGAATCTAACCTAACGATCAAACTCCGAATTCCAAATGAAATGGATTCAGATAATAACTCAATAACTGCGCTATATTCTACAATATTTTTCGTCGTTTGACCGAGGCTTACCCCATGCATAAATACTAACTCATCAGTGGGTGAATAAATAACCCAGGCTGCAGAAGAAATATTCTGTGTACTGCGACAAGCACCATAAAAAAAACCAATGTATGTTTGAAAAGATGTCGACATCTGCAATATCAAGAGTAATCCATATAAGAAGGAATAGTAGTAAAATCACACTAAAGATAAGCAGATGTTTCTAATCTGCAGCACACCAGCTAGAAAATAACTAATATATAGGAAAAATCTCCACACAAGAATCAAGCGTAATATCTCTTCAAATAAAGCCCATTTCTAGGTTTGCCTAAAGAGACCCCGTCAAAATCAATCAATTCATAGGCCCCTTTTGCAAGCTTTCGCTTGACAATATAAGGACCATGCCACATGGGTTCGAATTTCCCAGCACCTAGCTTATCGTTAGCTTGATCATATACCAAAACTAGGTCTAATTCTAAAAAAATATGAGGTGTAACACTTCTATCATACTGATCTTTCATTCACTTCGCATGAGTCTCAGTAGAAAATGCAGTGGTGTGCCGATTCTCATCTAATTGAGCCAAGTACAAAAAACATTTCTCCTCTTCAGAAGTGGCTGGTAGTAACTCTATGGCTAGTTGGAGTGACGGTATCTCGCATTCAATCGGTAATACTACTTCTAAACCGTAAACCAGTTGAAAAGGGGTAAAACCTATCAATGTTTTTGTTGAGGTCCGATATGCCCAAAGTGATGAAAAGAGCATGGTATGCCAATTTGATTTATGAATTCCAATGATTCGTTTGATCATGGTGACTAAAAATTTATTAATCTCTTCGACCATACCATTAGCCTACGGATAATATGGTGTAGAACTATCATGGTGCAGGCCAAGTTGGTCAGTTAGCTCGGTCATCATGATGTTTCGAAAATGGCTCCCATGGTCGCAATTATCGCTTGGGGTACACTCAAAACGAGCAATCACATGATTGAACATGAAAGTAGCTCTCAGCTTTTTCCATCTCGCTTTCAAATGTAGGCATCGCCTACCATTTGGTAAAAATAATCTACTCGCTAGAATAATATACCCATGCCCCCCTAACCGAGTGAGGGTTACATGTAATGAAGTCAATGCCTGGCTTGCAAAAGGACCAACAAAGCAATTATAGGGTGAAGAGAAGCAGTGGTAGCAGAATTTTTCGATCAATATTTGACAATTATGGCATTTTCGCATCGCATAAATACAATCTTTGAAATAAGGATGGCCAAAAACAACTAGCACGCAATATCTTTTGGCTGTGGCATACCTGCACATATGACTCGCCACATGCTCCAGAGTGACAAACTCATTTAAAACCTTTTTGGCTTCTTCATGGGTGAGACAACGTTGAAAAACAGAGTCCGCACCACGACGGTATAGTGTGTCACCAACAATATGATATTGTTGAGACTGGAAACGGATTTTACGTCGTTGTGACCATGAAAGTTCGGGCTGAAAAGATTGGGTCTGAAGATTAACAATGATATCTCCATACCAAGGATCAATGGTACTAATAAGAAACAAGGATTCATCTGCGATTGGTTGTTCTGCCACAATTTGTGTATCATTATGTGGGAATTCACACATAAGTTCAGCAAATATCAATGATTTATTTCATTTGGATTTTTAAAATTCCAAGTCAAACTCCTGTAGGATAACAATCCATTTGGAGTATTTTCCCCCTAGAAATTGTTTGGTCAAGATATACATCATAGGGTTACAATCAAAAATTATTGTTATTTTGCGTAAAAGTATGTAATGACGAAAACGTTGGATAGCTTGAACAGTTGCCAAGGCCAATTTCTCCACATGTGAATATTTGATTTTATTCGGATGCAAATTGCGACTAATATAGTAAATCACATGTTCACCATGGAATTCATCTTCCTGAACTAGAACCATTCCTATTGTGGAATCGGAAGCGGCGAGGTTAAAAAATTAATCCTGGTTGTAATTGAGAGGATGCAGTAACAGTGCATGGGTCAACGCGTTTTTAAGAGCATTAAAAGATCGATCAGCGATCTCGTCCCAAAAGAAAGGAATATTATGTTTCAACAATTTGGTGAAACCTTTCATTAACTTACGTAGTTAGGAATGAATCGACGTAAAAAGTTTGCTTTCCCTTGCAAACTTTGGAGCTGGCGAAGAGTAGAAGGAGGAGGTAAATTAATGATAGCCTCAACCTTCGATGGATCGACACGAATGCCTGCCTTTAAGACAATAAATCCCAAAAATCGTCCAGATTGTACACAAAAAACACATTTGTGAGGATTCATATGAATCTTATAATGCCTACATCGTATAAAAATAGCTCGTAAATGAATGATATGATCTGCTCTACGGGAGGAATGAGCAGGCAAATCATCGAGGTAGGGTTGCACAATGTGTTTAATGTCATGAAATGCATAATGCATTGCCCTCTGAAAAGTGGCACCAGCATTCTTAAGTCCAAAAGGTAATTTTTGATAATAAAAAGTTCCTCATGGACAAATGAAAGTTGTTTTGGGTTGATCTGCAGGGATTATGTTGATTTGATTGTAGCTGGAAAATCCATCCATGAACGAAAACATTTCACTTCCAGCACAATCGTCAATAATTTGATCGATATAAGGGGTTGGATGATTTTCTTTTGGACAAGATCGATTTATATCCCTATAATCGATACATACTCGTATTGTTCCTTATTTTTTTTTAGAGTAACGATATTAGATACCCAATCTGTTAACGGAATTGGATAAATAAACCTGCACGAAGTAATTTTTCAACTTCTTCTTTAATAGCGGCAGCTTTTCACAGATGTATCTGATGTAATCTCTGTTTGACGGGTTTAGCATCTAGGTGTGTCTTAATTTCATGAACAAAAATTGATGGATCGATTCCTGGCATTTCTTCATATGACCAGGCGAAAATGTCACGGAATTCTTGAAATAGGGCTTTATATGCTTGGATTTCATCAGTCGTACAAGAAGCACCTATATGAATGTGTTCAAAATTTTTGGGTTTTACTGAAATGTTAATGGGAACCATTGTATAAATGTTTTCTAAATTCAATTCAGAATCAGAAGATGAGAGAGGATTCTAAGGTTCTTTGACGGAATCAGTAGTAAAAATGGAGGAAAAATCATTCTCAAAATTATCGAGATCAGGTAAAAACGAAGACCTATGATGAAGATCTTCCCATGGTAATTCATCGATAGACAAGAATTCACGAATATGTTCATCAATATTGAATACTTGTTGACCAAAATCTGGAATTGATGTTGAAGTTGAGCTCAATATTGAAAGTGACTCTTCATTGATCACATTCACTGGATCAGATTCAGTTGAAGGAGTATCAGAAAATAACTGTACTGCCTGATATGTTAACTCAAAAGGACTCAAAGGCATCGCACCATCGAAAGAATCCGGTTCTGATTCTGAAGGTACTATCCAAGGATCATCAAAGGAAATAGTACTTGATGTAATCATATTGCTTTTAGCAATAGGAGGCTGTACGTTGGGAGCAGGCAGGGAAAAATTTCCTAGCAAAGCCGAATGTTTAAGCAAACCTACCCCGACATCTTTATAAGGGATAGTCAATTTTCCGATATGTTGGATGTGTTAGCCCCCCTATGAAATTCCTGACAAGCAAGCTGGGGGATAAATGATTATGGAGCCTTCAAGGGATGCCTTTCCCTGAAAAACCATTCTCCTTGAAGTCTCTGAGTTCTTTGCCTTGTATAAATCCTATCTGTTGCCCCTTTTCCAGAAAGGCCTATTTTGCCCCTCATATTCCTGAAAAATACCACCATCCTCTCCTTTTTCCCCCTTTCATCAAAACTCTCATTCTTCCCTTTATTTCCATCATCAAACCCCTCCAAAATTCCCCTTAGCCCTTCTATTAGTACCTCTCCCAACCTTTAAAATACATTAAAAAGGGCTAAAAAAAACCTACTTCCCGCATTGTATCAATCCTAGCCCCTTTCGCCATTAGCCTCCGCACTTTACCTCCCATGAGACCCAGCGCCAAGACCACTCGCTAAACCCATTGGGCGCTTATCCCCTCCAACCCTTTTTCCGCCCAAAAAATCATAAAAAACCTTTGATAAATCACATTTTTTAGGTTTTAAAGGTTTGTCGCCGGCTTGGTTTTCGATAAATCTCCGCCGTCCAATTAATATATGATCCGACGGCGCAGAGCGCGCCCGAAATGGTGGTCCCCACTCCACGCGTTGTTTTCCAAAACTGCCTGGTTTATTCCGCACCACTTTCCGTGTGCTGGCGGTTTTTCCGAGAGGACCAGCGATTCCACCCATCGTTTGACACCTTTCTTTAGTACGGCGGCAAAACCGCTTTCATTTCGCGCATTAATCTTCGGTTCAAAGTCGCGTAGCGGAATCTATGCGAACCGTCCGATATCGAGCGCTTCATCCTACGGTCGTAATTCATCGAAGCTGCGCCCCCCGTTAACATGCCCCCTCTGTATCCCGAGTCCACATTCCGTCGTGTTTCTACCGTAGATCTCCACCCCATCGACGGTCAAGATTCATCCGTTCGTCATTGACTATTCCGTGGTCTCCCGGTCCCGCCACGTCACCTCCATGTGTACGCCCCGTACATTCTCCGTTTCCGTCACTATATCTTTGGTTTTGTCGTGTTTTTTAATGTTTTCATTCGTCTATTACGTGTATTCGCTCTGTGTTTCATTATTCCTCCACCAGAGCATTCTGTCATCGTTTTTCGCGATTTCTCCCCAGTTCTCCGTCTGCATGGCTATTTTCCATGACCACATCTTGTCCTCGCTGCCTTCATCATCCCTGTCCATGGTTTTCCTCACAGGAGGGTTGTTTTGCAGGGTTTTCAACGGTGAATGTCCGCCATAATTGCAGAACCTCTGTTACAGTGACGGAGAAGTCGATGAAGGTCGTCTTTAGCGGCTGAGTTTATGAGAGATGGTCCGGGAAGGTAAAGACAAGACTGTCATTTAAGGAACAGGCCTAAAACTCTGTGGAAAACCGGTGCCATTAAAGCTCGAGCTAACCTGTCAGAGGCAGAAATGAAGCAGCAGAGTATTACAGGACAGCAGAAAGCTCAAGGCAATAAACAGAAGACTTTAGAGCTCCTTCAGGGATTTGTAGAAGGCAATGCAGCAGTTTGAAGACCCCGAGGATCGATCCAAAAGATCCTGAGCACGGTGAAAGGTACCATCAGGGTTATTTGTTAGCAGAATGTTTTTCTTTATTAAGTACAGGGCGCCCATATAACTTTATTATGCAGAATGTCCCTGAAATGATTTCCGCCCTAACTACAGTTCAAAAACAGTCAGACATTTATGAGACAGACCTTTCTAGCAGTTTATTTCATTTTTTGTTCAAATCACCTGGAGTACAACAAGCCAAAAGGTCAAGATCATATCCAAAGCAAATCATTCTTTCACAAGGAAGGTGACAGAGATTAAATACATAGCAGGTCAATCAGAATGGGTTTCGGCCCTACATCCATTGTTGTGTTTAATGATACATTTAATTTTCACCTACTCCTTCAGTCGATCTTAGGCTCACCCTTTGCTATAAAGCACATAAGAAAACATTTTAATGGTTGTTGATGAGATATCAGTGAAATGAAAGTATTCTCCTCTTGAGATAAGTTCTCTGTGTATATTGTAAGATAGGCTGAGATTTGATGTATTCGGACTGAATGTTCAAGCTATGGGCTATGATGTACCTGATTGGTGTTGTTTTTAATATGACAAGCATGTTTCTTTGGATCCTGATCTAAAGCAGCTGGTGATGTTTCCTCTTTCTCTGAATTTGTGATTGACTTGCTCTTATGTTATTTTCCGTTTCATTTCATTTCTGTCGGTAGGCAACAGAAGTATAACATAGGATTCACCCTTGTTAGGTGCCCTATGTTTCCTGCTCTCCCTACCTCAATGTTTTCTGCTTATATGTGTATCTGAATGTTGATTTCAATTGATTTAACCAGTGTAGTGGATGATATTGCCTGCTCTCTGATGTATGAATTGATGAAGTCCATGTTTAGATGTTCTTGGTAGGATTTAGCTGGAAGGTTTGGGAACACTGGGGATTAGTGTTAGCCCTGTCCACTAGGATCTTTGCACAACCAGCTAGCCTCTCTAAGATCCCTTGTAATTGCCTCTGATTTTGTCCAAGCAGGCCTAGAGTTAAATGACCTCTGACCTGATCTATAGACAGGATTAGGTGGTTCTTCTCCTTTCATTTTCAGTCCTTAATGTTCCATTCCATCTTCTATCCTTTAAGATCCAGATGATTTAGATGACTTGCCCAACTGAAAGCTTGCACATTGAACACAATTAAACCATTTCTTGACTCCATTGCCCAATGGTCTTGATTTTCTCTGAGTTATCTACCTTTGCCTTCCTTCCCTTTTGCTCATCCTTGTTCCCAACAACCAAACTCAATCAAACAAACAAACCCTGAGCCCCATAACTAGCCTAATATTGAAACATTGAGCCTCAAAGACATATGCCTTGGCAAATATAGAGAGATCCCTCTATGAACCCAGGAGGGCTAGATCCTGAGGTTCCAAAGTGGTTCTATGTTGTCTCATCTTTTGGTCTTGCCAACCTGGCCAAAACATGGGAACTCCAACAGGATGCTATCAGTAGAAGCTGGGTCGGATGAATAATATGAGAGTTGATCTATTTTAACGATCTTTCCTTTATGAGGAAACAGAATGAGATGAAAGATCGATGATACAACAACATTCATGGCGTAAGACCAACTACGACCCAGGAGAAGGTTGTAATCCAGAGGGGCATCCACCACTTCCACATCTAGATTAACGGTTTTTCCTTCGACCTCTATTGGTAGATCCTGTAAAATACCATACGGCTGAAAACCTCTTTCGTCAAAAGATTTGAGGATAGTCGGTGATTGGTTAATTGTCGGAGAACCAAGTGATTTCCAACATTTTAATGACATAATACACGTAGAAGCCCCTTCATCAACAACAGTAGGAAAGATACGTTTGTTTTTTACTATTACCGAAATTTGAAAAGCCATTTGATGGGGTATGTGGGGTGTAAAATTCTCTAAATCGAAGATCATGAGGTTCGAATCCTGGAGGTATACGACTCCTAAGGCTGACATAGTAATTTTATTTGGGTTGGGCATGATTGCAGCACTTCCAAAGCCAACATTGCTAAAGGAGAAATTGCCAAGTCTTCAACAATATTGTAATTCTAAGCAGCTCTCACATGTGGATTGAAAGATGATTTACGAAGTACACCTTTAGAAGGCAGTTTGATTACTAAGTTAGGATTTTGTTTCTCGATCTGTACTGGATCAGAAACTGAGGGAGATGTAGTTCATGCTGAATTAGATGTTTCTGCTTCTTTACCAGGATTTTTACTACTGTAATATTGTGATCGCGTCGCAACCATGAAGATATTTTCTAGCGCATTTGAGGAAGATCCAATCATGTTGCTATCTTGAACAGGAAAAGGATCTTTCAAGACAGTAGGTATGGGTGAACCCTTAACGAATTTTGATACCGGCTCTATGCGGGCACTCTTTTGTAAAATGATCCTCATCAAAAATCAGACAAGGATAACGAGGTTTTTGTTTTTCGTCAGTTGGTTCAGTTTTATCGTATTTATCTTTTGAATATTTTTTTTTTTTATTCTTACCTTTATTCTTACCACCTGTTTTAGGTTAGGTTGTAGATGATTCTACAACATGAATATCGGTGGAAGTTTCAATATAAGAATCTCCTTTTGGTGAATCAAATAAAGTGATAATAGGAGAAGTCATCTTGGAATATTTCTTCTTACTCTTACCAGTGCTAACAGAACCAATTACACCATCAGCGGCATGAGAGCCGGAAGGAGTTGTAGTTAATTGACCAAGTCTTGGTAAATCGGGTATTTTATCATACAGAGTACCTAACTGTGTATATACGAGGTCAAGGTACTGAGCCTGAGCAATGACTTTCTCTTCTGTAAGGATGACTCCTTTGGCCACATCTTCAATAATTTTGGGAAATAATGATTTAATAAACCATTCAGCCAAAATTTGATCCGAAATAAAGACATATCTGGTAAATTCCCTCCCAGTCAATCTCTGGTTAGAGTTTGCTGTGTTTAGTGGGATATCCTTGAAAAGGGATATTTCATCAGCACTGTGGTGGACAGTGTATCCCCTGAAATACCTTAAACCTTTCCACCTGGCGACTCCATAGCTCCTAAACGTTAAAAGACTCCACTGGTGATCAGTAGACCTGTTGATCATCTTGGTTTCGCATCAGACTCCACTGGGAGACCAGACCCGAAACATAATGAAGACTCCGCTGGGAGACCAGCCCTGAGACAATATTAACCACAATAGAAGTAACAAGTAGGGTTAAGCTGCTTAGTTCAAGAACACCATTCTGGCTCACAAAACCATTCATACGAGAGTTTGCCCTGATCCAAACCCACCTGAAATAGTTGATAATCCTGAGAGAATCCTCAAGAGAACACCTGTAAGTAGGAGATCAACTATTTCCAGCCACATTCTTAGAGCTAATTCTGTACCAGAAGACCTAACAGCTCTATCACATTACCTCCCGAACCTAGACTTACCTAACAGATTACCTAGAACTAGGTCATTCGACCCCTTAGACCAGCAAGGCCTCGGGCCTCACAGTACACCATCTCATAGCGGTCAAAACTGTAGGGATAGTGGAACCCCTCCATCTACACCACCCGATATAAATTTCATTCAAAACTTGGGGCTTTTTCACCCTAGATCTGCTCAACAAGCCTCTGCTGGTCTTAATATCCCTGTCATCCAAATACCAGCTGCTCAAGCCAACCCTATACCTCATCAGAACATTAACATGGCAGCTTGGTATGCACCTTTAGTTCTACCCCAACCCTTGTTACCCTTACCAAATGATTATCAATCAAAAATCCCACACTTCACTGCTAAATAATCCATCACAGCTCAGCAACATGTAGATAAGATGGAGGACTCTTTTGATTATATGGAGATTGATGACGAAACAATAAAAATGAGAATCTTTGCCCAAAGCTTAGGGGGTGAGGTGAAAAAGTGGTTTAAAAATCTACCTCCTGGCAGTATTCAAGATTTCCCTGCATTATACCAAACATTCATAAACAAGTGGGAGGTTAGATCAAACCCTCGCCAGCTACTAGCAGAATACATGTCCCTTAAGAGGAACGTGGGAGAGAGTGTTCACGATTACACCACTAGATTCAACAGCATTTACAATGCTCTCCCTCCACACATGAAACCTCCTCAAGGTATGGCCCTGGCTAAGTATCCTGATGGATTTGATGCTGACCTGGCCTATGAGCTTAGAGACAAAGAATACACCACCCTGGAAGACATGCAGAAAGGAGCAATAACCATAGAAGCAAACCTGATGGAAAAAAGGGTAAGACTAAAGGTTGAAAAGAGGGTAACATATAGGGATGACAATGTAGCTTCCACATCTGATCCCAAATACGATAGACTGTCTAAGAATGTGGAAGAACTGCAACAAATGATAAAGAGGATGGTTGTCCAAAACAACAACCAAAACATAAACCAGAACCAAAACATTAGAAGAAACAATGCTGCCCCCAACAGACAAAGAGAGTCAGATCAACAAATCATTCCCCCATTTCAGGAAAAAAATTTAGATGAAGATGAGGGAATCATTGAAGAGTCTGAAGGGAATACCATAAATATGTTTGAAGCAGAGGACTCAGTCCTTAACTATGATTCAGAAGAAAATCAGCCCTCACCTTCATATTGGGATGAGGAATGGTTAGAAACTGAAGATTACAGACTAGGATTTGAAAATGCCATGATGCAAGTCTGAGAACAATATGAACTTAGGAGCAAGAAAAGCCAAGATACTTCCAAAACAAAGACTCCTGAGGTAACCATCAAGAAAAGACCTGATAAATCCTCTAAAGCATCTGCTGCAGACAACAAAACAGCAGCTGCAAATTCTGGTAAAAATAAGGAGAAGGACAACCAAGACTCTGAAAAACAAAGTCAACCCACCAGCAGTGCTAGCACGTCAGTTAGCGCTCCTGATACAACTGTTCCAAATCTTGTACATAATGAGAAACCACCAATTGATTTAGCTACTAAAGCAGTAGCAAATAAACAGAATTGAGCATTACAAAGGTCCAGTCCACTTTCAATCTAGAGAATGAGATTGCAAAAATCAAAATCTTTGTACCATTATCTGAGCTGGCCACTCAGGATGCATATAAAGGCCAAATTTTGAAAGCATTAAATCTGAGTGTAAATAGTGACACTGTAAATCTGAGTGATGATCAACCCGCCCTGCTGTTTGTTCCAAAGATTGAGGGAAAGTTTCAAGAAGGGGTAGTTCCGCCTTTTTATATCAGTCTCAACATTCATGACAAGATCTTGCACAATGCAATGCATGATTCTGGAGCGTCTCACAACTTAATGCCCAAGGTAGTGATGGAGAGGCTAGGCCTAGAAATCACCAGACACTACAAAGACTTATATTCATTTGACTCTTGCAGAGTAAAATGCTTAGGCCTCATCAAAGACTTATGTGTGAGTTTAACCCAGATTCCTGCTAAATGTATGGTCATGGACGTTGTGGTGGCAGATGTTCCACCTAAGTATGGCATGCTATTATCAAGATCATGGGGAGCCAAACTGCAAGGGACAATGCAGATGGATGGTTCATATGCCACCATCCCTATATTCGGCCAGCTTAGAAGACTGTATAGAGAATCTCAAATGAAATTCCTAGTCAGTAGCCCCGAGAAACCTGAAAACTCACCACTATACTCTATACATACAGATCTAGACTCTTTCATTCTCTACAATGGCCAACCCTTAGAAGAGCCAAGATCAGAAAATGGAGATACAAACGTACAGCCCATGGATTTCAACATAATGGCTACTCTAGAAGAATACGATGAAGGAGACCATGGGAAAAATGCAGAAAACGTAACTCTGAGTGAACCAGAAACAAAATCAAAACGCAGTCAGCTGATCAGTCACCCTGTTCGAACTGATACCCTACATGAAAAACAAAACAACCCCTCTCCTAGTACAGACCTTACAACTCAACATAATGGCGAACCCAGCTGTAGGGGAGGGGATGAAAACGAATTAAACAAAGAACCCCTATGGGAAATGAATTTTGATGGGTCCTGTACTAGACAAAGCGCTGGAGCAGGAGTGTGGCTACGTAACATAGAAGATGATCATGCAGAGAGCCACGCTGTGAATCTGCATTTCAAATGCACAAACAATATTGCAGAGTATGAGGCTCTCATCCTGGGTCTGAATTTATTGAAACAATTAGGAGCCCGTAGGATAGTTGTGAGAGGAGACTCAGAGTTGGTGATCAAACAAGTGAATGGTGAGTATTCAGCAAAACACCCCAGGCTTAGGGCATACAGGAATGACACTCTGGATCTGTTGAAAACATTCGTTGAATATAAATTAGTGTTCATTCCTAGGGGTCAAAACGTTGTTGCTAATGGATTATCTTGCCTAGCTAGTTCGTATCCTAAGGCCCCCAACGACCAACATATCATCATCCAGACCAAATTCAAACCTGCGGTGCCAGACAGTGAAAAATACTGGCAGGTTTTCGAAGAAGACAAACAGATTGAGGATTTCCTGATAGGCAGAAATGAGTTTGAATTTTCTGATTCAGACTCCAAATCTGATAGCTTCTGCCTAGATGAAGATTCCTCAGACGAGGAAGAAACACCCTATAATGTAGAAACTCCCTGTAACATAGCAATAAATATTTTTTCTGATAAAACTGGAAATTTTAACGAAAAGAGTGAAAACGCAGAAAACGAAGAGGTTGAGGTATTGCAGGCCAAAGACAAGAATATACCCAGAGGCCTAGCACCCTTAGAGGACCTTTTTGACTTTGACGATGTAGCTAAAAGGCCTACTATTGAACATGCAGATTCAGATGTCAAAGAATGTAACATAGGCACTGAAGATAGACCCAAAATGATTAAACTGGCTAAGTCTATACCTGCAGACATGAAGAAGAAGTACATTGACCTTTTTAGGGAATTCATTGATGTGTTTGTATGGAGTTATGAAGACTTAAAGGCCTATGACACCAATATCATTCAACACAAAATACCCTTGAAAGAAAATCAGAAGCCTTTCAGACAAAAACTTCGAAGAATAAATCCAAAACAATTGCCTGCAGTAGAAAAAGAGATTAATAAAATGTATGATGCAGGCATAATTGTTCCTGTGAGGTTTTCTGATTGGGTGTCAAACTTAGTGGTTGTGAGAAAGAAAACAGGGGAGATTAGACTATGCATAAACTTTAGAAACCTCAACAGAGCCTCCCTGAAAGACAACTACCCCTTGCCTAGAATGGAACATATCCTACAGAAGGTGGTGGGCTCTAAGAGAGTCTCCCTGCTGGATGGTTTTTCAGGATACAACCAAGTTCTGGTGCTCCCAAAAGATCAACTCAAAACAGCTTTTACCACTCCATGGGGCACCTTCATGTACTTGAAAATGCCTTTTGGATTGATGAATGCTGGAGCTACCTTCCAGAGAGCGATGGACATAGCTTTCTCAGAGGAGATAGGACACTTCATAGTTATCTACTTGGATGACTTAACTGTCTTCTCTAAAACTGAAGAAGAACATCTCAAGCATCTAAGGAAAGTTTTTGAAAAATGCAGAAGGTACGGTCTGTCCCTAAATCCTAAGAAAACTGTTTTTGGGCTACAGGAAGGTAAACTCCTAGGCCACATTATATCTGAGAAAGGGATCAGGATAGACCCCCAAAGAGTTGAGGGAATACTTCAAATCACACATCCAAGAAACATCAAGGAGTTACAGTCTTTCATTGGGAAGATCAATTTCCTCAGGAGATTCATTCCTAATCTGGTAGAGCATCTTAGAAAAATGACTGAAATGCTAAAGAAAGGTGCAGGAATTAAGTGGACTGTTGAAGCCAAAAAATATTTTGAGTCAGTAAAACTTTCTCTCACTCAAGCCCCTGTCCTTATCAGCCCTAACTTCTCAAAAGATTTTCTGATCTTCTCATTTGCTTCCCAACACACAATAGTTGCAGTTTTGCTGCAGAAAAATTCAGAAGGTAATGAACAACCTATAGCCTTCTTCAGTAAAGCCTTAAGAGATGCACCCTTAAAGTACAACATCATGGAAAAGCAGGCCTATGCTCTGATCAAGGCCTTAAAGGAGTTCAGGGTGTACATTTTACATTCTCAC
Organism: Pinus albicaulis; assembly: GCA_034641835.2. Lineage (NCBI taxonomy): Eukaryota > Viridiplantae > Streptophyta > Pinopsida > Pinales > Pinaceae > Pinus > Pinus albicaulis. Next base: position 78,275 of record JAXQQM020074932.1, read on the forward strand.
AACATTGCCTATGTGCCCAACATCATAGTCAAGGATATTTTGTCCCAGGACCCCGATGGAAAAAGAGGCAAATGGGTTGCTACCATCTTAGCGTATGACCTCGAAATTAAACCCACCAAGCTTATCAAAGGTCAAGGCCTGGCCCAATTAATGGCTGAAACAAATTTACAAGCCTTGGATATTAACATGGTGAATGCCTTGGATGAGCAAGAGAGCCTGCCTGATCCCACAATAGAGGAGAAATTCCAAAACTCTCCTTGGTATACTGATATCCTTTACGTCCTCACCAATCTCAATGCCCCTCCAGAAATGTCTAAAACAAAGGCCAGATTCATAAAACTCAAAGCTAGGAATTACTGCATTATGAATAAGAATCTATACTGGAAGAATCCAAATGGCCTATTGCTGAAGTGCTTGTCTAAAGCTGAAGCCGAAAGAGTCAAACAATAATTCCATGCCGGGGAATGTGGAGGCCACCTGAGTTGGAAAACCACTGCAAATAAGATACTCGAGGCTGGTTACTATTGGCCTACACTCTTTAGTGATGTCCATAAAATGATACTTGTCTGTCATAAATGTCAGATCTTTGAAGGCAGAAGAAAACTCCTCCCCCTCCCTTTACAACCTATCACCATAGAAGGTCCCTTCATGCAATGGAGCCTAGACTTTGTAGGAGAGATTCATCCTGCCTCCTCTGGACAGCATAAATGGATCCTGACTGCCAAAGATTACTTCACTAAATGGATAGAAGCTATACCCACTAGGAATGCCACTGACTCTGTCATCATTAGGTTCCTAGAAGACTTCATCCTATCTCATTTTTGTTGTCCAAGGAAAATAATCACTGACAATGCTGCTACTTTTAGATCCAAAAGAATGGTTGATTTCTGTCACAGGTACAGAATAGCACTTGGACATTCAACTACCTATTACCCTCAAGGTAATGGCCTAGCTGAATCATCAAATAAAAGCCTGGTTACAATCATTAAGAAGCTGCTGGAAGAGAACAAAAGATCCTGGCATAAAAAGTTGATACATGCCTTGTGGGCACACAGGCTCACTACAAAGAAATCTATTGGCATGTCACCCTTCCAGCTGGTTTATGGGACCGAAGCAGTTTTTCCTACTAGTCTTGGGGTTCCAGTGATCAAACTTGTCCAGGAAATCCAATCAGAGGCGGAAAGCATGATAAGGAGAATTAATGAAACAATCCATCTTCAGCAAACAAGGGGGCAGGTTTATAACAGAGCTATCAGAGTCCAAGAAAACATAAAAAGGTAGTTTGACAAAAGAACCAAAGCTTCAAATTTCAAAATTGGTGACAAGGTTCTAAAATGGGACTCAAGAAGAGAGGACAAAGGTAAACATGGCAAATTTGACAGCCTGTGGCAAGGTCCATACATAATCCAGGCCACTGTGGGTCCTAATGCGCTTTTTCTACAAGAACTTGATGGCACAGAATTGTTTGGGGGTCCTGTCAATGGCAGGATGCTCAAACATTACTTCTATTGATTTTCCATTTCCAGTTTCATCTCCATTGTACATACCATTGCAAGTTTTCATTTTCAGAAAAGAGAAAATTTCCCAAAAAACAGAATGAAAAGAGAGGTTCAGACATGCTTAAAACATGAACCTCTGAAGTAAAAAGCATGGCTCAAACCTAATCAAAATCTGAGCCAAAGGAAGCAGAATCGCTGGTCCTAATAAGCTCAAAATCTGGATCAGCAGCGAAAGAAGAACCAGCTCAAATATGCCCAAAACCAGAGCTGAAGCAAAGAAAAGAGGTGACTCAAATATGCTCAAAACCTGAGTCACAAGAAAGAAAGAAGAATGTTTCAAAGTTGTAGAATTCCATGCCTTCACAGTTTTGTCTTCTACAAGTTTCTATCCAGCAAGTCAGACAGTCTAATCCTGGCTTGGCTGTGTTTAAATTTCCTGTCTTAGAACGTAGGTGAAGAAACCTGTTGGACAGTTTAATCCCAACAGGTGGTAGATTAGGTAGAGAATTGTATGAGGCCAACAGTCTAATCTAGCCTCATGGAGCAATAAGGGTAGATTTAGAATAGGTTTGTTTTTGTTTTGCAAAATAAAATGTAAAGGGTCTGCAAGCTCAAATGCACCTAAAGGGAACAGTTAGGACTACAGTTGGGTAGGTAGTTTGGTTGGGAAAATGTTTCTGCTGATATATCATGTCTGTGGCAGCTGAAAATCAACGAAGAAAGATGTCTTATGATAGTAGGCATCTGGCCTACTCCAAAGATCATATCTGGTTTCTTGACTCCTCCAAGGAGCAACCATCCCCATGTGGAGCCACTGTTAGCCCCCCTATGAAATTCTTGACAAGCAAGCTGGGGGCTAAATGATTATGGAGCCTTCAAGGGATGCCTTTCCCTGAAAAACCATTCTCCTTGAAGTCTCTAAGTGCTTTGCCTTGTATAAATCCTATCTGCTGCCCCTTTTCCAGAAAGGCCTATTTTGCCCCTCATATTCCTGCAAAATACCACCATCCTCTCCTTTTTCCCCCTTTCATCAAAACTCTCGTTCTTCCCTTTATTTCCATCATCAAACCCCTCCAAAATTCCCCTTAGCCCTTCTATTAGTACCTCTCCCAACCTTTAAAATACATTAAAAAGGGCTAAAAAAAAACCCACTTCCCGCATTGTATCAATCCTAGCCCCTTTCGCCATTAGCCTCCGCACTTTACCTCCCATGAGACCCAGCGCCAGGACCACTCGCTAAACCCATTGGGCGCTTATCCCCTCCAACCCTTTTTCCGCCCAAAAAATCATAAAAAACCTTTGATAAATCACATTTTTTGGGTTTTAAAGGTTTGCCGCCGGCTTGGTTTTCGATAAATCTTCGCCGTCCAACTAATATATGATCTGACAGCGCGGAGCGCGCCCGAAATGGTGGTCCCCACTCCACACGTTGTTTTCCAAAACTGCTTGGTTTATTTCGCACCACTTTCTGCGTGCTGGTGGTTTTTCCCGGAGGACCAGCGATTCCACCCATCGTTTGACACCTATCTTTGGTACAGCGGCAAAACCGCTTTCATTTCGCGCATTAATCTTTGGTTCAAAGTTGCGCAGCGGAATCTATGCGAACCGTCCGATCTCGAGCACTTCATCCTACGGTCGTAATTCATCGAAGCTGCGCCCCCCATTAACCTGCCTCCTCCGTATCTCGGGTCCACATTCCATCGTGTTTCCGCCGTAGATCTCCACCCCATCGACGATCCAGATTCATCCGTTCATCGTTGACTATTCCGTGGTCTCCCGGTCCCGCCATGTCACCTCCACGTGTACGCCCCGTACATTCTCCGTTTCCGTCATTATATCTTTGGTTTTGTCGTGTTTTTTAATGTTTTCATTCGTCTATTACGTGTATTCACTCTGTGTTTCATTATTCCTCCACCAGAGCATTCTGTCATCGTTTTTCGCGATTTCTCCCCAGTTCTCCGTCTGCATGCCTATTTTCCATGACCACATCTTGTCCTCGCTGCCTTCATCATCCCTGTCCATGGTTTTCCTCACAGGTGGGTTGTTTTGCAGGGTTTTCAACGGTGAATGTCCGCCATAATTGCAAAACCTCTGTTACAGTGACGGAGAAGTCGATGAAGGTCGTCTTTAGCGGCTGAGTTTATGAGAGATGGCCCGGGAAGGTAAAGACAAGACAGTCATTTAAGGAACAGGCCTAAAACTCTGTGGAAAACCCTCCGGTGCCATTAAAGCTCGAGCTAACCTATCAGAGGCAGAAATGAAGCAGCAGAGTATTACAGGACAGCAGAAAGCTCAAGGCAATAAACAGAAGACTTTAGAGCTCCTTCAGGGATTTGTAGAAGGCAATGCAGCAGTTTGAAGACCCCGAGGATCGATCCAAAAGATCCTGAGCACGGTGAAAGGTACCATCAGGGTTATTTGTCAGCAGAATGTTTTTCTTTATCAAGTACAGGGTGCCCATATAACTTTATTATGTAAAATGTCCCTGAAATGATTTCCGCCCTAACTACAGTTCAAAAACAGTCAGACATTTATGAGACAGACCTTTCTAGCAGTTTATTTCATTTTTTGTTCAAATCACCTGGAGTACAACAAGCCAAAAGGTCAAGATCATATCCAAAGCAGATCATTATTTCACAAGGAAGGTGACAGAGATTAAATACATAGCAGGTCAAGCAGAATGGGTTTCGGCCCTGCATTCATTGTTATGTTTAATGATACATTTAATTTTCACCTACTCCTTCAGTCGATCTTAGGCTCACCCTTTGCTATAAAGAACAGAAGGAAACATTGTAATGGTTGTTTATGAGATATCAGTGGAATGCAAGTATTTTCCTCTTAAGACAAGTTCTCTGTGTATATTGTAAGATAGGCTGAGATTTGATGTATTCAGACTGAATGTTCAAGCTGTGGGCAATGATGTACCTGATTGGTGTTGTTTTAATATGACAAGCATGTTTCTTTGGATCCTGATCTAAAGCAGCTGGTGATGTTTCCTCTTTCTCTGTATTTGTGATTGACTTGCTCTTATGTTATGTTCTGTTTCATTTCATTTCTACTGGTAGGCAACAGAAGTATAACATAGGATTCACCCTTGTTAGGTGCCCTATGTTTCCTGCTCTCCCTACCTCAATGTTTTCTGCTTATATGTGTATCTGAATGTTGATTTCAATTGATTTAACGAGTGTAGTGGATGATAATTCCTGCTCTCTGATGTATGAATTGATGAATTCCATGTTTAGACGTTCTTGGTAGGATTCAACTGGAAGGTTTGGGAACACTGGGGATTAGTGTTAGCCCTGTCCACTAGGATCTTTGCACGACCAGCTAGCCTTTCTAAGATCCCTTCTAATTGCCTCTGATTTTGTCCAAGAAGACCTGGAGTTAAATGACCTCTGACCTGATCTATAGACAGAATTAGATGGTTCTCCTCCTTTCATTTTCAGTCCTTAATGTTCCATTCCATCTTCTATCCTTTAAGATCCAGATGATTTAGATGACTTGCCCAACTGAAAGCTTGCGCATTGAACACAAGTAAACCCTTTCTTGACTCCACTGCCCAATGGTCTTGATGTTCTCTGAGTTATCTACCTTTGCCTAGCTTCCCTTTTGCTCATCCTTGTCTTGTACTGGACACTTCTTTCCTGATTCCCAACAACCAAACTCAATCAAACAAACAAACCCTGAGCCCCATAACTAGCCTAACATTGAAACATTTGAGTTCTTGAAAAAGACATATTCCTTGGCAACATGGAGAGATCCTCTCTCGAACCTGTGAGGCTAGATCCTGAGGTTCCAAAGTGGTTCTATGTTGTCTCATCTTTTGGTCTTGCCAACCTGGCCAAAACATGGGAACTCCAACAGGATGCTATCAGTAGAAGCTGGGTCGGATGAATAATATGAGAGTTGATCTATTTTAACGATCTTTCCTTTATGAGGAAATAGAATGAGATGAAAGATCGATGATACAACAACATTCATGGCGTAAGACCAACTACGACCCAGGAGAAGGTTGTAATCCAGAGGGGCATCCACCACTTCCACATCTAGATTAACGGTTTTTCCTTCGACCTCTATTGGTAGATCCTGTAAAATCCCATACGGCTGAAAACCTCTTTCGTCAAAAGATTTGAGGATAGTCGGCGATTGGTTAATTGTCGGAGAACCAAGTGATTTCCAACATTTTAATGACATAATACACGTAGAATCCCCTTCATCAACAACAGTAGGAAAGATACGTTTGTTTTTTACTATTACCGAAATTTGAAAAACCATTTGATGGGGTATGTGGGGTGTAAAATTCTCTAAATCGAAGATCATGAGGTTCGAATCCTGGAGGTATACGGCTCCTAAGGCTGACATAGTAACTTTCTTTGGGTTGGTCATGATTGCAGTACTTCCAAAGCCGACATTGCTAAAGGAGAAATTGCCAAGTCTTCAACAATATTGTAATTCTGAGCAGCTCTCACATGTGGATTGAAAGATGATTTATGAAGTACACCTTTAGCAGGCGGTTTGATTACTAAGTTAGGATTTTGTTTCTTGATCTGTACTGGATCAGAAACTGAGGGAGATGTAGTTCATGCTGAATTAGATGTTTCTGCTTCTTTACCAGGATTTTTACTACCGTAATCTTGTGATCGCGTCGCAACCATGAAGATATTTTCTAGCGCATTTGAGGAAGATCCAATCATGTTGCTATCTTGAACAGGAAAAGGATCTTTCAAGACAGTAGGTATGGGCGAACCCTTAACGAATTTTGATACCGGCTCTATGCGGGCACTCTTTTGTAAAATGATCCTCATCAAAAATCAGATAAGGATAACAAGGTTTTTGTTTTTTGTCAGTTGGTTCAGTTTTATCGTATTTATCTTTTGAATATTTTTTGTTTTTATTCTTACCTTTCTTCTTACCACCTATTTTAGGTTAGGTTGTAGATGATTCTACAACATGAATATCGGCGGAAATTTCAATATAAGAATCTCCTTTCGGTGAATCGGATAAAGTGATAATAGGAGAAGTCATCTTGGAAGATTTCTTCTTACTCTTACCAGTGCTAACAGAACCAATTACACCATCAGCGGCATGAGAGCCGGAAGGAGTTGTAGTTAATTGACCAAGTCCTCGTAAATCGGGTATTTTATCATACAGAGTACCTAACTGTGTATATACAAGGTCAAGGTACTGAGCCTGAGCAATGACTTGCTCTTCTGTAAGGACGACTCCTTTGGCCACATCTTCAATAATTTTGGGCAATAATGATTTAATAAACCATTTAGCCAAAATTTGATCCGGAATAAAGACCTTCACTAAACGCCTCCTACGTCTCCATTCATGAATGTGATTGGATATGTACGTAGACGTAGATTGTTTTAATGAAGTCAGCAATTCCGTGCCATTGTCGTATGTGACAGGCAACAGAAAATGGGTTAAGAAAGAAATAGCTAGTAAATTAAAATTATTAAAAGAGCCGCTTAGTAACTCAATGTACCATTTGGCAGCTAGACCAATGAGAGTTCTTTGAAAAAGACGCAATTGAATCGAATCATTAACTAGTGAATTGGATGCACACCAGAGGTGATAAGTCATAACGTGATTAGAGGGATCCTCTCCTGACTTACCTTCAAACTTTGGAATATCACTGGGAAACTTGTTAGGCATCAGCGGCCAATACGGAAGATAAAAGATAGGATCATTCGTAAGGCACGATAAATCAGGTAAATCTAAAGTTTCTATAAATAGAAATCGATGGCTAGGGTCTTGAGAACCTTGTGTGATCAAACCAGTTCCAAGAGGAGGATATCTAGGATATCCTGGAATTGGATGCGCATTGGGAATCGTGAAACCTCCTGGATAACCAGGATTAACCGGACCATACTGGAGTTGTTGAGGTATTTGATAAGTATACCCAAGATACGGTTGATACTGATAAGCTAGATTTTGTGTAGCCTGTCCAAATTGATATTGTCCCTGGTACGGTTGATAAGTAAATTGTCGTTGACTAGTGACAACCGTACTCGTACCAGCTTGTCTTGTAGGCATCTGGGTCATAGTCTGAATTGTAGGTCCTGACTATGGCACAGATACTTGAGGAATTTGTACTGATGCAGGGATAGAAGAAACAGGAGTTGCAGATACTCCAGAAATAGGTGTGGTAGGTTGAATAGAAGTTGCAGTAGCAGCAGAATTTTGAGGCAGAGTTCTAGGTGTACTAGGCCCAGGCTGCTGAACAGAACCCGGTGCAGAGACTTGAATGGAAGGTTGGACAGGTTGTTGGGTTGGACCAGAACCTATGGGTTGTCCAGGTTGATTAGGTAACTGCACATTGGGTTGCATAGTCTGTTGAATTTGAGATGGATCCCAAACCATATTCATTCCTGGGTATTGACCCATAGAAGGTTGTGCATATGAAGGACCATAACCTGGTTGAACGTAAGTTTGATAATTAACTGGTAAAGTTTCAGTTCCTTGTAATAATGGTTGACCGAAAGGAGGTTGGAAACCTTGATTTGGGTACTGACCTTGAGGTTGATAACCTTGAGGCATGTACTGAATTTGGGGTTGATATTGACCCTGAGGAAGAAACTTACTTTGGGGTCGATATTGACCCTGAGGAATAAAATGACTCTAGGGTTGACCTTGGGGTATGTACTGTCCCTGAGGTTGATATTGACCTTGAGGTATGTACTGTCATTGAGGTTGTTCCCCAGGCAGGTAATATTGTCCTACAGTTTGACCTAATAAAAAATTACCCGGAGGTTGTCCTCTGGGTGGTAACTGACTTCCTTGAGGTTGCCCCCCAGGCGGTAACTAACTTCCTTGAGGTTGAGGATTTGGAATATTTCCAGACATCATAAAAATCTGTTATGTGTTCAATGTTTTAGTGTTTGTTCAATTTTTACCAGATGACAACACTTGTTCAATTGGTTGAGGCGCTGCCCCCGGGAAAGTATCAGAGAGCAACTGGTATCCCAAAGGAACAGACAGACCACCGTATAAAAATGTTTCCAGATATTGAGAAAACGTAGATGACTCACCTGACATAGCTGATGAAGTATGGTGACCTCTTGGTGTAGGGTAGAAAGGAATTCGGGGTGGTGAATAAGTAAGATCTGTGTTTTGTAAAAAATCGGTCAATGATAAATACCAAGCGTCAGTTCTAAAAGGACTGTAGAATATTGATTCACGCTCCCTAAGATTCAAATTTTCTAGGGTTTCAGGAAGAATTACGTCTTCGTCTGGACCAACAAGTTCTTCAATACTTATGAGGTCAGAAGGAAGGTTTTCAGTAATGCGATGTGTTAGCTCCCTGTAATCAGCAAGATTGGCAAAGTCCGATCACAGAAACAACATCATTTCAACCAACTTTGGGATTCTAGGATCTAGCCCTCCTGAATCCGGAGAGGGATCTCTCCAATAAGTGCAAAGATGGATTTGTCTTTGAAGTTTGGGGTAATAATATTAGGCTAGTTATGAAGGCAAAGGGTTTTTTTTGTTTTTGGATGGTTGAGCATGATCACTGTTTGAGATGGAAAGTCATGAATGCAAAGAGTTTCAAAGGTGAGAAGTTGCAAGCAATCAGAGTAAGCTTCAGCCAAAAAGATAGATAATTGCAGGTTTTAGTCCATTGGGCTATGGAGTCATAATAGGGTTTAATTGGAACAGCAAGAGGCAAGAGTGGTCCATGGGGAAAGTCATCTATGTCTAAGGATCTCTTTGAATTTTGATTTATGGAATGAAATGATACAACAAGAAGGGAAATTAAACAGAGGCAGAACAAAGAGCAGCCCAGGATCTGATAAGTACTTTTAAACTAGTCAGCCTTTGACAAACACTTAAGAAATACATGAAAGTAAACTAGGATCTAGTAAGTACTTTGAAACTAGCCATCCTTTGATATACTTTCAATAGAAAACATTTTAAAACAAAGGGAAACTTGAAGGAAACTTTTGGAGAAGAAACTAGCGGTCCGGGCTCACCACAAATCCTCTCCTAGCTCTGCTTTACTTGGTTACTTTCAAGACCAACACAAAGATAACACAGAATGGCCTAATATCTGGTAAGTACTTCTAAACTAGCCAGTTTTTAACACATTCCAAGAGAAACATCTAGACAATATTTGGGGATAAAACTAGGACCAGGGCACACCATATCTTCCATAGTTCATCTCTACTTAACTAATACTGAACATAACATTCAAGAATAATATTCAGATAAGGCAATAAGACGAGGGAACGCCAGCATTCCTATGCTTAAACTGAATTAAATCATTCCTGAATAACACAGTTTGGAAGAAAACATATAAATAAATATTTTCAGTCAGAAAAGGTTACTGATATACAGTGGGTCCTAGCTCTATGCATGATGTTACTTATGAGGGAAAATGAAACACAGTGAAAACAGAAATAAAATAACAAGTTACAATTAGAAAAACATCACCGTCAACATAGACCAGGATCCCATAAATCAGTTTGTATTGATGCTCCAAACCAGTTACAGCTTTAAGTCCAATGCTTGAGTTTAGCAATCATCTACTCATCTCAGCCTAACTTATCTATCACAAGCAGAGCTCCAAGGGCCACTGAACACTATTTACAGTCAGAAGTTTAAGCTTAGATGTATTTCAAAGTTCTGCAACCAACAGTTTCTCATCTTCTACAAAAGTATTTATAGAAGAATGAGGAGGTGAAATCTGAAAAAAAAAATATTTCAGGACAATTAATACAGATTTACGACTTCTCGGCCTTTGAGGGGCTCGATTGAGAAGTTTACAAACATTCTGGTCTGTATTAACTGTTTTACATTTATGAATTAAGCTCGGTGGGAGCCTTTATTGACTTTGAGGCTCTGCGTCATGTTTGAAGTAACTCTGCAGATATTTTTAGCATTTAAGTTCCTTGCAGAAGTAACTCTCTGGCTGTGCTGAGGCGAATATCTTCATTTGATCAATAACTTTGGCCTCTGTTTTGAATGCTTTGAGGCACAGGTGGCACTTATGGTAGCTGGGAGGAATCAATTCGCCTCAGTCGTGGCGGTGGGGGCCTTTCTATCTGTTTTAAACACTTATGATTTCCTTTAATTGTGTTTTAATTCAGGGAATTAGGCTTTTTATAATCATTCTTTAGCCGTAATTCCCAAAATCTGTCTTCAATCTTCTACTCTGCTGCGCTGTATTCTTCAACATTGATACTCTTTTAACTGTGTTTTTAATAAAATGGTGTCTTGTCGATGTGCAGGGTCGGGCTGGGCTTTTAAAGGCATCAATGCCCATGAAGCATTGATAAAACATTCGATCTGAACCTTGCGAATAGTCTCCATTGATAATTCAAAGGCACGAGAAACGTCTTTCTCGGCCTTCGGAATTTCTTTTGAACAAATGGAAAAACCTTTAATCCCTGCAAAAATACACAAAATATTAAAAAATCCTGCGTTTTTAGGTTTAACTGCTTCAGAAGGTGGGGAAGGAGCATAACCATTGGATGAAAGCATCCAACATTGGAGATTTATTAAGAGGAGGTTAAAGAAGAGCAGGGAAATGAACAAGTCGGAGTGATTTTTGACCATCCGATCTGGACACGTGGACGGTCCGGATCCAATCGGAGGATCGCAATCGGGGGATCGCGATCGGGGGTGTCGACCAAAAACACCGATTGAAACATGTGATGCGATGTAGCGCGGGCTGTTGATCTGAGGATCAGATCAACGGTGGAAAATGAATCGGAAGGAAGGGCGATCGGGGGAACAAACAAATGTATGTGATTTAAACTTTGCGATGTGATTGAAACTTTGGGATGTGATTTTGCACGGGTCGTTGATCAGCCTTAAATCAATGGTCAATATATTTTCAACTTTGCACCGCCAGAAACCCTTATACTTTATGAAAAACCCATAAATTTTTAATAAAACCAAGGTTCTTATGGATCGGGGTGGAATATTTATATATGAAGTGACTGGCGCTCGATTGCGGGGCCTCTGGATGTATGGAGTATCATGGGCCTGGGGCTTTATATTTCAAGGGCCAATCGCAATCGGAGCTTCGGGCCCGGTCTTTCAATCGACCGATTGAATTTATTGTGATGCGATTAAGCCCCTGGGATCTTTAACACTTGGTCCTGGGTGAAAGTTATATGGATTAGCAAGGCGGGGGGCGGAGTTTATATATATGACCCAATCGCATCGGAACTTTTGATGCGGGTCTTTCAATCAACCCATTGTATTTTTCTCCGATGCGATTGCGCGATCGGTCTTTTTAATCTAACCATTTTCATTTAATCGCGTGGATTTGGAATTTTAGATCAAACTTTGGATAAATGGGTTTTATGACTTTAAAAAAAGAAAAAGGTGATCGGGAAAGGATTTCTACAAGGTTTTACGCGTGGAAGGCGAGCCCACGGGATATTTATATAAAAAATGATATGATCGGGGTTTTTACAATACAAACGCTTAATCACATCAGAACTTTCGGAACATGGCAAAGACTTGCACACTTGAAACTTTCTGATGCGATAAGCGTCGAACAGGGTTAGCATTGGGTTCTAACGCTGAGGTACATGGAGGGGAAGTGGTTATTACTTAGCCCAAGGGGGCTTAATCCTTTATTAATAAAAACTTGTTTTTATGAATTTTTCCAAAGTTTTCAATGGATTTGGGGGTTTCGGTAAGGTTAAAGAGTGAGCCTTTAACTTTGTAAAAGTGATTTTCATGAAGGGAAGAAGAGGAATCATGAAAACTTAGAGGATTTTTATGGAGAAAAAGGGGAGCAAATGAAGGTTAGTTTTGAGTGAGAGAAGGGGGAAGAATGATGGTTTCTCAGTAGTCTTTTCTCATGAAATCGGTAGAATTTCTGAGTATAAAATGGAAACAGTAAAGAAGATTTTGGATAGAGGTATTGAGGCCTTCAAGAGTCTTCAAGAGCCAACACTTCTTAGCAATAAAATTTGTTCCTTGAAGGCTCAAAAAGTCTTAGCCACCTTTTTCTATAACAAATTTTATAGGTGGCTAACAGTGGCTCCACTTGGGGATGATGCCTTCTCGAAAGCATCAAGAACTTCAGACTTGCATTCTCTGGGAGGCTGACCTGTGCCTGATCCATTGGTTTGCCCTTCCTTTGCTGGGATGATCTTCTCTCAAAACATATTAGCAGCCATGAAAACAATGGATCTTCATCAATACAAACTTTCTAACTACCCAATCCTATTGATCTAGCATTTTTTCTTCATTAGAGTGTGTTAGCCCCCTGTAAATTTTTGACAGGAAAAGTAGGGGGCTAAATTGTTTCTGAGCCTTCAATGAATGCATCTCCCCTGAGACACATCATCCTTGAAGTCTCCTAGGCCTTTTCCTTTGATAATCCCCTCTGTTGATTTCCAGTCTAAAGACCCTCTGATTGCAGAAACTTGTGTTCCTAAAATCCTTCATTTTTACCCCTTTTACCCCCCTTTGTCAAGGTTCCCTTGTTGCCCTTGTTAGCCCCCCATAAATTTTTTGACAAGAAAATAGGGGGCTAAGATGTCGTTGAGCCTTCAAGGAGTGCATTTCCCTTGAAGACACATCATCCTTGAATCCTCCTTGTGCCTTTTGTCCTTTGATGAAAACCCCTCTGCTGATTTCCATGATAAAGCCTCTCTGTTATGAAGAAGAATGCCCAAAGGCCCCTCTTTTTCCTCCCATTTCACCCTCCACTTAGCCTCTACTTTGTCTCCCCTCTATTCCTCTTCTTACCTTGCAAACTCCCCCAAAATCCCCTTTAATTTCTTCCCCTACCCTTTTTTGGCCATTTTCCCCCCTTATTCCTCTATCGTTTCCTCTCCCTAACCGTTTAATCACATTAAATGGGCCCAAAACCCACTTTCTAACTTTGAAATAGGGCTAAAACCCTCTTCCCCCCCTTTCTTTCGATCATAAATCACATTATAAATCACTTTAGTACATATGCGATTTTAACCACTTCCCTAACCATACCTGTAAAAGACTTTGTAATAAACAATATTAACGTTTATTATAGTCCGCCCCTTAACCACTTCCCCTTTTTCCATCCCCACTTTACATATTATAGAACTTTATTATAAAAGTTTTGTATTATATTAACCCCCACCGCAGGCCAATCCCAATCACAAAGTTTGTTCCAGTCGCAACATGTGTTTTGAATGTTCCGATTGCAAACTTTTCCCCGATCCCCCCGATCGCTCCATTCCTTCGATTGATCGCAAGTCTTCCCCACCGTCTCCCGATTTAATCTCGTTCGTCCGTTTGATACATGATCCGACGGTCATCGCTGTCCCCGCCTAATCACAATCGGAAGTTTTAATATGTGTCATGCCTTGTTCCCTCCGATTGCGATTGCTCCGAACAGATCTTAGCCGTCCATCTCTCCGTTGATCCAACAGTTATCGCTTGTCCTTCCCAATAGCAATCGGAAGTTTTGTGGTGTGTCATCCCTGGCCCCCTCCGATTGCGATTTCCTTCCACTCCCGATTTGCGATTGCGATTAGACCTCGAGCCCACCGTACTACCCTTCCACCCATTCATATAGTATAAGGCCTTTCCCTTTGTTAATTTAAAATTCATATTATTTCGGTTTTACAAAGGGTTTATACCTACCGCATCGGAAATTTTGTGTTTGTCACTCCGCCCCGCTCCCTCTCCCGGTTGCAATTGAGATTTCCGTATGGGTCCCGCCTCGTACGATCACACCCATCCAATTCATGGAATTTCATGTATTCCCTGTGTATTTCCCCCAAACGTATAACCTTTGGGCTTTTACACTATTCCTTCCGCCATTCTTCATTATTCCACCGCTCTCAACTGTTCCGCTACCACTCCTCCGGCCTCCACAGCATTTCTCCACCACTGCCCAAGTTTTGTGACAAGCTATTTCATTGTGCAGGGGTCACAGAGAGGCCATTCAGCGACCAAACGAGACAGCAGAGACGGATTTGTGGGATTTGAGCCTGTAATTGGAAATTTGAAGTGCTAATCCCGTGTTCAAAGGATGAAGGCTCAGCTTGAAGACTAATGAGCGCACCAGCAAGTCATAACTGCGCTACCTAACAGTAGAACATGTTTTCTCCAAAAGTACACCTTCCTACAGCAGTTTCCATGCCGCCTCGAGCCCAAAAGTAGTTAATTGCACTGACAAAGAGCTTCTTAAAGACTGTTAGGACCACCATTATGAAGCATGGAGACCTTGCGGACCTTTCACCCAGTGCATTTATTCTAGAAGGCTAGCGCATGATTTCCAGACAGCTAGAAAGGACTTCAAATAAATATCTGAGGTCAATCTCAACCTGAAAAACACTCCCGAAGCAGGTTACAGGGTACACACAGCGCTACAGAGCCGTTAAGTAGTGTGGGCGTGAATTCTTCCACCACTCTGTCTTAATGACCACATTTAATTTGTATCGACTCCTGTTATTTCTCTTCTCCTATAAAATCCCTAGGAACATATTGTAAAGGTTGTTGTTAGTTTGTTGTTCGGCCGCTGTTGTTCGGCTGATTGTTGCCGTTAGAGGGATTCATTTGACTGTTAGAACAGTCTTGGGAGGAGCAGCAGAGTAGTTGCTTTGTAGTAGGTTGGGAGGAGAAAGTCTGGACTGTAACAGCCATTGAGCTGAGTGTACATGACTGGTTTTGCATCATTAATCAAGCACATTTCACAGGATCCTGATCTATTACTATTGGTGATGTTTTTCTAACTCTATTTATTACATTCTCATATTGTTTCATTTTCCTTTGGGCTTGCATCAGAAATATGGCATAAGATTTACCCTTGTTAGGTACCCTATGTCCCTGCTCTCCTTGCCTTCAATGTTTTCTGCTAAATGTGTTATTTGAGGGTTGATTTCAATCAATTTAACCAGTGTAGTGGATGTTATTGCCTGCTCTCTGATGTATGAATCGGATGGATCAGTTCTTAGATGCTCTTGTTGGGTTTAAGCCGGAAGATTTGGGAACACTGGGGATAAGAGTTAGCCCTGTCCACTAGGATCCTTGTGCAACCAGATGGCCTTTCTAAGATCTCTTTGTTAAACTTATCTCTGTTTTCCCTTTGTCCCTTCTTTGAAAGCTGCCTTTGAGTATGTCCAAGCAGGTCTAGAGTTAAATGACCTCTAACCTGATCTATAGATAGAAATTGGGTTGTTTTCCTTCTTTCACCTGATTTCCTTAATGTTCCATTCCACCATCTATCTAAAGAGATCCTTTAGTGTAGATGAATTTCCCTCTGAAAGCCTTGGCTAGTTGTCGCATGTAATCTCCTTTCATGACTCCATATCCCAATGGATGGCACCTTTCTTGGCCTATCCTCTTTGCTGAAACATCCTGCTATTTTGTTACTTCCCTTCTATTGCTTTCCCAGTCCATGATCTCCCAACCAACCCAGCAACCCTTCAACCAAATCATTTAAAACCCCCCTTTGAGCTTCATAACTAGCCTAACATCCCATTTGAGCTCTCAAAGATATATCGTTCTTTGTTCTATTGGAGAGATCCCTCTCCGGATCCAGGAGGGCAAGATCCTAGGATCCCAAAGTGGTTTGATGTTGTCTTATCTTTTGGTATTGCCAAATCTTCCAAAACATAGGAACCCCAACATAATGGCGACTCCGCTGGAGACAAGAGACCAATCAGCCTTGATTTGGTAAACCACTATGGTGGGCAGTAAAATTTTAAATCATCCACTTGGCGACTCCACAGTTATTAAATAATTAAAAGACTCCACTGGCGATCAGTAGGCCACTGATTATCCGTGTTTTCACAAGACTCCACTGGGAGACCAGTCACATTACAACACCATCCCCACCGAATGGAAGACTCTGAGTTAAGTCCCCTTGAAGAGTTTCATTGCAGAATATCAGATATACTGGCTCAACTCAGAAGCGAAGACCTTCCGGGGGTTCTCCGTGCCAGCTCAAGATTCAATGATCAACCTAAGCTGAACAAAGTTTTCCTAGAAGTGCTGGCGGAAAGGTATGAAGTTGAGATCTAATTTCTAAACTCAAAAGAGAAATCATACCAGTTCAGAGACCCCAGATCGTTTTTGGAAAGTCTCCCGCCCCCTAAAAAATAAGAAATTACACTGCTCTCCGACGTGCAAGAAGAATATGATCCGGTCCTCAAGGGTCGCTTTGAAGACGCAGTGGAAAACGCAGAAATCGAAGCTGCCCAGGACGTCGACAACCTACTAATCATGGAAAGCGTAAAGAAGGAGCTAGTACATCATGCGTTCGTTGATCCTGTGGCAGAATATATGGAGGCCCTGATTGGCTCAGTTCCTCAAGCATTGATCTTCTGCAAGAGCCATACACATCAGAAGTGGTCACTACTAATGGTGACCTCAGTTTTGAAGGACCACATGCAGAGCACTCTGTGGTTATCTCTGACAGACAGTCAGTGCTCATATCCTTTTTTGTTACTGCTTGACTGGCTGCATTGGCATTATTGTGTCACCTAGAGCATCAGAGATGTCTAGTTAAGAGTAGGATAGGTAGGAAAATCAATAAAGCTCAGTGTGGGAGCATGTAGCTAGTTGTTTTTAATTTCTGCCAAGTCCAGCAAGTCAGACAGTCTAATCCTGGCTTCGTTGTTTTTCAATTTATGTCTTAGAATGTAGAGAAGAAATCTGCTAGACAGTTTAATCCTAGAAGATATTAGATTAGTTAGAGAAACCATGTGGCCAACAGTCTAATATGGACTCATGGAGCAATAAGGGTAGAAGTAGAATAGGTTTATTTTCTGCTATAAAAATAAAATGATGTAAAGGGTCTGCAAGTCCAAGTGCACCCAGAAGAAAAAAGTTAGGACTTTAGTGTGGGTAAATAGCCATATGGGAGAATGTTACTGCTGATTTAATGTCTTCATGATTAGTGGCAGCTGATCAAAGGAAGAAAAGGATGAGTCAAACACCAGGCATCTGGCCTACACCAAAGATCACTTTCTGAATTCTTGACTCCTTCAAGAATAAGTCATCCCCATATGGAGCCACTGTTAGCCCCCCATAAATTTTTTGACAAGCAAATACGGGGCTAAGATGTCGTTGAGCCTTCAAGGAGTGCATTTTCCCTGAAGACACATCATCCTTGAAGCCTCCTTGTGCCTTTTGTCCTTTGATGAAAACCCCTTTGCTGATTTCCATGATAAAGTGTCTCTGTTATGAAGAAGAATTCCCAAAGGCCCCTCTTTTTCCTCCCATTTCACCCTCCACTTAGCCTCTACTTTGTCTCCCCTCTATTCCTCTTCTTACCTTGCAAATTCCCCTAAAATCCCCTTTAATTTCTTCCCCTACCCTTTGTTGGCCATTTTCCCCCCTTATTCCTCTATTGTTTCCTCTCCCTAACCATTTAATCACATTAAATGGGCCCAAAACCCACTTTCTAACTTTGCAATAGGGCTAAACCCCTCTTCCCCCCCTTTCTTCCGATCATAAATCACATTATAAATCACTTTAGTACATATGCGATTTTAACCACTTCCCCAACCATACCCGTAAAAGACTTTATAATAAACAATATTAACGTTTATTATAGTCCGCCCCTTTACCACTTCCCCTTTTTCCATCCCGCTTTACATATTATAGAACTTTATTATAAAAGTTTTGTATTATATTAACCCCCACCGCAGGCCAATCGCAATCACAAAGTCTGTTCCAGTCGCAACATTTGTTTTGAATGTTCCGATCGCAAACTTTTCCCCGATCCCCCCGATCGCTCCATTCCTCCGGTTGATCGCAAGCCTTCCCCGCCGTCTCCCGATTTAATCCCGTCTATCCATTTGATACATGATCCAACGGTCACCGCTGTCCCCGCCTAATTGCAATCAGAAGTTTTAATATGTGTCATGCCTTGTTCCCTCTGATTGTGATTGCTCCGAACAGATCTTAGCCGTCCATCTCTCCGTTGATCCAAAGGCTATCGCTTGTCCTTCCCAATTGCAATCGGAAGTTCTGTGGTGTGTCATCCCTAGCCCCCTCCGATTGCGATTACCTTCCGCTCCTGATTTGCGATTGCGATTAGACCTCGGGCCCACCGTACTACCCTTCCGCCCATTCATATAGTATAAGGCCTTTCCCTTTGTTAATTGAAAATTCGTATTATTTCGGTTTTACAAAGGGTTTATACCCACCGCATCGGAAATTTTGTGTTTGTCACTCCGCCCCACTCCCTCTCCCGGTTGCAATTGCGATTTCCGTATGGGTCCCGCCTCGTACGATCACACCCGTCCAATTCATGGCATTTCATGTATTCCCTGTGTATTTCCCCCAAACGTATATCCTTTGGGCTTTTACACTATTCCTTCCGCCATTCTTCATTATTCCACCGCTCTCAACTATTCCGCCACCACTCCTCCGGCCTCCGCAGCATTTCTCCACCACTGCCCAAGTTTTGTGACAAGCTATTTCATTGTGCAGGGGTCACAGAGAGGCCATTCAGCGGCCAAACGAGACAGCAGAGACGGATTTGTGGGATTTGAGCTTGTAATTGGAAATTTGAAGTGCTAATCTCGTGTTCAAAGGATGAAGGCTCAGCTTGAAGACTAATGAGCGCACTAGCAAGTCATAACTGCGCTACCTAACAGAAAAACGTGTTTTCTCCAAAAGTACACCTTCCTACAGCAGTTTCCATGCCGCCTCGAGCCCAGAAGCAGTTAATTGCACTGACAAAGAGATTCTTAAAGACTGTCAGGACCACCATTATGAAGCATGGAGACCTTGCAGACCTTTCACCCAGTGCATTTATTCCAGAAGGCTAGCGCAGGATTTCCAGACAGCCAGAAAGGACTTCAAAGAAATATCCGAGGTCAATCTCGACCTGAAAAACACTCCCGAAGTAGGTTACAGGGTACACATAGCGTTGCAGAGCCGTTAAGCAGTGTGGGCGTAAATTCTTCCACCACTCTGTCTTTATGACCACATTTAATTTGTATCGACTCCTGTTATTTCTCTTCTCCTATAAAATCCCTAGGAACATATTGTAAAGGTTGTTGTTTGTTTGTTGTTCGGTCGTTGTTGTTTGGCTGATTGTTGTCGTTAGAGGGATTCATTTGACTGTTAGAACATTCTTGGGAGGAGCATCAGAGTAGTTGCTTTGTAGTAGGTTGGGAGGAGAAAGTCTGGACTGTAACAGCCATTGAGCTAAGTGTACATGACTGGTTTTACATCATTAATCAAGCACATTTCACAGGATCCTGGTCTATTACTATTGGTGATGTTTTTCTAAATCTGTTTATTGCATTCCCATATTGTTTCATTTTCCCCTAGGCTTGCATCAGAAATATGGCATAGGATTTACCCTTGTTAGGTACCCTATGTCCCTGCTCTCCTTGCCTTCAATGTTTTCTGCTAAATGTGTTATCTGAGGGTTGATTTCAGTCAATTTAACCAGTGTAGTGGATGTTATTGCCTACTCTCTGATGTATGAATAGGATGGATCAGTTCTTAGATGTTCTTGTTGGGTTTAAGCCGGAAGATTTGGGAACACTGGGGATAAGAGTTAGCCCTGTCCACTAGTTTCCTTGTGCAACCAGCTGGCCTTTCTAAGATCTCTTTCTTAAACTTATCTCTATTTTCCCTTTGTCCCTTCTTTGAAAGCTTCCTTTGAGTATGTCCAAGCAGGTCTGGAGTTAAATGACCTCTAACCTGATCTATAGACAGAAATTGGGTTGGTTTCCTTCTTTCACCTGATTTCCTTAATGTTCCATTCCACCATCTATCTAAAGAGATCCTTTAGTGTAGATGACTTGCCCTCTGAAAGCCTTGGCTAGTTGTCGCATGTAATCTCCTTTCATGACTCCATATCCCAATGGATGGCACCTTTCTTGGCCTATCCTCTTTGCTGAAACATCCTGCTATTTTGTTACTTCCCTTCCATTGCTTTCCCAGTCCATGATCTCCAAACCAACCCAGCAACCCTTCAACCAAATCATTTAAAACCCCCCTTTATGCTTCATAACTAGCCTAACATCCCATTTGAGCTCTCAAAGATGTATCGTTCTTTGTTCTATTGGAGAGATCCCTCTCCGGATCTAGGAGGGCTAGATCCTAGGATCCCAAAGTGGTTTGATGTTGTCTTATCTTTTGGTATTGTCAAATCTGCCAAAACATAGAAACCCCAACAGCCTTCATCTTCCCCTATCAATCCTCTAAAGTCTCCCAAAATCCCCTTCAAATTCTACCCATGCCGCTTGTTTGGCCTATTTCACCCTTTATCTCCCTATCGTTACCCTTTAGAGGCTTTAAAATGCATTAGAATGGCTTAAAAACCCATTTTTCCGCATTATAATAGGCCTAGCCCCTCTTCTGATAGCCCCACACCTTTTCCTCCAAGTGATCCGGCGCCGAAACCACCCGCCAACACCGAAAAGCGCCTATCTCCAATGTGTATCGGGTGCAACATCGACTGTCGATCTTATTGATCGAACGGTGATCATTGACCCCGTAGCCTTTCGCGTTTTCCCATTATAACCCCGAAAGGGAGATCACCGTTCATTTAAATTTGTGATATGATGGTTCGGAGTCCGCCTGCCCCCGTGGTCCCCACCCGCGCACTGTTCAGAAAACGGACCGGTTTTCATCGCACCACCATCCAAGAGCTGGCGGTATTTTCCCATCGGCCAGCGATTCCATACAGTGATTGACGCGTGGCTCCTGTACGGTTTCAAAACCACTTGTCCATCGCGCATTAACTTTCGACTCAGGACGCCCATCAATATGCATATCAGCCGTTAGATCTTGGGCACCTCATCCAACGGTCATCGATCAACGAAGCTGCGTGGGGTTTAAACCATAGCCGCCGTACCCCTGGCATACCGTCCGTCGCCCTCCGCCGTTGATCTTCGTCATGATCGGATGGTCCACATTTGATTTCCCTCACTGTTGACTATTCTGCCATCGCCTGGTCCTCCACGTCATTCATCCACGTGTCCCCTCTGTACACCCGCCCATTCTGTTGCATATATTCGTTCAAAGGTCAATTGTTTCGTATGTTTTATTTAATTTTATGATGTGCTCTGCGCACGTCCACCAGAGCACGTCCCGCTGTCATAGCATGTTTTCCACCATGTTTCTACACTATTCCGTCATCCCACCAGTCTGCATGGCCATCCTCACCGTCCCCATCTCATCCATTACCCCCATGCTTGGTTTTCTCAGCAGTTCTCGTGTTTTGCAAGGTTTGAGGCGGCGAAAGCCGCCATGATTTGCAAGCTCTGTCATAATGACAGAGGATACAGGAAAAGACCGTGTGTAGAGGCAGAGATCATGAAGAAAGGCCCAGGGAGGTACCATAGCGAGATCTGCATTTAAAGAACAGGGTTTGGCCCTGTAAAACTGTTTCGGTGCCATTAATACACAGATCTCACAGTCAGAGTTATAAATGGAGCAGCAGAGAGCTCGAGATAAGAAATAGAAGACTTTTGGGCTCCTTCAGGGATTTTGGAAGACAAAGGACCAAAATCAAAGACCCCGTGGATCGTTCAGACTGTCCAATGCACAGAAATATAATACCATCAGGGTTTCCGTATCAGCAGAACGTTTCTTCCACGAAAGGACATGGTACACATCGTTGTTTCAGTTTACTTTGTGTCCAAATGAAGATTTCTGCCCTATCAGCCGTCCTGCACCATCAGAAGAATTTGCTACACGGTATGGCAGACCCTAACATCATTATTCTGCCTGTTGTGCAATCCACCAGAACACTACAACGAGTACCAAATATAAATGCTCAGAGTAAAACTAGATGGGGCCTCGGCCCTCCTACTGCTTCAAATTGTTAATGCTGCATTTAAGTTTACAACTACCATTGTTGTTTCTCTTCTCCTATAAGAATTCCCAAGATCATATTGTAAAGTGTTGTTGTTGTTAAGTTGCTGCTGTTGTAGTTATAGGGATTCATGTTCGACTGTTGGAACAGTCTTGGGAGGGAGTAGCAAAGTAGTTATTATGTAGTAGGCTGGGAGGAGAAATTTGGATTGTATTTCAGCCATTGAGCTCTGATGTATATGACTGGTTTTGCATCATTAATCAAGCACATTTCACAGGATCCTGGTCTATTACTATTGGTCATGTTTTTCTTACTCTGTTTATTACATTTTCATGCTGTTTCATTTTCTACTGGCTCGCATCAGAATATTGGCATAGGATTCACCCTTGTTAGGTGCCCTATGTTTCTGCTCTCCCTACCATTTATGTTTATCTTCTGAATGTATTATCTGAGGATTGATTTCAGTCAATTTAACCAGTGTAGTGGATGTTATTTCCTGCTCTCTGATGTATGAATTGAATGGATTAATTTTTAGATGTTCTTGTTGGGATCATGCTGGAAGATTTGGGAACACTGGGGATTAGAGTTAGCCCTGTCCACTAGGATCCTTGTGTGACCAGCTGACCCTTCTAAGATCTCTTTGTTAAACCTATCTCTATTTTTTCCCCTTTTTCCCTCCTTTGAAAGCTGCCTTTGAGTATGTCCAAGAAGGTCTGGATTTAAATGACCTCTGACTTGATCTATAGACAGAAAATTGGTTGTTTTCCTTCTTTCACTTTCTTTCCTTAATGTTCCATTCCATCATCTATCTAAAAAGATCCTTTAGTATAGATGACTTTCCCTTTGGAAGCCTTGGCTAGCTGTTGCAAGTAATTCTCCTTTCATGACTCCATAGCCCAATGGATGCCACTTTCTTGACCTATCCTCTTTGCTGAAAACATCCTGCTGCTTTGTTCCTCTTCTCTCATTGCTTTCTCAGCCTATGATCTCATGACCAACCCAGCAACCAACCAACCAAATCATTTAAAACCCCCCTTTGTTCTTCATACCTAGCCTAACATCTCATTTGAGCTTCAAAGATATATATCATTCTTTGTCTTAATGGAGAGATCCCTCTCCGGGTCCAGGAGGGCTAGATCCTAGGGCCCCAAAGTGGTTATGATGTTGTCTCATCTTTCGTTCTTGCCAATCTGGCCAAAACATGGGAACCCCAACATAATGGTGACTCCGCTGGGGAATTTCTGAGTGCCTACAACTGCTAAACATTAAAACTGTCTCCCAGTCTCGTCACCAACATAATGGCGACTCCACTAGGGAATTTATGAGTGCCTGCAACTGCTAAACATTAAAACTGTCTCCCAGTCTCATCACCAACATAATGGAGACTCCACTGGGGATCTGAGTGCATTACCCCTTAAACACTCTTAGGCACTCAATAACCTAAGATCTCTGGTTAGATTGGCATTCATTGTTGATGGTGGACAGCATCCTGCTTCAAACATTTATATACATCCACCTGGCGACTCCACACTCCATAATTCCCAAAAGACCAAATGACTCCACTGGTAGAAGACACTGAACTGGTTGAGAAGAAGCAGTAGCCTTCTTTGAAAAAGCATGAATCCAAACATGGACAGGGATACAAAGTATGATGCTTTGTGTGATCGATTAAATGAATTAACAGAAACGTTTGGTAAAGTGCTGGAGATGTATATGGCTAATCTGAATGCAAATGAGGATTATTTAGAATAGCCCATGCATCTTCCAGAGCAAGAACAAACTCAAGGCCGAGAAGATGATCATGACATGCATGATGCTCAGGAGTCTATGGAAGACGAAGAGGAAAGCGAGCAGGAACTTCCTGATTGCTCACTTATGTCTTGTGTCACGTTGTCCAGAGAACATCAGGACCTAATAGCAAAAGCTAATAGGGAAAGCTGCCTTGAGAAAGCAAGAGACCACATGGAGGAGGCAGAATCTGATGTGGAAGAAGAGGCTCAAGTAAACATCCCACCTCCCAGTCAGCTAATACAAGAGAATGAGGACTGTTGTTCTTCTGACTATGATGAGAGGGAAACCCCTCTTTTGACAGAAGAAGAGATTGATCGGATATTGAATCCGTATTCCACCTCAGAAATATTCTATAGATCACACACTCTTGCCCATTCATCTTATGATTTTGATGATACAGATCCAGAAGACTCCTCTGGGGATCACGACAGAGAAAGACCTGCTGAAAATCTAGAAGGTTTGGTGTGTGACATTACTTACAGTTATGATTTTCCTTTTTATGATCTGTTTGATGATGGGTGTTTTCAAAGGGAAACCGAGCTTGCAGGACCATCATCCTTAGATTCATGGGAGGAAGATCAGAGCCAGCAATTTCAAAGAAGTAATGAAACCGGTCAGCCTATCTATGATACTGATGGGGAGAGCTATGATAGTATAATAGCAGATGAAGATTCTTTGAATCTTCATTCTACTTTACCACAGATCATCAGTGAAAAGGGAGACCAGCAGCCTATTCTGTTCAGAAGATGAGGAAGAAAGCAAAGAAGAATTTCTTGAGCAAGATGAAAATAACGAGCCATCTCTTGAAAAAGAGGAAGCAATGGAACAAACCACTGCTCAAGTATACATGGATCTCTTCACAGAGCTCAGCATCTCAGAGCAGAATACTTCAGAGCTCCAAGAGGACAACACTGCCATATATGATGAGTCCTCCAGTTTAGAAAATGAAGAAGATGAGGGAGATTCTCTTTCTCAAGAGAGTCTTATTATTGATCCAGTAGAAGAAGAGGAAATCCTGGTTGAAGCCTGCCTACCAGATATTCATAACCAGGTATCATTTCATGATCCTTATGTACATTTCATGCACACATTTGAAGAAGGATCAAAGGTCTTTTTGAGCAGCATGTTGCAGACAGCAAGAAAAATTTTTGTAGCTACTGTTGTGGAACAAAAGGAGTGGGAGCTTCCCTACCTCTCCAGCCTACTCAAGGAGTTGAGCAGAAGGGACCAGTCATGGGATCATTTGATGGACTGTTTGCATTGGAAGACAATGTTTGTAAGCTAGACTTGTAAATATTCTAGTTAGAGTAGGGTAGGTAGGAAAAACTAAATAAAGATCAATATGTGAGCATGTAGTAAGTTTTTTTAATTTCTACAAGGTCCAGCAAGTCAGACAGTCTAATCCTGCCTTGAATGTTTTTTTCAATTTCTATCTTAGAATGTAGATAAGGAATCTGCTAGACAGTTTAATCCCAGTAGATATTAGATTAGGTAGAGAAACATATGAGACCAACAATCCAATCTGGTCTCACGGAGCAATAAGGGTAGAAGTAGAATAGGTTTATTTTCTTTTTTGTAAAAATAAATGATGTAAAGGGTTTGCTAGCTCAAATGCACCCTAAAAGAAAATGCTAGGATTGTAGTCTGGGTAGGTAGATTTTTGAAAATGTTTCTATTGATTTAATGTCTTCAGGATTTGTGGCAGCTAATCTAAAGAAAGAAAGGGATGGCCAAGCAGCAGGCATCTGGCCTACACCAAAGATTTATCCTCTGAATTCTTGACTCCTTCAAGAAGAAGCCATCCCCATGTGGAGCCACTGTTAGCCCCCTGTAAATTTTTGACAGGCAAAGTAGGGGGCTAAATTGTTTCTGAGCCTTCAATGAATGCATCTCCCCTGAGACACATCATCCTTGAAGTCTCCTAGGCCTTTGCCTTTGATAATCCCCTCTGTTGATTTCCATTCTAAAGACCCTCTGATTGCAGAAACTTGTGTCCCTAAAAGCCTTCATTTTTACCCCTTTTACCCCCCTTTTTCAAGGTTCCTTTGTTGCCCTCATCTTCCCCTGTCAATCCTCTAAAATCTCCCAAAATCCCCTTCAAATTCTGCCCATGCCCCTTGTTTGGCCTATTTCACCCTTTATCTCCCTATCGTTACCCTTTAGAGGCTTTAAAATGCATTAGAATGGCTTAAAAACCCATTTTCCGCATTATAATAGGCCTAGCCCCTCTTCTGCTAGCCCCGCGCCTTTTCCTCCAAGTGATCCGGTGCCGGAACCACCTGCCAACACCGAAAAGCGCCTATATCCAATGTGTATCGGGTGCAACATCGACCGTTGATCTTATTGATCGGACGGTGATCGTTGACCCCGCAGCCTTTCGCGTTTTCCCGTTATAACCCCAACAGGGCGATCGTCGTCCATTTAAATTTATGATCTAACGGTCCGAAGTCCGCCTGCCCCCGTGGTCCCCACCTGTGCACTGTTCAGAAAACATCCCGGTTTTCAGCGCACCACCATCCGAGAGCTGGCGGTATTTTCCCATCGGCCAGCGATTCCATACAGCGATTGATGCGTGGCTCCTATATGGTTTCAAAACCGCTTGTCCATCGCGCATTAACTTTCGACTCAGGACGCCCATTGATATGCATGTCAGCCGTTAGATCTTGGGCGCCTCATCCAACGGTCATCGATCAAAGAAGCTGCGCGGGGTTTAAACCATAGCCGTCGTACCCCTGGCCTACCGTCCATCGCCCTCCGCCATTGATCTCCGTCACAATCAGATGGTCAACATTTTATTTCCCCCGCTGTTGACTATTCTGCCATCGCCCGGTCCTCCACGTCATTCGTCCACGTGTCCCCTCCATACACCCACCCATTCTATTGCATATATTCGTTCAAAGGTCGATTGTTTTGTGTGTTTTATTTAATTTTATGATGTGCTCTGCGCACGTCCACCAGAGCACGTCCCGCTGTCATAGCGCATTTTCCACCATGTTTCTGCACTGTTCCGTCGTCCCACCAGTCTGCATGGCCATCCTCGTCGTCCCTGTCTCATCCATTACCCCCATGCATGGTTTTCTCAGCAGTTCTCGTGTTTTGCAGGGTTTGAGGCGACGAAAGACGCCATGATTTGCAAGCTCTATCACAGTGATAGAGGATACAGGAAAAGACTGTGTGCAGAGGCAGAGATCATGAAGAAAGGCTCGGGGAGGTACCATAGCGAGATCTGCATTTAAAGAACAGGGTTTGGCCATGTAAAACTGTTTCAGCGCCATTAATACACAGATCTCACAGTCAGAGTTATAAATGGAGCAGCAGAGAGCTTGAGATAATAAATAGAATACTTTTGGGCTCCTTCAGGGATTTTGGAAGATAGAAGACCAAAATCAAAGACCCTGTGGATCGTTCAGACGGTCCAATGCACAAAAATATAATACCATCAGGGTTTCCGTATCAGCAGAACGTTTATTCCACAAAAGGACACGGTACACATCGCTGTTTCAGTTTACTTTGTGTCCAGATGAAGATTTCCGCCCTATCAGCCGTCCTGCACCATCAGAAGAATTTGCTACACGGTATGGCAGACCCTAACATCATTATTCTGCCTGCTGTGCAATCCACCAAAACACTCCAACGAGTACCAAAGATAAATGCTCAAAGTAAAACTAGATGGGGCCTCGGCCCTCCTACTGCTTCAAATTGTTAATGCTGCATTTAAGTTTACAACTACCATTGTTGTTTCTCTTCTCCTATAAGAATTCCCAAGATCATATTGTAAAGTGTTGTTATTGTTAAGTTGCTGTTGTTGTAGTTAGAGGGATTCATGTTCGACTGTTGGAACAGTCTTGGGAGGGAGTAGCAAAGTAGTTATTATGTAGTAGGCTGGGAGGAGAAATTTGGATTGTATTTCAGCCATTGAGCTCTGATGTATATGACTGGTTTTGCATCATTAATCAAGCACATTTCATAGGATCCTGGTCTATTACTATTGGTCATGTTTTTCTTACTCTGTTTATTACATTTTCATGCTGTTTCATTTTCTACTGGCTCGCATCAGAATATTGGCATAGGATTCACCCTTGTTAGGTGCCCTATGTTTCTGCTCTCCTTGCCATTTATGTTTATCTTCTGAATGTATTATCTGAGGATTGATTTCAGTCAATTTAACCAGTGTAGTGGATGTTATTGCCTGCTCTCTGATGTATGAATTGAATGGATTAATTTTTAGATGTTCTTGTTGGGATCATGCTGGAAGATTTGGGAACACTGGGGATTAGAGTTAGCCCTGTCCACTAGGATCCTTGTGCGACCAGCTGACCCTTCTAAGATCTCTTTGTTAAACCTATCTCTATTTTTTCCCCTTTTTCCCTCCTTTGAAAGCTTCCTTTGAGTATGTCCAAGCAGGTCTGGAGTTAAATGACCTCTAACTTGATCTATAGACAGAAAATTGGTTGTTTTCCTTCTTTCACTTTCTTTCCTTAATGTTCCATTCCATCATCTATCTAAAAGGATCCTTTAGTATAGATGACTTTCCCTTTGGAAGCCTTGGCTAGCTGTTGCAAGTAATTCTCCTTTCATGACTCCATAGCCCAATGGATGCCACTTTCTTGACCTATCCTCTTTGCTGAAAACATCCTGCTGCTTTTTTCCTCTTCTCTCATTGCTTTCTCAGCCTATGATCTCATGACCAACCCAGCAACCAACCAACCAAATCATTTAAAACCCCCCTTTGTGCTTCATACCTAGCCTAACATCTCATTTGAGCTTCAAAGATATATATCATTATTTGTCTTAATGGAGAGATCCCTCTCCGGGTCCAGGAGGGCTAGATCCTAGGGCCCCAAAGTGGTTCTGATGTTGTCTCATCTTTTGGTCTTGCCAATCTGGCCAAAACATGGGAACCCCAACAGAGTGCACTTGGATTGGCAAACTCTTTTCACAACATTTTATTCTTTTGAAAGTAGGAAATCTAATCTATTCCTACTCCTTATTTCTCCATGGACTCAGATTAAACAGTTGAGCCCATATGATTCTCTACCTATTCTATCAATCTGTTAGGATTTAACAGTCTAACAGATTTTATTCTCTAATTTCTACAACATAAATTTAAAAGCATTCAAGTCAGGATTAAATAGTCTAACTTGAAGCTGGTCCATGGCATAAAATACAAGCTACTCATAGACATTTATTTTGCAGAAAATTTAACACAAAATGGAAGGCTTAAGATCTGAAAATTCAAAGCACTTCCTTCATCCTCTTACAGCTCTGTTTTGGCTCTTGTTTGAGTTGTTTCTTCCTTGTTCTCTGGTTCAGATTTTGAGCTGATTAAAACTAGATTTTTACATCTCTTGACTCAGAATTTGAAGCAGATTTGAGTCATTTTCTTTTTGAAACCTTAGGTTCAGATTTTGATCTTGTTTGAACCTTTAATTTCTATCCTAAACTATCTACTGATAAGCTAAGATTAAACATTTTGGCAAATCGAATTCACTATCCTATTAGCAGAAAATTTAAAGCTAATTAGTCAAGTTTAGACAGTTTGACTAACTAGAAGTGTGTTATTCAGGAGTGGAATTTGAGTTTGCACACTTTCAGATTTGTTTCTCTTTTTTGGTGTCGGGATATACCTTTCTTGTTTTTCACAATCTGCCCTCTTTTCTCTTTTCTATTGTTTTTGTAATTTTGACTTTTCTAACTTTGAATGCAATGGTGGATGAGATATTTATAATGAAAAAGATAAAAAGGCTTCAAAACATAGCATTGATCAAGAGAAGTAATGCTTAAGCATCCTACCATTGACAGGACCCCCAAAAAATTCTGCTCCATTCAACTCCTGCAAGAAAAATGCATTGTTACCAGCAGCTGAATGAATAGATTAAGGGCCAAGCCATAAGTTGTCAAATTTTCCATGCTTGCCATTTTCTTCCCTTCTTGAATCCCATTTTAAAACTTTTTCCCCAATCTTGAAATTGCTGGCCTTTTTTATTCTGTCAAAATTCTTTTTAATGTTGTCTTTTTTCTGCAATGCTTTGTTATACACCTCCTCTCTGGTTTGCTGAAGATGAATGGTCTGGTTTATTCTTTCGATCATGTCATTATCTTCAGTTTCTAACTTTTGAATCAACTTTATTACTGGTACACCAAGGTTGTTTGGAAAAATTACATCAGTACCATACACAAGCTGAAAAGGTGACATGCCAATAGATTTCTTCAAAGTCAAACTGTCAACCCAAAGTGCATGAACTAGCTTTTTCTGCCAAGACTTTTTATTATCTTCCAACAGTTTCTTGATTATGTTCACTAAACTTTTGTTTGAGGATTCTGCAAGTCCATTACCCTGGGGGTAATAAGTCGTGCAATGCCCCAATGTTATCTGATATCTGTGACAGAACTCAACCATCTTGTTTGATCCAAATTTTGCTGCATTAGCAGTGATGATCTTGGTAGGACAGCCAAATCTGGAGAGAATTTGTCTCCATGAATTTTATAATAACTGAATCATTGGCCTGCCTACAAGGTATGGCTTCTATCCATTTAGTGAAATAGTCTATGGCAGTGAGAATCCATCTATGCTGGGCAGAAGATGGTGGATGGATTTCTCCTATAAAGTCAAGTCCCCACTGTTGAAAAGGGGCTTCAACAGTGATTGGATGCAGAGGTAGGGGTAGAAGTTTTCTTTTGCCTTCAAAAATTTGACATTTATGGCAGGCAATGATCATTTTATGCACATCATAAAAAAGAGTAGGCCAGTAGAAACCAGCCCTCAATTTTGGTTGCTGTTGTCTTCCAGTATAAATGACCTCCACACTCTCCTTCATGGAATTCGAGCTTAACCTTCTCTGCATCCAACTCAGGCAAACATTTAAGCAATAGACCACTTGCATTTTTCCAATAAAGACATCTATCTATAATGCAATATTTTACAGCTTTTAACTTTAAGAATCTTGCCTTTGTTTTTCTCAAACCAGGAGGTGTATTTAAATTAAGCAAAAACATAAATAATATCAGCATACCAAGGAGAATTCATAAAATTATCTTCAACTATAGGAGTTGAGAATTCTTCTTGGTCATCCAAAGCATCAATCATATTAATATCGAGAACTTCAAATTTTGATTCAGCCTTTAATCTAGCTAGACCTTGGCCTTTGATGAGTTTAGTGGGTTTTATCTCTAAATCATATTCAAGGATAACAGCAATCCACTTACCTCTCTTACCATCTGGGTCCTATGTTAGAGTGTCTTTAACAACTGAGTTTGGGACGAAGGCAATGATGTGTGAGTGAAAGATGTACACCCTGAAGTCTTTCAAAGATTTAACCAAAGCAAAAGCTTGCTTCTCCATAATTTTATACTTCAAAGGGGCATCCCTCAATGCCTTACTAAAGAATGCAATAGGCTGCTCTTGTCCTTGTGGATTTTTCTGCAAAAGGACAACAGCTATGGTATGTTCTGATGCAAATGAAAAAATATAAAAATCTTTTGAAAAATCAG
This sequence comes from Pinus albicaulis, assembly GCA_034641835.2. Lineage (NCBI taxonomy): Eukaryota > Viridiplantae > Streptophyta > Pinopsida > Pinales > Pinaceae > Pinus > Pinus albicaulis. The sequence goes on from JAXQQM020074932.1 coordinate 109,808, forward strand.
GACTTATAAGAATCGGTGTTTTGGTTAACACTTGTTTCACCAGTTCAAAGGATTTCTTTGCTTCTAATGTCCATTTTACCCCTTGCCCCTTCTTTAACATGTTTGTGATATTCCTAAGGAGCTCAGCCAAGTTGGGGATGAACCTTCTCAAAAAGTTAATCTTTCCGATGAAAGACTGCAACTCTTTGATGTTTCAAGGATGAGAGATTTGTAATATGGCCTCAATCCTCATTGGATCTATCTCTATACCCTCTTCAGAAATGATGTGCCCAAGAAGTTTACCTTCTTGGAGACCAAATAGTGTCTTCTTAGGGTTTAAAGATATCCCAAATTTTCTGCATTTCTTGAAAACTTTTCTCAAATGTTCTAAGTGCTCTTAATCTGTTTTTGAAAACACAGTGATATCATCAAGGTATATAATGATGAAGAAGCCCACTTCTTCTGAGAATGCTATGTCCATGGCTCTTTGAAAGGTTGCTCCAGCATTCATTAGACCAAAGGGCATTTTCACATACATGAAGGTGCCCCATGGTGTAGTAAAGGTTGTCTTTAATTGATCAACAGGGTGAACTAAAATCTGATTGTACCCTGAATATCCATCAAGCAAAGAAATTCTTTTATACCCTACCACCCTTTGTAAAATATTATCCATCTTGGGTAAAGGGAAGTTCTCTTTTAACGAAGCTTTTTTTAAGTCTCTAAAGTCTATACAAAGCCTGATCTCTCCATTTTTCTTCCTAACAGACACCAGATTAGATACCCATTCAGAATATATAACAGGGACAATAATACCAGCATCATACATTTTCATGATTTCCTTCTGAACCAATGGTAACTGAACAAGGTTTATCCTGCGCAGTTTCTGTTTGAATGGTTTTTGGTTTTCTTTGAGGGGAATTTTGTGCTATATAATTTCAGTGTCATAGGATTTAAGATCTTCGTAACTCCACGCAAAAACATCAGAAAAATATTTAAACAGCTCAATGTATTTGAGTTTAATGTGAGCTGGTAGAGTCTTCGACAATTTAATCATTTTCGGCTTAAGTTCGCTGCCAATATTACACTCTTCCACTTCAGTCTCTACAGGTTCCAGTTTTGGTTTATTCGCCACATCGTTAAAATCGAACAACTCTTCTAAAGGGGCCAGACCCTTAGGCAAACTTTCATCTTTAGAGTTCAGAGTTTCTAACTCCTCTATTTCAAACTCTGCATTCATTTCTGTTTTTCTTTCAAGTTTGCTAGATAACAGGTTTATATTAGCAAGTTTAGGAGACGGTTCTTCTTCACCAAGGAAATTTTCTTCACTGCAGTCTATCTCATAATTCGAGTCCGAACTGTGTAGTTCGAATTCGTTTCTGAATTGCATGAAGTCTTCTATTTGTTCGTCTCTGTCAAACACCTGCCAATACTTTTCATTATCAGGCACGGCTGGTCTAAACTTTATCTGAGTTGTATAGTCTTTGGTTTCATATGGCGTTAAGCATGTTCTACTTGCAAAGACTAAATTGTGGGCCGCAATATTTCTTTTTCTTGGGACAAAAATCAATTTGGACTCCTCGAATGTTTTTAAAAGGTCCATGACATCGTTTCGGTAGGCCCTAAGTCTGGGATTATTTGCATTATACTCTCCGTTGACTTGCCTAATGACTAACTCTGAATCACCATACACGTTAATTCTTCTGGCTCCTAACCTCTTCAATAGATGTAAGCCTAAGAGAAGGGATTCATACTCCACTATGTTATTGGAACACTGAAAGTTTAATGTACAGGAAATAAATTCTGTGTGGTTATTTTCAGTGTTGGAAATCCAGACACCTGCACCAGCGTTAGTTCTAGTGCAGGATCCATCAAAATACATACTCCACAGAGGACTATTCTTAGTTTCATCCTGGTTACCATCCTCTTCAACTACTATGCTTTCTAATTGTTGTGGAATGTCAGCACTTAGTTGTGTTTGTTTTGACTCTTCAGGTTTTTTTTAAGTGGAGGCATGTTTTCTTTAGTGTCCAGTTTTAAAAGAAAAGGACACGTGACTTGTATTTCAAGACCCATATTTGGTTTGTTGTTGTTTACAGGTTCAGCAAACTGTTTTGACGGTTCTGTGGTATTTACCCCTTCCTCTCTATCGGCCATTAACTCTGTTAAATTTACTTTTTCATCTAATGTTTCTTCATTAAAGAGGATAAATGAATCAAGGTCTGTGTTTACAGAGTATAAAGGGGAGTTTTGTGGTCTTTCTTGAATTGTCACTGTGTATTTCATATGAGACTCCCTGTAGAGTCTTCTATTCTGATTGAAAACAGGGATAGTCGCATAGGTCATGTCCATTTGCATAGTCCCTTGTAACTTAGCCCCCCATGATCTTGATAAAAAAATTCCATAGTTGGGGGGAACATCAGCCACCACAATATCTATGACTAAGCATTTGGCTGGAATTTGGGCTAAGTTAACACAGATGTCTTTGATTAATCCTAAACATTTTACTCTGCTTGAGTCAAAGGAGTACAGATCTTTATAAGGTCTGGTGAAGTCTAGACCAAGGCTCCCCATCACAGCTTTAGGCATTAAATTATGAGAAGCCACGGATTCATGCATAGCGTTGTGTAAAATCTTGTCATGAACGTTTAAACTCACATAAAAGGGAGGAATAGATCCCTCTTGATACATACCTTCAATCTTAGCACCAAAAATAAGCTCGGGTTGATCATCATTAAGATTGACAGTGTCCTCATTCTCTTCAACGTTTAAAGCCTTCAAAATTTGGGTCCTATATACATGTTGGGCAGCTAACTCAATCAAGGGAACAGAGATTTTGATTTTTGAAATTTCCTGCTCAAGGCAAAAGGGAATTTGGTTCTTTGAAGAACTTGTTTCAGCCTTATTAGCTGTCATTATATCAACAATATCAGCTTCCTGATTTGTTTTATTTACACTTGACAAAATTGTTTTCACAGGAGTACTAGCTGAAGTGTTAGTACTACTAATGTCTGCACTCTGTTTTTCATTGTTTTGAGTGCCTTTCTATTTTCCGTTATCAGAATTTACAGCCACTGTTTTATCCTTTTGTTTGACAACTCTAGGCTTGGTTGTAGTGTTGTTTTGTGAAGATTTGTCAGAGGTTTTGTTGTTGGGGGTTTGTTGACTGGTTTTTCTTCTGAGGTCATATTCTTTTTTAGATTCTATGATGACATTTTCCATTTCTTGATAATAATTCTCATCATCATCTCTTCTGTCATCATAAGGTGTGTATAGACCTTTTTTCTATCATAATGAATCTCAAAGTCATCATTTTCTATCCCCAGCATGTTGATATCCTCCTCTGCTATTTCATCTGTTTCCTCAACCTCACTTACATAGTTTTGATGAAAGGGAGGAGTGATCTGCTAATCATCTTCCCTAGGTCTGTTTGGAGGTTGGTTCCTTCTAAAATTCTGATTCTGGTTCTGATTTCTACTTTGAGGAGCAGTTTGGTTTTGGCTTTCTTGTGCTCTCTTAATTATGCTCATCTCTTTCATCATCTCCTCCATCATTTTCTCCATATTTGAGTTGGAAGTAGAAGGTGTGGATTCCTCTCTAAAAGATACTCTCTTTTCAGCTTTCATTCTAGCTCTCTTCTCCATTAAGTTGACTTCCACAGAAAGAGCACCTTTTTGCATATCTTCAAGAGTTGCAAAATCTCTCTCTCTCAGCTGATAGGTCATGTCAGATTCAAACCCTTCAAGAAAATTGTTTAAATCTGAGCCCTGCGGAGGTTTTAGTTCAGGGGAAAGTGCATTATACACACTATTGAATCTAGTGCAATAAGCTTGCACACTTTCCCCAGTGTTTCTATGGAGGTTCTTATAATCAGAAAGGACTTGGAGAGGATTCTTCTTTACTTCCCATTTGTTTAAGAATGTTTGATGGAAGACTTGGAGATCATTAATACTATGGGGGGCTAGGCCTTTGAACCATTTTCTTGCTTCTCCCCCTAAGCTCTGAGCAAATAACCTAAGCTTGACAGAATCATCATCAATTTCATTTCTGTCAAAGTAGTCATTAATCTTATCCACATGTTTTGATGCATTTGTAGCATTGCTAGCATCATATAATGGAATTTTGGACTAATAGTCCTGTGGAAGATTGACTAATGGTGCAGGAAGGAATAACAGAGCATACCATGCTACCATGATATTTGGTGGGGGTGGATTCACGAGGAGTGGATTAACAACAGGAAAAGTGGGCTGAAGTGTAGTGGTTTGAATAGTGGATGTAGGGTGAGCAAAAGTGGATGGACCAGGAATAGACTGTTGAGTTGATCTTGGATGAGAGACACCTAGGTTGTGAAGGAAATGCAAATCAGGAGGTGTTGTTTCTCTTCTACCAGGATGTTCACTTGTTTCAGGAGATGATAGTGAAGACTCAGAATCTAACTGATCTAAATCACCAAGAGACCTAGTTCTAAATGGATTTACTAAGTCAGCTTGTGATTGTTGTAGAGCTGAAATATTTTCAGGGACTGAATTAGCTCTCAAGGGTGATCTGAAAACAGTGGACAATTTAATCTTAGGAGACTTCCTAAGGATACCTTCTGGGTTATCAAATACTTCAGGTGGATCAGGGTTAGGATGGGCTCTAGTGTGAATATTTCTAGGAGCCACTATGCTGTGTTTTCCAGACCCAAATAAAACAGGAAAAGTGCAACCAGATATGAAAATCTTTAAGAGGTTAACTAGTTTGTTTTACAATTTTAATCCTACAGTCTTCTGACTGAGTTTGAAAGATAGTATAATGATAAGGATTCTTCCCAGTGGAGTCTTAAGGTTTGTTTAGGATTGTGGAGTCGCCAAGTGGAATTTTTTAGCCTGTAAGGAGGTAAAAGGTTTTATGGTCCACCACCATGTTTATTGGATACCAATCTAAAATATTTTTAGGTTTTTCCAAGTTATTTTTCAGTTGTATGGTTTTTAAGAATATCCTAACTCTGTTTCAAAACTTAGCTACGGTTATGAGACAAAGATAGTTTACTCTTATGGCTAAGCCAACTGATCTTTCAAGGTTAGATAAATTCTTAAGAGAATCCTAGGTTTTACCTAGTTTGTCACTGATTCAAACAAGTTTCATCGTGATTACCATTTCTTGGTAGTGCTTGAAAAGGCTGCTTTTAACTCACAAGTTTTATTTATTTTAAGGGAAGTAGTTCCCCAGCGCAGTCACCAGAAATGTTAGCTCCTTGTAGTCAGCAAGATTGGTAAATTCCGATCACAGAAACAACATCATTTCAACCAACTTTGGGATTCTAGGATCTAGCCCTCCTGAATCCGGAGAGGGATCTCTCCAATAAGTGCAAAGATGGATTTTTATTTGAAGTTTGGGGTAATAATATTAGGCTATTTATGAAGGCCAAGGGTTTGTTTTGTTTTTGGATGGTTGAGCATGATCACTGTTTGAGGTGGAAAGTCCTGAATGCAAAGAGTTTCAAAGGTGAGAAGTTGCAAGAAATCAGAGTAAGCTTCGGCCAAAAAGATAGATAATTGCAGGTTTTAGTCCATTGGGCTATGGAGTCATAATAGGGTTTAATTGGAACAGCAAGAGGCAAGAGTGGTCCATGGGGCAAGTCATCTATGTCTAAGGATCTCTTTGAATTTTGATTTATGGAATGAAATGATACAACAAGAAGGGAAATTAAACAGATGCAGAACAAAGAGCAGCCCAGGATCTGATAAGTACTTTTAAACTAGTCAGCCTTTGACAAACACTTAAGAAATACATGAAATTAAACTAGGATCTGGTAAGTACTTTGAAACTAGCCAGCCTTTGATATACTTTCAATAGAAAACATTTTAAAACAAAGGGAAACTTGAAGGCAACTTTTGGAGAAGAAACTAGCAGGTCGGGCTCACCACAAATCCTCTCCTAGCTCTGCTTTACTTGGTTACTTTCAAGACCAATACAAAGATAACACAAAATGGCCTAAGATCTGGTAAGTACTTCTAAACTAGCCAGATTTTAACGCATTCCAAGAGAAACATCCAGACAGTCTTTGGGGATAAAACTAGGACCAGGGCACACCATATCTTCCATAGTTCATTTCTACTTAACTAATACTGAACATAACATTCAAGAATAATATTCAGCTAAGGCAATAAGACGAGGGAATTCCAGCATTCCTATGCTTAACTGAATTAAATCATTCCTGAATAACACAGTTTGGAAGAAAACATATAAATAAAGATTTTCAGTCAAAGAAGGTTACTGATATACAGTGGGTCCTAACTCTATGCATGTTGTTCTTTATAAGGGAAAATGAAACACAGTGAAAACAGAAATAAAATAACAAGTTACAATTAGAAAAGCATCACCGTCAACATAGACCAAGATCCCATAAATCAGCTTGTATTGATGCTCCAAACCAGTTACAGCTTTAAGTCCAATGCTTGAGTTTAGCAATCATCTACTCATCTCAGCCTAACTTATCTATCACAAGCAGAGCTCCAAGGGCCAGTGAACACTATTTACAGTCAGAATTTTAAGCTTAGATGTATTTCAAAGTTCTGCAACCAACAGTTTCTCATCTTCTACAGAAGTATTTATAGAAGAATGAGGAGGTGAAATCTGAAAAAAAAAAAAAAAGATATTTCAGGACAATTAATACAGATTGACAACTTCTCAACCTTTGAGGGGCTCTATGGAAAATTTTACAAACATTATGGTCTGTATTAACTATTTTACATTTATGAATTAAGCTCGGTGGGAGCCTTTATTGACTTTGAGGCTTTGCGTCATGTTTGAAGTAACTTTGCAGATATTTTTAGCATTTAAGTTCCTTGCAGAAGTAACTCTCTGGCTGCGTTGAGGCAAATATCTTCATTTGATCAATAACTTCGGCCTCTGTTTTGAATGATTTGAGGCACAGGTGGCACTTATGGTAGCTGGGAGGAATCAATTCACCTCAGTCGTGGCGGTGGAGGCCTTTCTGTCTATTTTAAACACTTATGATTTCCTTTAATTGTGTTTTAATTCAGGGAATTAGGCTTTTGATAATCATTCTTTAGCCGTAATTCCCCAAATCTGTCTTCAATCTTTTTCTCTGCTGCGCTCTATTCTTCAACCCTGATACTCTTTTAACTGTGTTTTTAATCAAACAGTGTCTTGTCGATGTGCAGGGCCGGGCTGGGATTTTAAAGGCATCAATGCCCATGAAGCATTAATAAAACGATGGATCTGAACCTTGCGAATAGTCTCCATTGATAATTCAAAGGCACGAGAAACGTCTTTCCCAGCCTTCGACATTTCTTTTGAACAAATGGAAAAACCTTTAATCCCTGCAAAAATGCACAAAATATTAAAAAATATTGTGTTTTTAGGTTTAACTGCTTCAGAAGGCGGGGAAGGAGCGTAGCCGTTGGATGAAAGCATCCAACGGTGGAGATTTATTAAGAGGAGGTTAAAGAAGAGCGGGGAAATGAACAAGTCAAAGTGATTTTGGACCGTCCAATCTGGACACGTGGACGGTCCGGATCCAATTGGAGGATCACAATCAGGGGATCGCGATTGGGGGTGTTGAGCAAAAACATCGATTGAAACATGTGATGTAATGTAGGGCGGGCCGTTGATCTGAGGATCAGATCAACGGTGGAAAATGAATTGGAAGGAAGGGCGATCGGGATAACAAACAAATGTATGCGATTTAAACTTTGCGATGTGATTTAAACTTTGGGATGCGATTTTACGCAGGCCCTTGATCAGCCTTAGATCAATGGTCAATATCTTTTCAACTTTGCCCCGGTGGAAACCCTTATACTTTATGAAAAATCCATAAATTTTTAATAAAACCAAGGTTTTTATGGATCGGGGCGGAATATTTATATATGAAGTGACTGGCGCCCGATTGCGGGGCCTCTGAATGTATGGAGTATCATGGGCCCGGGGCTTTATATTACAAGGGCCAATCGCAATCGAAGCTTCGGGCCCGGTCTTTCAATCGACCCATTGAATTTTTTGCGATGCGATTAAGCCCCTGGGATCTTTAACACTTGGTCCCAGGTGAAAGTTATATGGAGTAGCAAGGCGGGGGGCAGAGTTTATATATATGACCCAATCGCATCGAAACTTTTGATGCAGGTCTTTTAATCAACCCACTGTATTTTTCTCCGATGCGATTGCGCGATCAGTCTTTTAAATCTAACCATTTTCATTTAATCACGTGGCTTTGGAATTTTAGATCAAACTTTGGATAAATGGGTTTTATGACTTTACAAAAAGAAAAAGGTGATCGGGAAAGGATTTTTACAAGGTTTTACGCGCGGAAGGCAGGCCCATGGGATATTTATATAAAAAATGATATGATCGGGGTTTTTACAATACAAAGGCTTAATCTCATCAGAACTTTCGGAACATGGCAAAGACTTGCGCACTTGAAAATTTCCGATGCGATAAGCGCCGAACAGGGTTAGCGCTGGGTTCTAACACTGAGGTACATGGAGGGGAAGTGGTTAGGACTTAGCCCAAGGGGGCTTAAGCCTTTATTAATAAAAACTTGTTTTTATGAATTTTTTCAAAGTTTTCAATGGATTTGGAGGTTTCGGTAAGGTTAAAGAGTGAGTCTTTAAATTTGTAAAAGTGATTTTCATGAAGGGAAGAAGAGGAATCATGAAAACTTAGAGGAGTTTTATGGAGAAAAAGGGGAGAAAATGAAGGTTAGTTTTGAGTGAGAGAAGGGGGAAGAATGATGGTTTCTCAACAGTCTTTTCTCATGAAATTAGCATAATTTTTTAGTATAAAATGGAAATAGTAAAGAAGATTTTGGACAGAGGTATTGAGGCCTTCAAGAGTCTTCAAGAGCCAACACTTTTTAGTAATAAAATTTGTTCCTTGAAGGCTCAAAAAGTCTTAGCCACCTTTTGCTATAAAAAATTTTATAGGTGGCTAACACGATGTCTTACCTTAGGTGAATCAGGATCACTAGAAGTTGGAGTAACAAATCCTGAAGATGGTTCCAACACAGCAGGTTCAGTGTCTGGCTCAGAAATTTCAAGCTCTTCAGCTAATTCTCTGGTTGGAGAAATAACACTAGTAACTTCGGAAATGGAAATTGGCTCTTGAATATATTCTGTTGTTTGTGATTGATAATCAGGATGAGTAATTATGGATGATTCTCCTGGTTCTGTTGATCTAATTTTGCTGACACTGTGTGGTACCAAAGCTCGCAACCCTTCAAGTTGGCTTGGTGTATACTCAGGGGGTTTCCCCTGGATTCTACACGATTGTCTTGGTAATTCAGCCACGATTAAAAATTATTAATTACACGCAATCAAAGAAAATTTCAATGAAAAATCCTAAAGTCACTAAGGAAACAAACAAATTAATACATGCATAAAAAATCTAGGAGATCAAACCACACACAAATAGTAACTTCCCACCCTAAAAAAACTAGTTGGTGATGAAATCCAACATCGTAGTATTTTAATGTATAAAGGGCAGTTGGAACAGTTACCCCGACAACCTGCTTAATGAAACAGACTGGTGCAAGTTTCTCCATTTAAACCATCTCGAGTGAAGATAACCCTCCGGGGAGTCCAAGTGAGTCTAGTCGACATCTGCTCCAGGTACAGTGGGATCTTTCCTCCACCATCACCTTAGGAAAAAATCATAAATATTATGGCCACTAAGGTTACCAACAGGAATTAATATACCTGGGGGAACAGTCTACAATCCAACATACGCGCAAGGGCAAAGTAACAAAGCTCAATCCCCTTGAAGGCTCCTTGACATAATCCAAGATATACCGACAAGTGACCCCAGGCTTTTCGACAATGGTCTATCTGAGGTTTACCGTTGTTAATATGCGCACATCTGCTATCATTTCCAATGAGATAGAATTGATTATCCCACTGGTTCAGATATGTCCTCATGCTTGACTCCTTTAAGAGGAGCTTCCCAGAGCATACAAGCGACTATTGGATTTTTCCTACCGCAATATTGACTACTTGTTTGTTTTAATTGACTTGGAGAGTTAATTACTCCCTACTCCAAGACACTAGCCTAAGCTATGTTGGTGGAAAATATCCCTAGAAATAAAAATTACTAGATTGATTTCAATTTAAGCGCTACTTTTAATAGGCTGTCTTAGGAAATGTTGAAGCCTAGAAAATATCTGCTTCAAACATTGGGGAAAACCACCCGGTCGGGACCTTAGGACAGCTCCTTTTCTGTTTGGTATGGTGGCTCCGACTGGATTTAAAGGACCAGTTTCCTTATAACTAAATGGGTTGGTTTGGATGGGTGAAAATGGGACTAAATTAACTGAAATAAAACTATCTAATTTAAACTAAATATTGATAAAGAAATTCTAACACTAACCCGGGTAATTATATGTGAATACAACTTAAGATTGTTCCAATTTAACAATAACCATGAAAATGTATTATTATTTAAATTGAAATGTGCGGAAACAAATAAAGATAACTCTGTTTAAGAAATTAAACAGAGTTGTATTAGCATATTGCATTCATCATTGTATACCATCTATATATACTTATGAAAGATAACGTTTCAATTATACTCAGAAATGATATATAAAAAGAAGCATTGTGAAAACAAAAATATTTAAATAATAGCAATTTTAAAGCGAATATCATAAGACAAAATAAATCAACAGTGAACAGATAGAAATACCTTATTCATCTTGAAGACTTTCAAATGAAATCTGATACTCTAATCCAGTAACTCTGATGCAAAAATCAAATTCCAAGGTACAGAAATGCAACACTTTAAAGATAATTCCGCATAAAAATCACCAGATGTGATCCTTTTTAAAAATATATAAGACAATGGAGTACAGAAATGCAATCTCCAAGTCAAAAAATATTAAGATCCAGGACCCTTCTCTAAATGCATGAGAAGGGTTTAAATACTACTTAACTAAATCTAAAAATAGTCTATTACAAAAATTGAGGATTCGGTTCAATGACCATCCTTTTCCTAGGCTAAAATACAGTAAAATTAAAACTAAATCTAACTATATATGAACTTGATCTTTAAACTTGCAGGCATCTAGCATAGTTTTGAGAAGATGTGGTTGACCGACTTCAGCATTCAACTGTCCTGAAAAGACAGAGTCGGAAAGTGTAGGCGCAATCTTCTCTGTAGCATTGATGATACAATTGAGCGCACTATGCTGACTGTGTGGCTTCACGAAGTACGTCCAGTATGAGTCCCAATTTAATCTTGTCAGCCCTTGGATTGATTTTTCTCTTTATTCTGCCTTTTGCCTCCATTTTGTTTGCAGTTGATGCGCCTGTGGGAGATATCCTGGAACAGTTTCTGGAATCAAATTAGCTTTGTGTAAATTGTCATTTACACAATCAGTAAGAGTGTTTGCCGTTGTAGCCACCTCTGCTGCTGCCTTCTCTTTGTGCATTTTATTGGAGCTTTTTGCTCTGTTATTAATTTTGCAATTTCATCTTGATTTTGCTTCACCATTTTCTCATATCATACTTCAGCCAAAGTAGTTTCTTTTTTATAGTTTTGACCTTTCGCAATAGTTTTTCTCTGTGCCGAACACACTCCACATCTTTTTTCTTGCTCAGCGTTAAGTGCCTTGAATTTGGTCAATGTTTCCTCATTTTTCCTTACAGTTATTTCAAGTCACTTCAACTCCCAACTTTTCTCAAGAAGAGCTTTTATGTTTCCCTGAGAACTCCTGACCTCCAACAGCTTCTTTAGTAACTTCTAAAAGCTCTATAGAGGATAATTTTGGCAAACTTACATACCTTATCTTGTGGTAGAAACTGTGTCAAATTGCCCACTTGGACATTTGAACTTGTGAACAGCGTCTAAAACATCCTTTTTTGGTACTGTCCACCCATGTTTGTTTTTCTTCAATGGTTCATCTCTTTTGGTCCATTCCTTTGTGCATTCTGACAAATTCGCATGTTCTCTGGCAAATTCTTCCATAAATTGCTTATTATAAGTCGCATGAGGTTCCGGCAACTTATACATCAGCCTCACATCTTCCGTGGTGAATGACCCGATTAGCTCTTGAGATGGAGTTCTAAATTTCCTGTCTGAAATATCGGTGTTGTCCAGCACCCATTTCACCATGTCCGTATACGGGAGAATCCTCGGCCTTGCCGCTATCCTATGCAGAAATGAACAAGCCAGTTCTTTGAGGGTTGCTTCAGACGTATTACTAGAACCTGCTATAGCCACAACTTTCATTACCACAGGATTTTCTTCTTCTAACAGATTATACATTCCTTCCCAAGTGGATATACCGGCATCCTTATTACAAGCGGTGTCTGCGTACATTGAAGCCATTTCTCTGTTTTCATAATTCGAGCTCTTCTCCTTCTTACCCATAGTGTTTAGTGAAAGCTTTGTATAGACGTTTGCTTTTTCGTGCCTGTGTTTTACGAGTTAAATGAGAGTAATGGCATGAGAAAGGTGATGACACTGTTTTAAATGCGAAGGCGGATGAAATATAATATTTTAATCGTGAAACGACTTTCAATCAAAACAAAATCTCATTTACCATTAATTGTCAATCCAATCATTTAATCTAATCATTAAAGCGCATAACAGATTTGATATATGGGAAGATTGCCTTTGAACAACGCGCCTACATGAATCTGCGACATTGCAATCTGCGATTTGCTGTGCAATATCGCAATATCGCAATGTCGCAATATCGTAATATCGCAAAATGAAGCCATCGCAGTTATGTAAAATAGCGCAAAAGCACAAATTGCGCAATAGCGCAAAAGCGCATATCGCAAAAGCGCAAAATTGTAAATAGCGCAAAAGGTATTCGTTTATCATTTCTGTTTTCTACGCTATGCGATCTGCGACCAATTTGTTTATTGTATAGGATTTTTGGGATCGCATTATCGCAAAAGCGCAAAATCGCATTTTCAGTTTTATAAAAGATATATACCATTTTGCTATGGATGCGCTATTTTGTTTAAAGAGCAATTTTATTGTAATCTATCATAAACTTAAGTGTTTCTTAATGTTCTTTCTAAGGGATTTCTCTAAGTTTATGATAGAAAGTTTTATTTGAAAAGGAAAACAAATCCTAATTGATTTTTTGGATTTTTTAACTAAGGTTCCCCATTTATTTAGTATTATTACTTATATTAAATAAAAGGGGGGTTGTTGCTGGTCACAACAATTGGCGATTCACTGAAAGAAACAGTTATCTCTGAAAAAATTAAATGAACACTATATCTTTAGTAAGTAAAGATTTTTAAAGATAATGAAAACTACCTTAGGATAATTCAAATAAAATGTAACTATGAAGAAAAAATAAAAAATCATTCACAATTTCTTTCTAATTCCTTAAGAATAAGAACATTTTTGGGTTATCTCAAGCTTTTATTGGTGTTAATAATGAAGTAAGTGGATTTCTCCAAGTTTTGGTTTTATAATATACTCTATTGCCATAGGTATTGCCTCTGCTGCCAGCAAACGTTCATAGTCTCGACAGGGTTACCTTTAAACCATTAACCATTCATTGTCCCATCCAACTAAAATTATGACTTTTTAAAAGATAAATTCATAAGACTTATTATCTCATGTTTTTGTCTTTATGGTTTGATAGCCAGTTAATAACAATGCCATTCACTAGTTATAATTAAACTGAACAAGCTGGCTCGTGATGAGACCCCTTGTCTTATATTTATAAGCCATTACCCTGTTTTGGTATGCAGTATTGGTAATGTCAATGTTATTACTTCTTATGAACATGGTAAGTTGGCTCATAATGAGACCTCTTATCTCTTAAATTTTCATATAATTTATTAGAATTACATTCTAAAAAATCACAACTTAAATGGATGGGGTGAAATAGTTTTATCCTTAAGAATTAATGGATGACAATTTTCAGAGTTTTTTGAGTTCCAAAACTTTGAAAAATCTTTACTTTGATAGATAACCTTTCTCTGCTTAATAAACTTATGATGATTTACATTCTTCTCAAGTTTTCAAAAGATCATGCAAATGATTGGAATAATCTTTCAAAGTTTAACATCTTATTTTAAACTTTCAGAGTTTTTTGGGTTCCAAAACTTTGAAAAAAATATTTACTTTGATAGATAACCTTTCTCTACTTAATAAAATTATGATGATTTACATTTTTCTCAAGTTTTCAAAAGATCATGCAAATGATTGAAATAATCTTTCAAAGTTTAACATCTTATTTTAAACTATTCAAAAACTGTGATCATTACTTTAAAAATTATTATTTACACAAAATAAATATTTATAATATTCTCCCGAAGAAATTTTCTTAAATAGTAAACAGTCAATTGGAGACTCATTAACAACCTTTATTTGCAAAAACAATCAAAAACTCTGCAGAAAGGAATATGTACAGTTTAAGAAGGGGTTACCTCCTTATGAAAATAATTTCTTCAAGATAAGCCCATTTACAGGAAGAGATTCTCTCTTACCTGTTAGATTTTGGAGTATGAATGTATTTGAGCCTATCTTCTCAACGATCTGAAATGGTCCAAGCCACATTTTCTGAAACTTGGTATGTTTACCTTTTTCTTCGTGTGCTTTATCCCATTTCAGAACAAGATCACCAATTGACAAAATTTTTGAGCTGGTAGAACTTGCATCAAAAGAAGATTTTACAAGCTGCTGATGTTTTTCATGAATAATTTTTGCTTTATCTCTATCTTCTTCTAGTTTAAGGATTTGATCATATCTCAATTGAATGGATGAAGAAGGATTTTCTTCAATAAATTGCACGAGAGCTAATGATGGAAGAGTTAAATTTGATGGTATCACAGCGTCTTTTCCATAAACTAAATTGAAAGGTGAAGTCCCTATTGAAGCTTTTTCAGTGATACGATCAACCCATAATGCAAAGATTAAAGACTTGTGCCAATTCTCTTGATTTTGATCAATGGTCCTTTCAATGATTTTGATAAGGTTTTTGTTAGTGGATTTAGCCAAAACCATTACCTTGTGGATAATAATTTGCCGAATATTTTAATTTAAAACCTCTTTTGACTGCAAATTCTATTAAACTATTTCCAGAGAAGTAAGATGCATTATCAAATACTAGAGCGTTAGGTACATCAAACCTGGTTATGATGAATTGATCTATGAAATCAATAATTGCATCAGAATTGGCTACCTTCAACGGGATTGCCTCTACCCATTTTGTAAAGTAATCATTTGCAGTAAGGATGTACTTGTGTTGTTTGGAAGAATGAGGTACTATCTCACCAATAATGTCAAGCCCCCATTGTTCGAATGGTTGCTCAATAGTCACTGGTTGCAAAGGAAAAGCTGGTTTCCTTTGTCTTCCACTTGCAGTTTGACAAATTCTACATTTCCTTACATAATCATGCGTATCTTTAAAAAGGGTAGGCCAGTAATAACCAGCACGAATTATTTTGTGAGCTGTGGTATCACCTCCAAAATGACCTCCTGCTGGTCCATCATGCAATTCCTACAAAACCTTTTCGGCTTCAGTCTTTTCAAGACATTTTAATAAGATTGAATCATAATTTTTTCTGAATAACACATTATCAATGATCTCATATTTAATAGCCTTTAACCTTAAAGCATGTTTTCTCTTATAGCTGAGATTAGAAGGAGCATACCCATTTTTCAAGTAATAGATAAGATCAGCATACTGAGATTCAGAATCTGTAACACTTATCTGACTTACTTGAATATCTTGATTTGAATCTTGATTTTCTGGTATGTTATGAGCTCCTACCAATAATCTGCAAAAACCTTGTCCTCTAACAATCTTAGCTGGTTTAATATCAATATCATATTCTTGCAAGGCTATTACCCAGTTAGCTCTCTTTTCTCCTACTTCTTTTTGAATTAATAATTGCCTCACTGCAGAGAATGGGACAATTATTTTTGTATGTGTTTTCAAGAGAAAAGGTCTGAAATGTTTGATTGATTTAAACACAACAAAGGCTTGTTTTTCAACATCGGAATAATTAAGCTCAGCTCCTTGCAGATTTGAGCTAAAGAAAGAAATTGGTGCTTCGATTTCTTGATCATTGAGTTGTGTTAAAACAACTGCATAGGATGTTTCGGTGGCCAGAGTATACAAAGTAAAATCTTTAGAAAAATCCGGGGTATTCAATGCTGGTGCATTAATGATCGCTTGTTTGATTGCATCAAAAGCTTCTTTCTCTTTATGTCCCCATTTGAATACTGAATTCTTCTTGATCATATTTTGCATAGGTAAAACAATTAAAGAAAAATCAGGAATGAATCTTTTAACAAAATTGATCTATCCAAGAAATGATTGCATGGATTTTTTGTTATGAGGTAAAGAAATATCAGAAATTTCTTTCACTCTATCCGGATCAATATATATACGATCTTTTGACACAACAAATCCTAAGAGTTTTCCTTCATCCAAAGCAAAGAAAGATTTCTTTGGATTTAAGGAAATACCAAACCTTCTACATCTTTCAAATATTTGTTTTAGATCATGTAGATGATTGTTTCTCTTTTTTGAAAATACTGTTATATCATCAAGATAAACAACCACTGATTTATTGATCAGACCTTTAAATGCTATGTCCATGGCTCTTTGGAAAGTTGCTCCTGCATTTATTAGACCAAAAGGCATTTTCTGATAAGCATAAGTTCCCCATTTTGTTTTGAAAGTTGTTTTCAATCTGTCATCTGGATGAACTAAAACTTGATTATAGCCTGAAAATCCATCGAGAAAAGACATAAGTTCAGAACCAGCTACCTTTTGAAGTATCTGTTCCATGGTTGGAAATGGGAAATTGTCTTTTAAACATGCCTTGTTTAAATTTCTGAAATCAATACAGATTCTTATATCACCATTCTTCTTCCTTACAGGTACCATATTGGAAACCCAATTAGAGTGCCTGACTGGAAAAATGATTTTGGCTTTGAAAAGTTTATTAAGTTCTGATTTGATTTGACTTTCAAGATTTGGATGGATCTTTCTCAAGTTCTGTTGAACAGGTTTAACATCAGGAAGCATTGGAATCGTGTGTTGAATAATTGAAGTATCATACGTTTTTAGATCATCATAATTCCAAGAAAAAACGTTTTTATACTTGTTCAGCAGTTTAATGAATGCATTCCTTTCCTCTGGTGTTAAGTTGAGTCCTAAGTTAACATTTTGAGGTTTAGAATCAGAACCAAGATTTACTAATTCAAACTTCAAAGTGGAACTTTGAAGTTTTGAATTAACAACTTTCTTGAATCTGTCTCTAATGTCATATAAATCCTCTAATTTAACAACAGATTTTGGAATGGGGTTTTCATTACCTTTTGAAGCAATTTGTAAATCATGATCATCTTCATCAATAATTTTCTCATCATATGATTTCTCTGAAGTCATGAAATTTAAAATATCTTGATCATGATAGAAAACTCTCCAATTTGTGACATTGTCTGGGACAGATGGACGAAAAATTAATTCTACAGAAAACCTGTCAGGACTGCAATCTTCAGCAGGTAGGAGTTTAGATGCAACATTAGCTAACAAGTCAGCTGATGTATTCTGATTCCTAGGAATAGGAGAAATATTGAATGCTAAAAATGAGTGGTGAGATCTTGTACTAGGGTTTGATAGTGTTTAAGATGTCCTGAAAGGCAATGAATAGTATTCCTAACTTGTTTTATGACAATTTCGGAATCACCAAAGACTTTAAAGTATTTAACATCTAACCCTATAGCTTTATAAAGTCCTTGAACCAAGGCTTCATATTCTGCGGTATTGTTTGTACACTCAAATTCTAACCTACATGACAGCATAGTTTTCTCACCATCTGGATCAATTAAGATGCATCCAACTCTAGCTCCATCACTAGACTTTGATCCATCAAAATATAACGACCAAAATAAAGACTTATCTATTGACT
>JAXQQM020064733.1:0-58667 GCA_034641835.2 Pinus albicaulis
GAAAAGTATCGACTGTATATACCTTTCCTAAGTGAGGCCGACATCGAGTTGCTTCCACTAGTGCAAATCTATTTACGAGGTTCTCTCTAGCTCTCTGATTCGATTCGTTTTCTAGTAGGTGCCATTTTTCGATTTCTCGGAGGTGTGAAATATTCATTTATATTGCATATTTTTATGATCAATTTTGAAATATGGTAGCACACAAACAAGATCTCTATTCTTGTTTCCCTTAATGTATAGTTTTATGAGATAAATTTTCGAATTAATCATATTATTAAAGGATTTGATTGATAGGGTTTGCACCTTCTTTTAATCAGGATAAGGTTTGCGCCTTCTTTTAATTGCTTTATTTTAAGCCGATGTCTGTCCAATTCAATACGCAGGGTCTCCCATGACAAGATAAGATTACAACAAATTGGATCACTGGAAGTAAATAAGGCCCTAAAAAAAGCTAGTTCCCGCCAGACAAGAAAGGTAAGTTTCTACCTCTTCATTTTGTATTTCTTGAAGTAAACCCTTTTCTTCATTTTCAAGTGGTTTTATAATTTTTGGATTAATACGGTGTTAGTAATAGCACCTATTTTTTCTATTAGAACTCTATTTTCGGTGTCTAAACCAAACCCATTTTATTCATCTTAGTTTTATTATTCCATTTTCTTTATGGTTTCCTGAGCTCGCCACAATTTCTTTTTAATTCATTTCAGCCAGTTGTAATCTCTTTGTCTAAAATTTCTTGGTTATAATTTAGATATTTCTTTGTTAGATCTATGAAATCAAATCTCTTATGGATGTGTGGGATATGGATGTGTGTAGTATGGAGGAGCAGTATGCTTTCACTATTGTCACGAAGAATCCACCAGAAAGAATCAGGACGAATGGAGAGCGGCGCTCAAAGTCCCCATGTTCCAATACTCCTGTGGAATGCAGGCGGTGATGCTTGCATTGGGAATTTGCGGAGGCAAAGTATCGACGGTATATGCCTTTCATACACGACATCGACATCCAGCTGCGCTGCTTCCACCGATGCAAATCTATTTATCAGGTTCTCTCTGGCTCTCTGATTTGATTATTTTTCTTATAAATATTCTTTTGTCACTATTTTTTTATATTGTTTGAAATGTGTTACTCTCTCAATGTGGAAGTCAAGTTGACTTATAATTCATTAAAATAAATAGGATGTAGGAAAAAAGAAAGGCTCAATTATAAAAATCAAGCATGGTTTTGCTAAGGTGCAGTTATCTTATATAAATATATAAATTTTTGAATATATATAATTAATTGATATTTATTGATGTTACTTGAAGTTAGTCTGCTTAATTTTATTTAATTCAAAATATGTAAAGAAATTTTAATATAATTATCAACTAAATTTAGGTTTTTGATAGATAATTTTAACATTAAATTATAAAATATATTACAATATTACTGAAAATTATATTGAAAATATTTTATATTAAGAAGCTATGATTCAATCTATGTTAAAATATGAAGTCTATCTACTTACCTTAACACAAATTTAGTTTAAATCAATTATGATAAGTGAGATATTAAATTAAAAAACTACATGTTTTTACTTCTAAAAAACTCATTTAAATGTTTATAATCATATAATCATATGTTTTTTAGACATATTATTTACAGAAAACTGTAAATAATGTATATATGGAACATATAGTAAAATTTTCAGAAAATATTTATAATATTGAGTATTTTAGATATCTGAAAATATATGAAAATAAGTATTTAAGTTGTAAATTAAATTCAAAAATACATATAAATAATATAGATTATTAATGAAACAATAAATTAATAAATAAGAAAAAAAAACACCTCAACAAATAAATATTTATTTTGTGATATATAGCAACTATTTTAGTTATAACGAACTTTTAAATTTTATTTATTTATTTACATATAACCATTATTTTAGTTATAACTAATTTTTAAATTTAAGAAAAATATTTTTTTAAAGTTTTTAAAAAATAAACTTCCATTTTATTAACAATTATATATTAGCTCATCTTCAAAGAAAAATAAAACAAATTTAACCAAAAAAAATACAATTACTAAACCATTTTCATTCCATTAGTCTTTATCTATGAAAGTGCAGTATGATTCAATGCTTACATTTCATCCATTACCACACAATTCCGGCATAATGCTATAGTTCGTTATAGTTCTCAGCACAGTTGAACTTTCCGACATAATGCTATAGTTCCTCTTTTATTCTCAGCACAATTGAACTTTCTTGAAGACAAATATATAATAGGAATAAAGTCACCATGAAACCAAAGATCAAGAGACAACACACAGCGAAATTTGCATTTGAAGACATCTTAAAAATATTGCAACCATAACCAAAAATCAAGGCATCAGAAACAATAAATGAAACCTAACATAGTAAAAAATCTCCAAGTTCATATCTTTACACGAAATCAAGAAAACTTTTTTATGCTAAATTACAAACCGGAACGACTCTCAAAAATTGAAAAATAAATGTAGTTCTACAAAAACCATAAAATACCTAAATTATCAAAACTTTATAGAATTTATAGGATTACAATACCTTGGAATAAGACAATGTAGATATTGGTTTTTCCAATAACAGTCATGGGTACGTCATGAGAAAAACAACATGAAAAAAACAACACGGTTACCCTAATAATGCTCAGCCATAATGTTTCAAATTTGTCAAAATTTAACGAGAAGCAACAAATATTCTTCCCAAACACACAGCAATCCAATCTTATAAAGAAATTAAGAAGGCTGAGTTTCCATACCTGTAAATAAAAGTTGTTGAAAATATTCACAATGAGATAGAGAAACCAAGCGCGCCTATGAAGATCACGGGAAGGGTGGGTTGTATTTATCGGAACCAAAGTTGTATTTATAGGATCCGTGAATGCAAATCGTAGGAACCAAGTTCATCTTTGTATCCCCAAAATGTAGAACCACACATAGATGGAGCCGCACAAGTGGATTGGCATGCTGCAACCTTCTTCATTGCCTGAATCGTATCTTGGCATCCTGGCTGATGAGGCTGTAGTGCCAGGGTTTTGACATCTGCTTCATCCAGCTCCCTCGACGTCCGCTTCGTCTAGCTCCCTCGGGTCTAAATTGAAGGAGAGGCACAGAACATGAAGGTAGAAACTCTGGTATCAAATATTTTGGAGAAATCAAAGGATTCTTAGACATTTCTTTCAATTTCATGGCCACACTTCACTTGTTTAATGGTTTTCTTATTTTAACTAATTAATAACCATATTTAATCGTAAGGTCCATAGTGTTTCAATAGTCCAACATCCAAATCAACGTTACACAATAGTACATGTGGAATTTGAGGAAAGTTGTTTTCAAATAAGAACGCTTTACAGCGTAAATATTTCTAAATTCATATTAGGTTCACAATTTTGGAATTTGGAGGGTAATATTAGCTGATCCTGGTGACTTTATGTAACACCCCCAATTTGTGTGTTGAATTATAAAGTTAGACATTTGAATTTTAATCCTAAGGGGGTGGACCCCAAGGGATGAGTATGGTGTGAATGTATTTGCATATTTTATTTGAGGAAATAAATAAAAGTGATTGTGCATTTTGACCAAAAAGAGAATTAGAGATCACTTGCCAAACCCATGAGGATGGATAAGGCAACAAATCCCCCAAAATCTTTCAAAAAAGCCTTGAAAGAAATTTATTTAGATTTGAGGAGGAATCTAAATTTCCTCAATGAAGAGGAGTAGTTGGGAAGAGGTGAGAAAAAGCTGGAAAAGCTGAGGAAAAGCATAAAGCAGCTTTAAAGAATCCCAAGATGGGAAGCCTAGGCTAAACAGGAAAGAAAGCATCCTGCTATTCTGGACGCAGAATTAGAAACATGCTTTGGGGAAATTATGAGCTTAAATAAGCTGCTCCTAAGCAGATCAGAGGTTGATCTGGTTTTAGGAGGTGATCTCTGCTCGGGGGTGAATCCTGGGAGATAAAGAGGATTCTAAGGTTGGGAGGTTGGTCAATTGCAGATTTTGGTATGTTCTGAAAATTCCAGTTATTCTATTTTATGATGGTATGAATTAGCTACATATAAAAAAAAAAATGCTTGATTATTGTAGCACTACATTTAACAGAGTCCATCCCTAGGTAAATACCTTCCAGAATCTATTTGGTTGTAGACCAGAAATCTATAGAGTAGAAACTTCAGAAACTCTAAACCAAGGTAGGTTTAAATCTGAAGTTACTTGTCCTCTACAGATGATTAATTTTGTTATGTTTCCTGTAGAAAAAAAAATGATATGATTACTTATGTGTATGCTAGAGACCCATTAAAGTAGTACTGAAACATACATGGGTTGCAGCATAAAGTAAGACAGCAAAATATTATAATATAGATTGCAGATATGAGCATGTTAACATTGATAACATTTATGGATTTCATATATGAGCCTTCTAATACTTGTAATGATGCTAGGGAAGGAGTAATTCTACACTATATGAGAATTATACCATTTATATGGGTATAGATTCTTTAAATTAAATATACTCTTACTCCTTGAAAACATGCAATATAGAAAATTAAATTACTTATAAATAAGGTTTCCTAGTCAACCAACCTTGAATACACATAGGTATACTTTAAAAGAAAAATAGAAAATTCAAGTAAGTATTCTGGAACATGTGGGTTAACTCTTATAAAAACCATCAAATAAATGTTACATAAGGGAATGGCTATAGTACTCCTAGAAACTTTAGGGTATTGTGCATTGTCACTTCATCTCTAAACCCTTGAAATAAACCTTTGAGCAATCGAGTTAAATCTATGTTAATACACAACCTCACGTGAACTAGCGAATACCTATAGCTATCTATATATGCATCCAAAAGAAACAAAGAAAAACAAATATAACCAAATATGTTAACATGTATCGAAATAATTAAGCAATGATACAATAGTTAGTGTCGACCCCACACAAATCAAATGCATATATATCGGACTGTTTATATGTCACCGAGCGATATAATTACGAATCAAATATTTCAACGATAGTACAAACCGAAAGGGAACCTATCTATACAACATATATAAATATGAACATATATTTACAAGCGGTGGATATAAAACGATTCAACGAAATATTATGTTAATCATTATCGTTAGTGAAATACGAATACGGTCAAATCATAATAATGCATGGTGCATAATTCAAAAGAATTTGTATTAAGCCATACTCGACGAACTCATTAGAGCGTCGACACACTGATACGTCACGGCATATCGGATGATATGTCCGAATAAAATTAAAACGAACAGAGGGATAACCAGAACGTTAAATGATGCGGAATCGACGGTTATAACCTTAACCAATTCGCAATAGCGGAGATACCTTATCAGGTTAACCAAGATCATTACGAAACTGAGTGGAGTTCAGACATGACGAATATACGTGCGCTCTGAACGCTGTCACTGTTCCATATTTTATCACAGAGTCACTCTTATTCCTGCACAGAGATTTCCCAACGAAAGACTTAAGTCAGTAACCATTCTGCCGGTATAATGTAACATACGGATCAAAGTAGAGTGTATAGACTGGTCATGACCGCCATTGACCATAGTTGCGAGGTGAACCATTCAACAAAACTTTGGTCAATCAACACGTTAGAAAAAAAAAAAAAACTCGAGATTCATCAGTTAACTCGAGCATAAAGGGTTGAGAAATAGAAGAAGAGCAAAGCAATGAAATGATAGGCACTGTAAGCCCAAAGGGCCGAAGCCTGCGCCTTACGTGGGTAGGGAAATTTACGTGAGTAGAAAAAAAACACGAACAAGAACCCAGACGCCTTCACACCTTAACAGGTAGAGAACTGGAAAAGTAAAGTTGAACGCTAGGGTAAAGGGCACCGCGAGGATTCTGGTAAAACGCCTCTTATCTCGCTGTGAGATGAGCAACCTTCACCATCTTTTTCCAGAACGAA
The DNA here is from genome assembly GCA_034641835.2 of Pinus albicaulis. Lineage (NCBI taxonomy): Eukaryota > Viridiplantae > Streptophyta > Pinopsida > Pinales > Pinaceae > Pinus > Pinus albicaulis. Next base: position 5,963 of record JAXQQM020064733.1, read on the forward strand.
CCCCACATCCATTTCTGTCACGACCAGAGCCCTGCAACGCAAACAATAAGAGAATGGTAAGAATCACGGTATAAATCCACAAAAAAAAAAGTTGCTGAATAGAAAAGAAAAGACGCGGAAAAAAAAGAACTGCATACAAACCCTGTAATCGTAGAAGGCATAACCGGTAAGCGGATTTGCGGTAGAGAGCAATCTGGATAGATTCTTCTCTCCGCAAGACCTGTAATAACGAAATAAAGAAGCCGAACAGTGCTGAGTTTCGTGGCAGAGAAAGGTTATTAATAACCACCAAACCCTAAAATGAGCTCGCTCCAGGTACCGGTGAAATGAGGTTCCAGGATTGCTCAGGTACGCTCGGGCGATTTCAAGTTCTCCGAAACCTTGAAGGAGGATTCCCAGGATCAACGTTGAGCCAAGGCATTGGTACCCTTCTGTCAGTTAAGATTATTTTAATCCTGGTTGATGTACGTGGGAAGCGAGATACCAGCGAGTGCAGGAGGGGCTGCTCATCAAAAGGACCAGCTCCAGCTCCAGCTGTTGGCAAGGCGCGCTTTCAGTACCACAAACAGTGTGGAGGAAAAAAGAAGTGAACTGAGCGGTCACCATCACGAACCTGACTCTCGCCACAGCAAGCTGGCACCAGTACGCATAGGTTAGCACGCCACGCAGTCGCGCTCAAAATCTGTCATATGCAAAACCAACCCATCAGCAAGATCATTAGTATGGGCAATTATATGCTGCGTAGGATTAGGGTTCGATCTAACCATTGATAGGGGGAAGTGGTATTATAAACCACCCCGAGTGGTATAACCCGTGTACTCCTCCGGCAAATGGCTATAACAAAACTAGAGTTAAAACCAGTGCAAAACCACAAATCCGTGCATTGGGAAAAGTACAGGTAAGTTTTACCATTGAAACTGGTGTATAATATATTTGATAGGTTACCAAAGGCACTCCACGAAAGTGATACATGTGAGAGGAGAAATGTAAATAAAAAAAAAAAGATTTGTTCAACTTATGCGTAATGTATATATGGTGGCATCTCCAAAACGGATTTGCAATTATACATGAATATATATATATGACTATATATATGACCATAGGAATATATATATATTCATATGTGCATGGAATTAATACTACCCAGGACATATAAATATATATGCCAAGTGAAAGTATATAATAAGGATTTGAAATGTATATAATATATATAAACATAGTAGATGTATATAATATATATAAACATAGTAGCTATAGGGGTATATGGCTATACTAAATCAAGGTATATTGCCCAAGACTCTTTATGAGATTAGTATATGAGAAATTGGAAGATGTATATTATAAATAGAGCATGTATACTATTATCAAAAGAGGAAAAGCTTGAATCTTATTCAGTATAAAAAAAAAAGAGTTCTTAAACTGGGTTGAAGTATTCAGGGGAAATTCCCATAAGTTATAGTGGGTATTATTAACCAGACCTTATGTTATAAAAAAAATAAAAATAAAAATAAAAAAAAAAAATTAACGGGAGGCGTTACAAATGGTATCGGAGCACTAGTTACAACAAATTGGGCTGTCGTTCTGTGCTCACTGCTTATTACATATTTTGTTTTTCTGAAGTTTATAAACTTTGCTAATCTGTGTTGTAAGTGTATACAGTTGAAATGGCTGAAGGTGAAGGGATTTATGTGGATCTGCGGGATGAGTTTGCTACTCCAGATCCCAATGCCCCGGTACTGGCGATGGTGCACCGGATGCAACGAGAGTTGGCTGAATTAAGAAGCCAAAATGACATGTTGTCATCAGCCAGTAAGGAGCAGGAAAAGCTCATCAGAGAGCTAACTTCCCGGAACAGCCAGGAGGGCGAAGGTTCGGGGAAAAGAAAGATGGATGAATCTGAGGATGAGGATGCAGCTAGAAATCAACATAAGCAGAAAAGAGAGTTGCAGGGAGAATTTAGAAAGATCAAACCTCCCTCCTATGATGGGGAGAAGGAGGAGGATGCTGAAGCTTGGTTGCTGAACATGATAAAGTATTTCCAAGTCTATGAATATGAAAGCAATCTGAAGGCTAGATTAGCTGTGTACCAGCTACAAGGAAAAGCTACACTCTGGTGGGAAGAGACAAAAATGGTGCATGCCATTGATGAAAAGACGGTTAGTTGGGAAGATTTTCAGACTAAGTTCAAAAGTCGTTATTTGAATGAACGTTATTATGACGATAAAGCAAAAGAATTCCATGAGCTCAGGCTAGGGCAGCTCACTATTGATGAGTTTGTCACTAAGTTTACTAATTTACTGAGGTATGTCCCTTACATTAGGGAAGAAAAGGCAAAAGTGCAAAGGTTTTTAAATTGTTTGCCTATTGTGTACAAGGAGAAAATTGAGTTTGACAACCCAAAGACCATGGATGAAGCTGTTAGAAAAGCAAGATTATGCTATCAACAGTTTAAAGGTAAAGCTGAACAAGGGAAGGGCTGGATGAACAAGGGTGAGTTCAAAGGAAAGAGACCAAAACCAGCATATTTAAGGAATTTTGGTAGAGATCATCAAAGGAAAAAGTTCAACAAACCAAAAGAAAGTCAAACTGCTCAGTCCCAAGTGGCTTCAAAACCAGTAGAAGGGAACAATAGAAAGGAAGGGACAGTCAGAATGAAGGAACCTCTGAAATGTTGGGGCTGTGGAGAACCCCATATGATGAGGGACTTCCCCCATCGAAATATACACCTGATCAGCAGAGAGCGAGAGGCAACAACAGTCAATGACATAGCCAGAAATATACCAACTATCAGTGCAGCCTTGGAAAATCGGCAAGCAGAACATCAAGCAACCATGGTGGAAATGGAGGGTAAGATTTCTGACATATCTATTACTGTTTTGATTCATCCAGGTGCTTCTTTGAGTTACATTAGTTCTGGAATTGTAGAAAAATGTAAACTTAAAGCTGAAAAATATCAGCAGTCATGGTTGGTACAACTGGCCACTGGAACTAAGAGAAAAGTCACACATAAATTGCCCAAAACAGCACTACAATTGAATGGCTTTACAACGGAAGTAAATTTGAACATATTTCCATTAGGATCATATGATTTACTGATAGGAATGGATTGGCTGGAAAAGAAGAAAGCCTTGATGAACTGCTGGGATAAAACCCTGCATTGTGTAGATGAGGAAGGGAAACCTTTTTCACTAAAAGGGAAACCAAAATCCATTTCAGTAAGACAAATATCAGCCTTACAATTGAAAAGAACAGCTAGAAAAGGATACCAAGTCTATGCAGTGCATATAGAAGAAATAGAACAGCAAACTAAGGAAGAATTATTGGATGCTATACCAGTCATTAGAGAATTTAAGGAAGTTTTTCCCAAGGAAATCCCTCATCTTCCCCCCAAAAGAGAGATTGATTTTTCAATCGATCTGGTACTAGGAGCTATACCTGTTTCACGAGCACCTTATCGAATGAGCCCTCCTGAACTAATGGAACTGAAAATGCAATTACAGGAACTATTGGATAAAGGGTATATCAGACCAAGTGTGTCTCCTTGGGGAGCCCCAGTTTTATTTTTGAAAAAGAAGGATGGAACTTTTAGGATGTGTATTGACTATCGTCAACTGAATAAATTGACCATCAAGAATAGATATCCACTTCCTAGAATTGATGATCTTTTTGATCAAGTGAGAGGAGCTTCAGTCTTCTCCAAGATAGACCTCAGGACTGGGTATCACCAGCTCAGAATTAAAGAAGAAGACATCAGCAAAACAACATAGTGAACCAGGTATGGGCATTACGAATTTGTAGTCCTACCTTTTGGTTTGACGAATGCCCCTGACACCTTTATGTGTCTGATGAACAGTGTGTTGAATAAGTATTTGGACAAATTTGTTCTTGTGTTCATAGATGATATCTTAGTTTACTCTAAAAATGAGGAAGAACATAAAGAACACCTGAGAATAGTGCTGCAAACTTTGAAAGAAAACCAGTTATATGCTAAGTTCAGTAAATGTGAATTTTATAAAGATAAAATTCAATATTTGGGTCATATAATTTCTGAAAAAGGGTTGGCAGTTGACCCTGAAAAGGTAAAAGCAATTAAGGAATGGCCAGTTCCAACTGATGTTTCAGCAGTAATATCATTTATGGGAATTGTAGGCTATTATCGCAGATTTGTGGAGAGATTTTCTGCTATAGCAAATCCCATAACCTCATTACAAAGGAAGGGTGTTAAGTTCGTGTGGACTGAGAAATGTCAAAACAGTTTCGAACAATTGAAACAAAAACTTATTTCAGCCCCTATATTAAAAATTGCTGATCCTGATAAAGAGTTTGTTGTATGTACATATGCTTGCAGAGAAGGGCTGGGAGGAGTCCTGTTACAGGAAAATTCAGTCATTGCCTATGAATCTAGGAAACTGAAAGTACATGAACAGAATTATAGTGCATATGATTTGGAGTTTGCAGCTATTATTCATGCTTTAAAAATGTGGAGGCACTATCTGCTGGGGAAGAAGTTCACCTTGATGACTGATCATATCAGCCTCAAATATTTTTTTTCCCAAACTGACCTGAATGCAAGACAAGCCAGGTGGCTGTCTTTTCTAAGTGAATTTGATATGGACATAAAACATATCAAGGGGAAAGAAAATAAAGTTGCTGATGCCTTAAGTAGAAATGCTTGTCAACATTTAAACAACATTGGGAGTAGTGCCCAGATGGAGATAGAGGAATTGGTGGTAAAAGCAGCAAATCAAGATCCCAACTATGAAACACTCTTGGTGAAACTACAGGAAAGGGATAAAACTGATTTCACTAAAAACCAAAAAGGGCTGCTCTATTACAAAAACAAGTTGTATATTCCAAATATAGAGTCATTGAAAAGAGAAATACTAGATGAATATCACAAACAGCCCTATGCAGGACATCCAGGGTACCAAAAGATGTTAACAGCCTTGAAGAAGAAGTTGTTCTGGCCAGGAATGAAAAGAGATGTGGCAGAGTATCTAAGTAGATGTATGGAATGTCAGTTAGTAAAAGTTGAGCATCAACACCCAGCAGGGCTTTTAAATCCCCTGCCAATTGCAGAATGGAAATGGGACACAGTTTCCCTAGATTTTATAACAGGATTGCCCAAGACCAAATACCAACATGATTCAGTAATGGTAGTAGTAGACACTTTAACCAAAGCTGCTCACTTTATACCAGTCAAATCTACTTTCGGAACATCTCAAGTAGCAAATGTTTTCCTGAAAGAGATAGTAAGGCTTCATGGGGTGCCCAAAGTAATTGTCTCAGATCGAGATGCTAAGTTTACAGCAGCATTTTGGAAAGGATTGTTTGGAGGGATGGGTACTAAGCTGAATTTTAGTACTTCCTATCACCCTCAAACTGATGGGCAAACAGAAAGAACAAATAAAATTTTAGAGGATATGCTGAGAATGTACGTGATGGATAGGCCATCAAAATGGGAAGAATATCTGCATTTAGCTGAGTTTGCCTATAATAATAGCTACCAATCCTCTATTAAGATGAGTCCATTTGAGGCACTCTATGGGAGGAAGTGTCGTACTCCCTTGAGCTGGAGTCAACCAGAGGATAAACTGGTGTTGGGACCAGATGCACTACAAGAGATGGAAAGAATTGTTAAACAAATACAGAGAAATATAAAGGCAGCACAAGACCGACAGAAGAGCTATGCTGATAAGAAAAGGGTGCACCGAGAATTCAAAGTGGGGGATCATGTGTATTTACGCATCAAACCCAAAAAGAGCACACTTTATGCTGGAAGTTGTGCAAAACTGGCTCCTAGATATTGTGGCCCTTTTGAGGTGTTAGAAAGGGTGGGACCAGTAGCTTACAAGCTGGCCTTACCACCCCATGTTAAAGTGCATAATGTATTTCATGTTTCATTATTAAAAAGATATGTACATGATGCTTCTCATATAGTTGATTGGAATGTTGTACAGGTGGAACCAGAAGGGGAGTTTTTGCCAGAACCGCTTCAAATATTGGAGCGGGAAGAAATTGAATTGAGAAACAGAACAATGGTCAGAGTAAAGGTGCTGTGGAAGCACTTTACTGCTGAAGAAGCCACTTGGGAAGGGGAAGCTGAAATGATGGAGAGATATCCATTTTTGTTTAAATGAACTCTAGTAGTGGAATAAGAACACCGAGGACGGTGTTTATTTTCAGAGGGGGAATATGTAACACCCCCAATTTGTGTGTTGAATTTTAAAGTTAGACATTTGAATTTTAATCCTAAGGGGGTGGACCCCAAGGGATGAGTATGGTGTGAATGTATTTTCATATTTTATTTGAGGAAATAAATAAAAGTGATTGTGCATTTTGACCAAAAAGAGAATTAGAGATCACTTGCCAAATCCATGAGGATGGATAAGGCAACAAATCCCCAAAAATCTTTCAAAAATCCTTGAAAGAAATTTATTTAGATTTGAGGAGGAATCTAAATTTCCCCCAATGAAGAGGAGTAGTTGGGAAGAGGTGAGAAAAAGTTGGAAAAGCTGAGGAAAAGCTTAAAGCAGCTTTAAAGAATCCCAAGATGGGAAGCCTAGGCTAAACAGGAAAGAAAGCATCCTGCTATTCTGGACGCAGAATTAGAAACATGCTTTGGGCAAATTATGAGCTTAAATAAGCTGCTCCTAAGAAGATCAGAGGTTGATCTGGTTTTAGGAGGTGATCTCTGCTCGGGGGTGAATCCTGGGAGATAAAGAGGATTCTAAGGTTGGGAGGTTGGTCAATTGCAGATTTTGGTATGTTCTGAAAATTCCAGTTATTCTATTTTATGATGGTATGAATTAGCTACATATAAAAAAAAAATGCTTGATTATTGTAGCACTACATTTAACAGAGTCCATCCCTAGGTAAATACCTTCCAAAATCTGTTTGGTTGTAGACCAGAAATCTATAGAGTAGAAACTTTAGAAACTCTAAACCAAGGTAGGTTTAAATCTGAAGTTACTTGTCCTCTACAGATGATTAATTTTGTTATGTTTCCTGTAGAAAAAAAAATGATATGATTACTTATGTGTATGCTAGAGACCCATTAAAGCAGTACTGAAACATACATGGGTTGCATCATAAAGTAAGACAGCAAAATATTATAATATAGATTGCAGATATGAGCATGTTAACATTGATAACATTTATGGATTTCATATATGAGCCTTCTAATAACTAGATAGATGCTAGGAAGGAGTAATTATACTATATGAGAATTATACCATTTATATGGGTATAGATTCTCTAAATTAAATATACTCTTACTCCTTGAAAACATGCAATATAGAAAATTAAATTACTTATAAATAAGGTTTCCTAGTCAACCAACCTTGAATACGCATAGGTATACTTTAAAAGAAAAATAGAAAATTCAAGTAAGTATTCTGGAACATGTGGGTTAACTCTTATAAAAACCATCAAATAAATGTTACATAAGGGAATGGCTATAGTACTCCTAGAAACTTTAGGGTATTGTGCATTGTCACTTCATCTCTAAACCCTTGAAATAAACCTTTGAGCAATCGAGTTAAATCTATGTTAATACACAGCCTCACGTGAACTAGCGAATACCTATAGCTATCTATATATGCATCCAAAAGAAACAAAGAAAAAAAAATATAACCAAATATGTTAACATGTATCGAAATAATTAAGCAATGATACAATAGTTAGTGTCGACCCCACACAAATCAAATGCATATATATCGGACTGTTTATATGTCACCGAGCGATATAATTACGAATCAAATATTTCAACGATAGTACAAACCGAAAGGGAACCTATCTATACAACATATATAAATATGAACATATATTTACAACCGGTGGATATAAAACAATTCAACGAGATATTATGTTAATCATTATCGTTAGTGAAATACGAATACGGTCAAATCATAATAATGCATGGTGCATAATTCAAAAGACTTTGTATTCAGCCATACTCGACGAACTCATTAGAGCGTCGCCACACTGATACGTCACGGCATATTGGATGATATGTCCGAATAAAATTAAAACGAACAGAGGGATAACCAGAACGTTAAATGATGCGGAATCGACGGTTATAACCTTAACCAATTCGTAATAGCGGAGATACCTTATCAGGTTAACCAAGATCATTACGAAACTGAGTAGAGTAGAGACATGACGAATATACGTGCACCTTGAACACTGTCACTGCTCCATACTTAATCACAGAGTCACTCTTATTCCTGCACAGAGATTTCCCAACGACAGACTTAAGTCAGTAACCATTCTGCCGGTATAATGTAACATACGGATCAAAGTAGAGTGTATAGACTGGTCATGACCACCATTGACCATAGTTGCGAGGTGAACCATTCAACAAAACTTTGGTCAATCAGCACGTTAGAAAAAAAAAACTCGAGATTCATCAGTTAACTCGAGCATAAAGGGTTGAGAAATAGAAGAAGAGCAAAGCAATGAAATGATAGGCACTGCATTAACAGGAGTTCCCACCCAAAGGGTCGAAGCCAGCTTTCTCTCTAAACCCAAAGGGCCGAAGCCTGCGCCTTACGTGGGTAGGGAAATTTACGTGAGTAGAAAAGAAAACAGGAACAAGAACCCAGACGCCTTCACACCTTAACAGGTAGAGAACTGGAAAAGTAAAGTAGATACCAGTGAACGGTAGGGTAAAGGGCACCGCGAGGATTCTGGTAAAACGCCTCTTCTCTCGTGGTGACATGAGCAACCTTCACCATCCTTTTTCCAGAACGAACCCCACATCCATTTCTGTCACGACAGAGCCCTGCAACGCAAACAATAAGAGAATGGTAAGAATCACGGTATAACTCCACAAAAGAAAAAAAAGAAGTTGCTGAATCGAAAAGAAAAGACGCGGAAAAAAAGAACTGCATACAAACCCTGTAATCGTAGAAGGCATAACCGGTTAGCGGATTTGCGGTAGAGAGCAATCTGGATAGATTCTCCTCTCCGCAAGACCTGCAATAACGAAATAAAGAAGTCGAACAGTGCTGAGTTTCGTGGCAGAGAAAGGTTATTAATAACCACCAAACCCTAAAATGAGCTCGCTCCAGGTACCGGTGAAATGAGGTTCCAGGATTGCTCAGGTACGCTCAGGCGATTTCAAGTTCTCCGAAACCTTGAAGGAGGATTCCCAGGATCAACGTTGAGCCAAGGCATTGGTACCCTTCTGTCAGTTAAGATTATTTTAATCCTGGTTGACGTACGTAGGAAGCGAGATACCAGCGAGTGCAGGAGGGGCTGCTCATTAAAAGGATCGGCTCCAGTTCCAGCTGTTGGCAAGGCGTGCTTTCAGTACCACAAACAGTGTGGAGAAAAAAAAAAATTGAACTGAGCGGTCACCATCACGAACCTGAACTCTCGCCACGGCAAGCTGGCACCAGTACGCATAGGTTAGCACGCCACGCAGTCGCGCTCAAAATCTGTCATATGCAAAACCAACCCATCAGCAAGATCATTAGTATGGGCAATTATATGCTGCGTAGGATTAGGGTTCGATCTAACCAGTGATAGGGGGAAGTGGTATTATAAACCACCCCGAGTGGTACAACCCGTGTACTCCTCCGGCAAATGGCCATAACAAAACTAGAGTTAAAACCAATGCAAAACCACAAATCCGCGCAACGGGAAAAGTACAGGTAAGTTTTACCATGGAAACTGGTGTATAATATATTCGATAGGTTACCAAAGGCACTCCACGAAAGTGATACATGTGAGAGGAGCAAGGTAAATATAAAAAAAAAAAGGATTTGTTCAACTTATGCATAATGTATATATGGTGGCATCTCCAAAACGGATTTGCAATTATACATGAATATATATATATGACTATATATATGACCATAGGAATATATATATATTCATATGTGCATGGAATTAATACTACCCAGGACATATAAATATATATATGCCAAGTGAAAGTATATAGTAAGGATTTGAAATGTATATAATATATATAAACATAGTAGCTATAGGGGTATATGGCTATACTAAATCAATGTATATTGCCCAAGACTCTTTATGAGATTAGTATATGAGAAATTGGAAGATGTATATTATAAATAGAGCATGTATACTATTATCAAAAGAGGAAAAGCTTGAATCTTATTCAGTATAAAAAAAAAAAAAGAGTTCTTAAACTGGGTTGAAGTATTCAGGGGAAATTTCCCATAAGTTATAGTGGGTATTATTAACCAGACTTTATGTTATAAAAAAAAAAAAATTAAATTAACGGGAGGCGTTACACTTTTGATGTCAAGGCCACCTAGTATTTATGGAGATCTATGTAAAATGGCTTCACTTCTATTATTTTTTTTAACTTAAAAAAAATCATATAATAGAGATTATCTCATATTTTAAATAGCATTATGTCCACTTTTAATCCATTGGTCACTTACATGTCTATTTCCACTTTTGTGCTGCATATGTTAGGTGTTTTTATTAGGGTAGTACCTTTTAAGCTAGTGGCAGATCCCAATTAAGAGAGTGGAGGTTCAAAATTTGTACACCCATTTTGGGCAATCAAATAAAAATTCCTTAAAAATTCACAATATTATCATACAATGTTGTGACACAATTTTTCATATAGTAAGCTTTATAAAATCATTCATACCACAATTGGAGGTACCTTGTTTTAGTAATAAGATAATTATAACAAATATATATCATACATAATCCTTAATATCTATGGTCCATAATCTATTAAAGTTAGGTCTTATTATTTTAATTTTCGTTTATATCCATTTAGACTTATTATTTTAATAGGTTTTGTATTAAATTTAATGACCATATTAGTTTGTTTTTATAATATTTAAACTAAAAATTTCATATATATTATTTAAAACAAATATATTTTAATTAAAACTAAATGATAAAATTGTAATATTATGAAATCTAATATGTTTAAGTACAATGTAATGCTATTTTACATTTCAATACCTTTATTGTGTGTCCCTATCAACATATGCAACAACTCTTACCATTATCTTTTAATAGAAATATTATAATTTTAATATAAATATTATAATTTTATAATAATTCTTTTATATTCTAAAAATAGCCCTAAGCAAGCTCACATTATTGAGATGGAAAATTTTATGCTTTGTTCCGTAACTTCATAATAACTACATGCCTTATCCCATCACCATAATTGATGTTGATGACCATGTAAGTGGATAGAATGTAGTTATGAAAACAATATTAGAAAGAGGATTGTTATATTCCTTTTAACAATGAACAAAAAAATCTAAACAGGTAGAAATGATGTGATGCTATCCCTTCAAACGGCTAGAAACCAAACGGCTACGGAGCACATGGCATGGCCACTCACAAATTAGCCGTTGATTAAAAAAGCTGCGAGGTAGAGTTATATGATAAGGATTTTGATTATGATGTTTACAAGTTAAATTAATTTTGATTCTCCTCTGCAAAGATGGACACAGAAATAATGTTTTTTTTAAAGGACTTGGTGAAGGAGACCGTGTGAATGGATCCTCCCCTACTTGGTGAAGGAAAGCCTGTAAATGTTTCGTATCACACTGTGACTACATCTCGGCGAAGGGCCAACGTGGAGTTCTACAGTGTGGGGATGGGGAGTTCTTAGGAGAGAAGTTGGGGAGTTTCGACCCTAGCGCTTCCTGGACTAGGAGAAGGACGTTGACATTACGAGAATGAATAGAATTAAGATGATTCCCTTCGGTGCTGGGAGGAGGATCTAGCCATTGGCACTCACCACATCAATCTAATCATCTTATGGATGCGTGCAATATGGAGGAGTATTATGCTTTCACTGTTGTCACAAAGAATCCACCAGAAGTCCCCATGTTCCATTACTCCTGTGGAATGTAGCGCGGGGATTTGCGGAGGCAATGTATCGACTGTATATACCTTTCCTAAGTGAGGCTGACATCGAGCTGCTTCCACCGGTGCAAATCTATTTACGAGGTTCTCTCTGGCTCTCTGATTCGATTTGTTTTCTAGTAGGTGCCATTTTTCGATTTCTCGGAGGTGTGAAATATTCATTTATATTGCATACTTTTATGATCAATTTCTAAGAAATATGGTAGGACACAAACATGATCTCTATTCTTGTTTCCATTAATGTATAGTTTTATGAGATAAATTTTTGGATTAATCATATTATTAAAAGATTTGATTGATAGGGTTTGCACCTTCTTTTAATCAGGATAAGGTTTGCGCCTTCTTTTAATTGCTTTATTTTAAGCCGATGTCTTTCCAATTCAATACGCAGGGTCTCCCACGACAAGATAAGATTACAACAAACTGGATCATTGGAAGGAAATAAGGCCCTAAAAAAACCTAGTTCCCGCCAGACAACAAAGGTAAGTTTTTGCCTCTTCATTTTGTATTTCTTGAAGTAAACCCATTTCTTCATTTTCAAGTGGTTTTATAATTTTTGGATTAATACGGAGTTAGTAATAGCACCTATTTTTTCTATTAGAACTCTATTTTCGATGTCTAAACCAAACCCAGTTTATTCATCTTAGTTTTATTATTCCATTTTCTTTATGGTTTCCTGGGCTCGCCATAGTTTCTTTTTAATTCATTTCAGCCAGTTGTAATCTCTTTGTCTCAAATTTCTTGGTTATAATTTAGATATTTCTTTGTTAGATCTATCAAATCAAATCTCTTATGGATGTGTGGGATATGGATGTGTGTAGTATGGAGGAGCAGTATGCTTTCATTGTTGTCATGAAGAATCCACCAGAAAGAATCAGGACGAATGGAGAGCGGCGCTCGAAGTCCCCATGTTCCATTACTCCTGTGGAATGCAGGCGGTGATGCTTGCATTGGGAATTTGCGGAGGCAAAGTATCGACGGTATATGCCTTTCATACGCGACATCGACATCGAGCTGCGCTGCTTCCACCGATGCAAATCTATTTATGAGGTTCTCTCTGGCTCTCCGATTTGATTATTTTTCTCTGTTTCGATTCGTTTTCTAGTAGGGTGCCATTTTTGGATTTCTTCCAAGTGCGAAATATTCATTTATATTGATATTTTTATGATCAATTTCTAAGAATTCTGGTAGCACACAAACATGATCTCTATTCTTTTTTTCCACTGATGTATAGTTTTATGAGATTAATTGTAGGATTAACCATATTATTAAAAGATTTGATTGATAGGGTTTGGGCCTTCTTTTAATTGCTTACTCTATGAGATTAGATGATTTAGATGAGATTATTGGATTTCTTAAAATGATTTTCAATTATGTTTTTATGATTTACAAATATGTTTTTCATTTATGTCTTATAATTTATGTTAGATTTTATTTTCACATTATTACTTTGGTTAAATTCAATGTATTTTAAATTGTATTTTCATACATTTAAATTATTTTAAAGATTTTTTCTTATATTTAAACTTTAATTAATAGCTTTTCATTAATTTATTTTTTGATTGATTTCTTCATTAATATTCTAATATAGAGTAAGGTACCATAAGCTTGAGTAGCCTAGCCTAAGCTACTAAAGGATAGACTAAGTTAAGCTAGAGTAGGCTAGGTTAGGCTAGAATAGGCAAGAGTAGCTTAGGATAGGCTAGACTAGACTCGGATATCCTAGGTTAGAGTAGGTTAGGCTAGTGTATGCTAGGGTAGGCTAGAGTACGCTAGGTTAGACTAGGGTAGGTTAAGCTAGGCTAGGGGAGGCTATGTTAAGATAGGATAGGCTAGGTGAGGCTAGGTTAGGCTACTATAACGTAGGATAGACTAGGTTAGGCTACTATAACGTAGGATAGACTAGGTTAGGCTAGGTTAGGTCAAGATAGGGTAGGTTATGGTATCTTAGGATAGGCTAGGCTAGGATAGGTTATACTATGTTAAGCTAGGCTAGGCAAGAGTACACTATGTTAGGCTAGGGTATGTTAGGCTAGGCTAGGTTAGCCTAGGTTAGGTTAGGTTAGGTTAGGCTAGGGTAGGCTATGTTAGCTTAGCTTAGGCTAGGTTAGGCTAGGCTATGTTAGGTTAGGTTAGGTTAGGTTAGGATAGGATAGGCAAGGATAAGATAGGCTAGAATAGGGTAGGGTAGGTTAGGGTAGGGTAGGATAGATTAGGCTAGTCTAGGCTGGGCCATGATAAAATAGGCTAGCTTAGGCTAGGTTAGGATAAGATAGGTTAGGCTAGGCTAGGCTAGGCAAGGCTAGGCTAGGCTAGGCAAGGCTAGGCTAGGTTAGGTTAGGCTAGGTTAGGTTAGGATATGATAGGATAAGATAGGATAGATTAGGCTAGGCTAGGTTAAGCTAGGATAAGATAGGCTAGGTTAGGTTAGGATGAGATTGATTATGCTAGGATAGTTTAGGCTAAGATAAGTTAGGCTAGGTTAGGCTAGGCTTGGCTAGGCTAGTCTAGGCTAGGCTAGGTAGGTTAGTTTAGGTTTGGTTAGGCTACATTAGGCTAGGCAAGGCTAGATTAGGCTAGACTAGGCTAGGCTAAGCTAGGTTAGGCTAGGCTAAGTAGGTTAGGATAGGTTAGGTTAGCTTAGGATAGTATAGGTTAAGTTAGGCTAGGTTACGATAGGTTAGGTTAGGGTTAGGCTGGGCTAGGCTACGCTAGGGTATGGTAGGTTAGGCAAGGCTACGGTAGGCTAGTGTAGGATAGGTTAGGCTAGGGTAGGGTAAGGTCGGCTAGCGTAGGGTAGGATAGATTAGGGTAGGTTAGGCTAGGATAGGGTAAGATAGGGTAGGGTAGGGTAGGTAAGGGTAGATTAGGCTAGGATAGGCTAGGGTAGGCTACATTAGGGTAGGTTAGGCTATGCTAGGCTAGGCTATGGTGGGCCAGGTTAGTGTAGGCTAGGCTAGCATAGGGTATGGTAGGGTAGGCTATGTTAGGGTAGGCTAGGCTAGGCTAGGCTAGGCTAGTGTAAGGTAGAGTAGGGTAGGGTAGGTTAGGGGAGCTTAGGTTAGGTTAGGCTATGTTAGGTTAGGCTAGGCTAGGTTAGGATAGGGTAGGGTAGTCTAGGGTAGGCTACCCTAGGCTAGGCTAGAGTAGGCTAAGCTAGGGTAGGGTAGGGTAGGGGAAGGTAGGTTAGGCTAGGCTAGGCTAGGCTATCCTAGGCTAGGCTAGGATAGGATGGTCTAGGATGGGATACGCTAGGGTGGGATACGCTAGGCTCGGTTAGGCTGGGCTAGGCTAGGCTAGGTAAGGTTAGGCTAGGGTAGGATAGGTTAGGTTAGGTTGGGCAATGTTGGGTGAGGCTAGGCTAGGTTAGGCTAGGTTATATTAGGTTAAGCTAGGTTAGGCTAGGGTATGTTAGGCTAGGGTAGTGTATGGGTAGGGTTGGGTAGGGTAGGGTAGGGTAGGGTAGGTTACAGTAGGTTATGTTAGGTTAGGCTAAGTTAGGCTAGGCAATGCTGGGCTAGGCTAGGCTAGGCGAGGTTAGGCTAAGCTAGGCTAGGTTAGGCTAGGCAAAGCTAGGTTAGCCAAGGTTACACTAGGCTAGGCAAGGCTAGGCTAGGCTAGTCTAGGAAAGGCTAGCTTAGTCGAGGCTAGGCTAGGCTAGGCGAGGTTAGGCTAGGCTAGGCTAGGCTAGGTTAGTCTAGGTTAGGCTAGGATAGGTTAGGTTAGGTTAGGCTAGGTTCGGCTAGGCTAGGTTAAGCTAGGTTAGGCTGGGTTAGGCTACATTAGTTTAGGTAAGGCTAGGTTAGGTTAGGTTAGGTTAGGTTAGGCTAGGCTATGTTAGGATAGGTTGCGGGCGAGGCTAGACTTGGCTAGTGTAAGATAGTGTAGGCTATGTTAGGATAGGTTAGGCTAGGCAAGGATAGGCTAGGCTAGTGTAAGATAGTGTAGGCTATGTTAGGATAGGTTAGGTTAGGATATTTTAGGCTAGGTTAGGCTAGTTTATGCTAGGTTATGCTAAGCTACGTTAAGCTAGGATAGATAGGCATGGTTAGGTTAGGGTAGGCTCGGCTAGGTTAGGCTTGGTTAGGTTAGGTTAGGCTAGGTTAGGGTAGGCTATGCATGGTTGGTCATGGTTAGGCTAGGTTACGCTATATTATGATAGTCTTGGATAGGTTAGGCTAGGCTAGGCTAGGCTAGGTGATGCTAGGTTAGGTCAGGCTAGGCTAGGCTAGGGTAGGAGAAGTTAGGTTAGGTTAGGCTAGGCTAGGTTTGGCTAAGTTAGGCAAGGCTAGGTTAACTTAGGCTAGTGTAGGTTAGGTTAGGCTAGGATAAGGAAGGTTAGGTTAGGCAGGGTTAGGCTAGGTTAGGCTAGGCTAGGTTAGGTTAGGTTAGGTTAGGTTTTCATTAGGTTAGGTTAGCTTAGGCTATGTTAGGCAAAGCTAGGTTAAGCAAGCTTAGGATATGTTTCACAAGGCTAGGTTAGGCTTGGCCAGGCTAGGTTAGGCCAAGCTAGGCTAGAGTAGGCTAGGTTAGTGTAACACCTCCAGTTTAAGAAATTTTTTTTTTTTCTTCTCCACATATATACTGGGGTTCCCTTTCTATTTACCTGGTTGTTTGAATAATGAGTGCATAAATTTAATTTTAATTCCATCTTGCTAAAATTTCCTCTACTCATCTAGTATCTCTCCCTTCCTAATAGCATTGAATATTCCCCATGTATACATTCCAACCATGTATATAAACTTCCATACCCCTTTATATTATCATGGGATATTCCTCCTAGACATAATATAAGCATAGACTCTATGGACATACATACCTTTCAATAACCTTACCTAACACATATATATGTAACACATATGTATAACACCCTTTGATAATATCTTTTAATCCACATATATATATATATACCACATATATATATAATACATATATAGAACACATCCTTTGATCACCTCATATAACGCATATATATATGTAACACACACCCCTTGTTAATATCATTGAGTCCACCTATATATATATATATACCACATATATATATATAACACATATATATCTATGCCCTTTGATAATATTAATTGAATGCACACATATATATATAACCTATATATATATTTATAACACCCCTTTTGATATTAGCATTGAATTCGCATAGCTATAATCACATATATATACCATTTGATAATATGATTGAATCTGCACCAAGCATGTACTATACCTAATATACCTATATCTTGATAATACGTTGAAATATTGCTGGTGTATATAATACAGTGGGTACATACTCATAGCTTCGTACGTCGATGAGTCTATATCATCGTGGAGCTTAAGGCGTCTGGATCATTGATATATATAACAGTGATTCGGCTATTAATTATGCAACGTCATAACGGATTATTGATATATATATATATATATATGACAGTGATTCGGCTATCAACTAAGCAACGTCGAGACCTACCAATTCCGGTCTATTCCTAACCCTAATCATAAAACTTGTTGGCGTTGTTTCACCTTTCCACCCTTTTTCTAATTCGTCGCGGCAGGGTATATTATTATCAGTTTATACTTGTATGAATATTAACGCCTGCAATGATGTTAACAGTTATGCATTTTGGTGTTCATTGCCTCTTGCGTCGAGTTATCATTGCTTTGGTTTGAACCAGCTCATATACAATCTGGTTTTTATACGCATAGTACGCACCATGCGTACTGGCTATTGATAGTAACAACGGTATAGCTTAGTGATCAGATGGGTCTGGTTTAACGTGTGGGTTTCATTTTGAGGTTTTGATGGTTTTGTACACAGGGCCGGTGTCTCACACAGGAGATTTAAGTACCAGATGCCGGCGTTTATAGACCCGTGCCCAGCAAGTATGTTACGTGTAACGTTTCCACTTGTTATTCTCTTCTGGCTCAGTACTGGGTGCACCAATTTCTGCATTGGGAATTTTTGAATTCGAGGGTTAGATTACCACCTATATGCATTCGAGGCGTAGCACTCAGCTGGATGTCACGAAAAGGCGGTCCTTACAGCTGAGCAGACTGCAGAACGAGGACGCCATGCTGCATCCCAGTACCTCTTCTGCAACCTCAGTTACATCGCATCGTACCAGTAGATCGACGAAGCTGGGTTTTTCCCAATCGACTTTGGGATTTTCTGACCTTCTGGGGCAGTGGGATCAGGGTTTATCCTACCCTTTCGATTTATCTTCGCGACACCAACTCGATGCCATTCCCCTCGCCCTCCGCCTGTTATTATCTATATAGCTGGCTTAGTTTACAGTTGAATCTTATTCTGGTTGTGGTGTTTGCTTTTATTCACAATTAGTTCACCGAGGGCGTGGATCTTTCCTTGTGTATTTGGTACAAGAGTACCAGGTCAGCTTGAAGGTATCGGCTCCTGCTCCATGGAGAATTCGAGCGTAAGATTGCTATAGTTCTTTACGTTCTGCAATTCCTTTTGATCTCGTCAGGTAATGCCGTATCTAAATCATCTACTGATTGTTTGGTGCAGAGGTTGCAGACGACGGGGTTTTTCTGGCCGCGCTCTTCAGGATTCATACATATCCTTGTTTTTCTTATCATAGGTTTTGGTAGTCTGCGTTGATGTGAAGACGAGTTGTTTTACTCGTAAGGGTTTCCTTTTGCAGATCTCTTACTGCCGCGCTCAGTACGCATCACAATGGATAGAAGCCATTAAATGGGCTTTCCTCCTGGATACATGCCAAACCCTTTTGTTAACATGTTTTTCTACGTCCCGACGCCAGATCTCAGGTTTCTTTGCGCCCAAGTTTGATAGCCTCACTATGGCTGACGTACTAATATATATTTTTTTTCGACGTATTGACTACTTGTTTTATTTTTATTTCTCTGTTTAAATCGATGCGATCCCAAGGTCGAAAGAGAAACCTATTCTCAGGTTACTCACTAGTTTTTCCATCCGATTGCAGAGATTTATGCATTTAATTTATTTGTCTGTGCTTTCAGAAATCTGATATCGTTTGAGATCAAATGCTCACTGACAGAACCTATTTTATGGTTACGTTTATATTTTTTCGTTAACATGGCTCAGTCGTGACTATGGTCATCGGTGTACTGGCCGTTCGCATCCAAACTATGTCGATTGGCTTCATTGTAGATGGCAATATTGGCCAACGAACCTTGCCAGGGGAAGAGCCGAGCTCCTACATCGGTAATTCCCTCCCTTAATGCGATTGCGCCTCTGTATTTCTGTTGTTTTTAATGCTAGTAATATTCTTCACGAAAATAGGCATGGCTGCACCGCCTTGATAATTTAATATAATACCTTGTAGCATATAAAAAACTTCCACCCGCGGCATATCGGCCTCGATACCCTGCGTAAAGATTGGGTACTCGACCCTGGTTATCTACACGTTATTTCATAGTTTTAATGCTGCCTCTGTTACCTACACGTTATTTCATAGTTTTATTGGTGCATATGTTCAATACATCTCATGTTTAAAAGAAACCTAAAATGCCGTGGAATATTAATGTAGGTGCGGTGGGAGGAATTGATTTGAAATAGACTCGTTGCATAGTGGATTAAATAACCACCATAATTTAATATAGTTTGACCATACATTCAACCAAGTTATTATATGGTTCGTATATATATTTCTTGCGTCCAAATCATCATTTATAATCGTTGTTATAACATGCTATTAGTTCTCGGTACATTTTACGATTTCATATACATGTATTTTATGGTTAGTTTGGTAGTGGAATTTAAATGTATGTCGGGTCCCTTCGATGATATTTAGTTGAAGGGTGGAGGTAGATTAAAGAATGCAATGGGCACTATAATTGCTATAAATGCTATAACACTTCTATAGAGTAGATTTACTTCTTGGTCTAAAAAGAACTCAAAATACATATTCTAATGTCCTTGCTCTTCTTTTATTGTACTAGATAGATTTCAGTTCTGCTATAATATTTTTCTAGCATAACCATGAGTATATAATTTCACCTATATATATATATGTATATCAGAACCAAGTTAGTATTTAATTATCTGTGGAGACTAAGTTCCTTCAGATTTAAACCGACCTTGGTTTAAAGTTTCTGTGAGTTTCTACTCTACAGATTTCTGGTCTACAACTATACAGAATCTGGAAGGTGAATGCCTTAAGGTGGATTCTGTTAAATGTAGTACTAAAATCAATTATACCATTCAAATTTATTTTATATGTAGCCAATTCATACCATAAGAAATCAAATTAACAGGAATTTCAGAAACATACCACTATTGCAAATGACCAACCTCGCAAGCTTAGAGTCCTCTTTGTCTCCCAGAACTCACCCCCGAGCTGAGATCACCTCCATCACAGATCAACCCCTGACCTGCTTAGGAGAAGCTTATTTAAGCTCATGTTTCCCCAAAGCATGTTTCTAATTCTGCGTCCAGAATAGCAGGATGCTTTCTTTCCTGTTTAGCCTAGGCTTCCCATTTTGGGACTCTTTAAAGTTGTTTTATGCTTTTCCTCAGCTTTTCCAGCTTTTCTTACCTCCTCCCAACTACTTTCCTCTTCATTGGGGAAATTTAGATTCCTCCTCAAATCTAAATTAATTTTTTTCAAGGATTTTTGAAAGATTGTGGGGATTTGTTGCCTTATCCATCCTCATGGATTTGGCAAGTGATCTCTAACTCTCATCTTGGTCAAAATGCACAATTATTTTATTTTTTATTTTTTTTTCAAATTAAATATTCAAGTACATTCACACCATACTTATCCTTTGGGGTCCACTCCCCTTAGGATTAAAGTTCAAATGTCTAACTTTTCAAATTCAACACACAAATTGGGGGTGTTACATATTCCCCCTCTGAAAATAAACACCGTCCTCGGTGTTGTTATTCAACTACCAGAGTTCACTTAAACAAAAATGGATATTTTTCCATCATTTCAGCTTCCCTTTCCCAGGTAGCTTCTTCAGCAGTAAAGTGCTTCCACTGCACTTTTACTCTGGCTACTGTTCTGTTTCTCAATTCAATTTCTTCCCGCTCCAATATTTGAAGCGGTTCTAGCAGAAACTCCCCTTCTGGTTCCACCTGTACAACATTCCAATCAACTATGTGAGAAGCATCATGCACATATATTTTTAATAATGAAATATGAAACACATTATGCACTCTAACATGGGGTGGTAAGGCCAGCTTGTAAGCCACTGGTCCCACCCTTTCTAAAATTTCAAAAGGCCCACAATATCTAGGAGCAAGTTTTGCACAACTTCCTGCATAAAGTGTGCTCTTTTTGGGTTTGATGCGCAAATACACATGATCCCCTTCTTTGAATTCTCGGTGCACTCTTTTCTTATCAACATAGCTTTTCTGGCGATCTTGTGCTGTCTTGATATTTCTTTGTATCTGTTTAACAATTCTCTCCATCTCTTGTAAGGCATCAGGTCCTAGCATTAATTTATCTTCTGGTTGGCTCCAGCTCAAAGGAGTACGACACTTTCTTCCATATAATGCCTCAAAGGAGTACTCCTCCCACTTTGATGGTCTATCCATCACATACATTCTCAACATATCCTCCAAAATTTGATTCGTCCTTTCTATTTTCCCGTCAGTTTGAGGGTGATAGGCAGTACTGAAATTCAGCTTAGTACCCATCCCTCCAAACAATCCTTTCCAAAACGCTGCTGTAAACTTAGCATCTCGGTCTGAAACAATTACCTTTGGCACCCCATGAAGCCTTACTACCTCCTTCAAGAATACATTTGCTACTTGAGCTATCCCAAAGGTAGACTTTACTGGTATAAAGTGGGCAGCTTTTGTAAGAGTGTCTACTACTACCATTACAGAATCATGTTGATATTTAGTTTTGGGTAATCCTGTTATAAAATCCATGGAGACTGTGTCCCATTTCCATTCTGCAATTGGTAAAGGGTTTAAAAGTCCTGCTGGATGTTGATGCTCAACTTTGACTAGCTGACATTCCATACATCTACTTAAATACTCTGCCACATCTCTCTTCATTACTGGCCAGAACAACTTCTTCTTCAAGGCTGTTAACATCTTTTGGTATCCTGGATGTCCTGCATAGGGCTGTTTGTGATATTCATCTAAAATTTCTCTTTTTAATGACTCTATATTTGGAATATACAACCTGTTTTTGTAATAGAGCAGCCCTTTTTGGTTTTTAGTGAAATCAGTTTTATCCCTTGTCTGTAGTTTCACCAATAGTGCTTCATAGTTGGGATCTTGAGTTGCTGCTTTTCCCACCAATTCCTCTACCTCCATATGGGCACTACTCCCCATGCTGTTTAGATTTTGACAAGCATTTCTACTTAATGCATCAGCAACTTTATTCTCCTTCCCCTTGATATGCTTTATGTCCATATCAAATTCACTTAGAAAGGACAGCCATCTGGCTTGTCTTGCATTCAGGTCAGTTTGGGAGAAAAAATATTTGAGGCTGATATGATCAGTCATCAATGTGAACTTTTTCCCCAAGAGATAATGCCTCCACATTTTTAAAGCATGGATAACAGCTGCAAATTCCAAATCATATGCACTATAATTTTGTTCATGTATTTTCAGTTTCCTAGATTCATAGGCAATGACTGAATTTTCCTGCAACAGGACTCCTCCCAGCCCTTCTCTGCAAGCATCTGTACATACAACAAACTCTTTATCAGGATCAACAATTTTTAATATAGGGGCTGAAATAAGTTTTTGTTTTAATTGTTCGAAACTATGTTGACATTTCTCAGTCCACACGAACTTGACACCCTTTCTTTGCAATGAAGTGATGGGATGTGCTATGGCAGAAAATCTCTCCACAAATCTACGATAGTAGCTTTCCATCCCCATGAATGACCTTACTGCTGAAACATCAGTTGGGACTGGCCATTCCTTAATTGCTTTTATCTTTTCAGGGTCAACTGCAAGCCCTTTTTCAGAAAATAATATGACCCAAATATTGAATCTTATCCTTGTAAAATTCACATTTACTGAACTTGGCATATAGCTGATTTTCTTTCAGAGTTTGCAACACTATCCATAGATGTTCCTTGTGTTCCTCTTTGTTTTTGGAGTAGACTAAAATATCATCTATGAACACCAGAACAAATTTATCCAAATACTTATTTAACACACTGTTCATCAGACACATAAAGGTGGTAGGGGCATTTGTCAGTCCAAAAGGTAGGACTACAAATTCGTAGTGTCCATACCGGGTTCAAAAAGCTGTTTTGCTAATGTCTTCTTCCTTGATTCTGAGCTGGTGATACCCAGTTCTTAAGTCAATCTTGGAAAAGACTGAGGCCCCTCTCACTTGATCAAAAAGATCATCAATTCTAGGAAGGGGATATCTATTCTTAATGGTCAACTTGTTCAGCTGACGATATTCAATGCACATCCTAAAAGTTCCATCCTTCTTTTTCACAAATAAGACAGGTGCTCCCCACGGAGACACACTTGGTCTAATGTAACCTTTATCCAGTAATTCTTGCAGCTGCATCTTCAGCTCCATAAGTTCTGGCGGACTCATCCGATAGGGGGCTCGGGAAACAGGTGTAGCTCCCGGTACCAGATCTATGGAAAAGTCAATTTCTCTTTTGGGAGGGAGATGAGGAATCTCATCTGGGAAAACTTCTTTAAATTCCCTTACCACCGGTAACTCATTCAGCAGATTTTCTTCCGTCCTCTGTTCTACTTCTTCCACATGTACTGCATAAACTTGATATCCTTTTCTAGCTGTTCTTTTTAATTGTAAGGTTGATATTTGTCTTATTGAAATGGATTTTGGTTTCCCTTTTAGTGTAAAAGGTTTCCCTTCTTCATCCACACAATGCAGGGTTTTATCCCAGCAGTTCATCAGAGCTTTCTTCTTTTCCAGCCAATCCATTCCTATCAACAAGTCATAGGATCCTAATGGCAATATGTTCAAATTTACTTCTGTTGGAAAGCCATTTAATTGTATTGCTGTTTTGGGCAATTTATGTGTGACTTTTCTCTTAGTTCCGGTGGCCAGCTGTACCAACCATGACTGCTGAAATTTTTCAGGTTTAATTTTACATTTTTCTACAATTCCAGGACTAATGTAACTCAAAGAAGCACCTGGATCAATCAAAACAGTAACAGGTAGGTCAGAAATCTTACCCTCCATTTCCACCATGGTTGCTTGATGTTCTGCTTGCCGATTTTCCAATGCTGCACTAATAGTTGGTATATTTCTGGCTATGTCATTTACTGTTGTTGCCTCTCGCTCTCTGCTGATCATATGAATATTTCGATGGGGGCAGTCCCTCATCATATGGGGTTCTCCACAGCCCCAACACTTCAAAGGTTCCTTCATTCTGACTGTCCCTTCCTTTTTATTATTCCCTTCTACTTGTTTTGAAGCCACTTGGGACTGAGCAGTTTGGCTTTCTTTTGGTTTATTGAATTTTTTCCGCTGATGATCTCTGCCAAAATTCCTTAGATATGCTGGTTTTTGTCTTTTACTTTTGAACTCACCCTTGTTCAGCTAGCTCTTCCCTTGTTCAGCCTTACCTTTAAACTGCTGATAGCATAATCTTGCTTTCCTAACTGCTTCGTCCATTGTCTTTGGGTTGTCAAACTCAATTTTCTCCTTGTACACAGTAGGAAAACAATTCAAAAATCTTTGGACCTTTGCTTTTTCTTCCCTAATGTAAGGAACATATCTCAGTAAATTGGTAAACTTAGTGACAAACTCATCGATAGTGAGCTATCCTAGTCTAAGTTCATGGAATTCTTTAGCTTTATCATCATAATAATGTTCGTTCAAATAACGATTTTTGAACTTAGCCTGAAAATATTCCCAGGTAACTGTCTTTTCATCAATGGCATGCACCATTTTTGTCTCTTCCCACCACAGTGTAGCCTTTCCTTGTAGCTGATACACAGCTAATCTGGCCTTCAGATTGCTCTCATATTCATAAACTTGGAAATACTTGATCATGTTCAGCAACCAAGCTTCAGCATCTTCTTCCTTCTCCCCATCATAGGAGGGAGGTTTGATCTTTCGGAATTACCCCTGCAATTCTCTTTTCTGTTTATGTTGATGTCTAGCAGCATCATCATCATCAGACTCATCCATCTTTCTCTTTCCGGAACCTTCGCCTTCCTGGCTGTTCCGGGAAGTTAGTTCTTTGATGAGCTTTTCCTGCTCCTTACTTGCTGATGACAACATGTCATTCTGGCTTCTTAGTTCAGCCAGTTCTCATTGCAACCGGTGCAACATAGCCATTACCGGGGCATTGGGATCTGGAGTAGCAAATTCATCACGCAGATCCACATAAATTCCTCCCTCTTCAGCCATGTTTGCACCACTGTACACACTCATAATATTGGTCAGTGAAATTGAAAGAAGTAACAACAATTTCTACAATGTTCGTTTATAAGACTAGCATTCAGAATTCAGTGAGCACAGTAACAACATCCCAGTTTTGTAACTTGGGCTCTGATACCATTTGTAACACCTCCAGTTTAAATTTTTTATTTTTATTTCTCTGTTTAAATCGATGCGTTACCAAGGTCGAAAGAGAACCCTGTTCTCAGGTTACTCACTAGTTCTGCCATCCGATTGCAGAGATTTACGCATTTAATTTATTTGTCTGTGCTTTCAGAAATCTGATATCGTCTGAGATCAAACGCTCACTGACAGAACCTATTTATGATTTCGTTTATATGTTTTCGTTAACATGGCTCAGTCGTGACTATGGTCATCGGCGTACTGGCCGTTCGCATCCAAACTATGTCGGTTGGCTTCATTGTAGATGGAAATATTGGCCAACGAACCTTGCCAGGGGAGGAGCCGAGCTCCTACGTCGGTAATTCCCTCCCTAAATGCGATTGTGCCTCTGTATTTTTGTTCTTTTTAATGCTAGTAATATTCTTCATGAAAATAGGCATAGTTGCACCACCTTGATAATTTAATATAATACATTCTAGCATATAAAAACCTTCCACCTGCAGCATATGAGCCTCGATACCCTGCGTAAACATTTGGTTCTCGGCCCTGGTTGTCTACGCGTTATTTCATAGTTTTAATGCTGCCTCTGTTACCTATGCGTTATTTCAGAGTTTTAATGCTGCCTCTGTTACCTACGCATTATTTCATAGTTTTATTGTTGCATCTGTTCAATACGTCTCATGTTTGAAAGAAACCTAAAATGCCGTGGAATTATTAATGTAGGTGCGGTCGGAGGAATTGATTTGAATTAAACTCCACGCATAGTGGATTAAATAAACACCATAATTTAATATAGTTTGACCATTCATTCAACCAATTTATTATATGGTTCGTATATATATATTTCTTGCGTCCAACTCATCATTTATAATCGTGGTTATAACGTGCTATTAGTTCTCGGTACATTTTTTTCGATTTCATAATCATGAATTTTATGGTTAGTTTGGTAGTGGAATTTAAATGTATATTGGGTCCCTTCGATGATATTTAGTTCAAGTGTTGGAGGTAAATTAAAGAATGCAATGGCCACTATAATTGTTATAAATGCTATAACACTCCTATAGAATAGATTTACTTCTTGGTCTAAAAAGAACTCAAAATACATATTCTAATGTCCTTGCTCTTATTTTATTGTACCATATAGATTTTAGTTTTGCTATATGATTTTTCTAGCATAATCATGAGTATATAATTTCACCTATATATATATATATATATCAGAAACAAGTTAGTATTTAATTATCTGTGGAGACTAAGTTCCTTTAGATTTAAACCGACCTTGGTTTAAAGTTTCTGTGGGTTTCTACTTTATAGATTTCGGGTCTACAACTATACAGAATCTGGAAGGTGAATGCCTTAAGATGTATTCTGTTAAATGTAGTACTAAAATCAATTATACCATTCAAATTTATTTTATATGTAGTCGATTCATGCCATAAGAAATCAAATTAACAAAAATTTCAGAAACATACCACTATTGCAAATGACCAACCTCCCAACCTTAGAGTCCTCTTTGTCTCCTAGAACTCACCCCCGAGCTGAGATCACCTCCACCACAGATCAACCCCTGATCTTCTTAGGAGCAACTTATTTAAGCTCATGTTTCCCCAAAGCATGTTTCTAATTCTGCGTCCAGAATAGCAGGATGCTTTCTTTCCTGTTTAGCCTAGGCTTCCCATTTTGAGACTCTTTAAAGCTGTTTTATGCTTTTCCTCAGCTTTTCCAGCTTTTCTTACCTCTTCCCAACTACTTTCCACTTCATTGGGGAAATTTAGATTCCTCCTCAAATCTAAATTAATTTCTTTCAAGGATTTTTGAAATATTGTGGGGATTTGTTGCCTTATCCATCCTCATGGATTTGGCAAGTGATCCCTAATTTTCATCTTGGTCAAAATGCACAATTATTTTATTTATTTTCTCAAATTAAATATTGAAGTACATTCACACCATACTTATCCTTTGGGGTCCACTCCCCTTAGGATTAAAGTTCAAATGTCTAACTTTTTCAAATTCAACACACAAATTGGGGGTGTTACATAATGTCACATTTCAATTCTAACAATCAGTATCAGATCAATTGTCATCTTATGACAATGTTTGTCACAATACGACGTTGGATTGATTTTTCTACAATGTTCATGTCACAACAGGAAGCCATATTCCACTCTTATAATGTGAATCTGAAAATAATTGCAATGTAATGTAACATTCTAGCAATGATTGTCATATTTCTTGTCACTAGCGACTATGTTTGTCATGATGTGATGTTCACTAGTTCTTTGTACCATTCAAACTTCACAATTTTAAACCCAAATTCTTTACCAGATATTACAAACCCAAGGCATTATTAAACCAAAGGAGTTTTTAATATTAGAAACCAAAGTGGTTAAAAAGACAAACCCCAATATTTATAAACTCAGGGGATTAATATTATAAAACGAAGTGCTCAATATTATAAACACAAGAATTTAAAACCTAAGGGATTAATATTACAAACCCAAGGGATTACTA
The DNA here is from genome assembly GCA_034641835.2 of Pinus albicaulis. Lineage (NCBI taxonomy): Eukaryota > Viridiplantae > Streptophyta > Pinopsida > Pinales > Pinaceae > Pinus > Pinus albicaulis. Next base: position 33,820 of record JAXQQM020064733.1, read on the forward strand.
TTAGAAACAAATGGAGAATTGAAAGGGTCTACTATATCCACATTTATTAATATTATTAATAAACCCAAGAGATTAATATTATAAACTCAAGGGATTAATATACCCAATGTATAATTATTATTATAAACCCAAGGGCTTAACATTTATTTTCTAAATAAGACTGATTCCATTATATGGCACATAAAACTACAATTTGTAACGATCTCACTAAAGTCTCTATGCTAGCCAATTATGGCATGTGTAGAGTTCAAAAACACAAAAATGTAACTACCCCAGTTGGGGAAACCAATCCATAGATTGTTTCCCTGATTGGGGAAACGAGCATTTACCATAATTGTCTAAAACATTAAAGTGCTATGTAGGAGCAAAAAAAACATAATAACAGTAAAATGAAACCTAGCTAAGTAGTAAACCTCTCAAAAATGATTCTAATGCGGCGAGACATGCTACTGGTCGTGTGGAGGAAGCTCTTCAACTATGAAGCAGTCATAGTTTTCAGAGGAGTCCTCTTCCTTCTTCGATAATTGCATAGTAGGCTCTGGTGTTGAAGTAGAACACACACCTGCACCCATATCCTTATCATCTTCTGTTAAGTGGTTGCTCCCTTTGTTGTTGGAGGAATGCGTGGCTGCTTTGTTAGGTAGGGCCTCTAATTTTATGGAGTGTTGAGGGTAGGATGAGGATATGGTAGACATTTTGAAATGTTTTCAGGAGCCACAACCAACAAATATGGATGGGACTTCCGGAAGACCCACCGAAGGAGTGGCTGAGACAAAATGATGGTCTAGAGCATCGGTGGAGTTGAAATTGAGACGAAATTCGACTCAATTGTCCTCATGGATGGGGGAGTGGCTTTCATCATGGAGGGATATGAGAGGGCGAGAGGAATGGCCTCTTTTTTGGCCTATGCAACATCGCATCCTGTGACACTGAGGCATCGCATTGCAGGTGGGATTTGGAGTGACGACTAGAGAAGTGAACTTGTTGGAGGAAATTTGGCATGTTGCCTCAAGCTGTAGAGAAGGCAGGGAATGGAATCTCGGGTGCCTAGGACAAAGACTTGCAAATTGGACAGACACCAGCAAACTGCAGGAGAAGATAGTAGGAATGAAAGTGTTGGGCACCATGAAATACCAGGAAGGGCAGAAGGCTGGACAGGTGTAAAAGCTTGAAGTAGGTGGGTTAATGTAGGCGTCAAGTGAGCAGCTGCCCCATTTAAGAGCATTCAGATGGAGGCCATGCACAACCATGTGGCTATGCCATCAGCCTTGCAGAGGAGTTTCCATGTCGCGGTACCTAGGGATCACCCGCATCCGGGGTACCCAATGGTTTAACATTATAAACCCATTAGATCAATATTATAAACCCATTAAGTATTAATATTATAAATCAAAGGGATTTTTATACCAAAAAATTATATTTTTAATGAATGGATCAGTACTATAAAACCATTATATATATAAACACAAGTGACTATATTTTTAATAATGGCATAAATATTATAAATCGAATGGATTGATCTTATAAACCCAAGGGATCAATAGAACTAAGGAATCAATATTATAAACTCAAGGGATTCATATTATAATACCAATTTATTAGTAAACCCAAGGGATTAACATTATAAACCTTATGGATTAATATTATAAACATAAGATATTAATATTATAAACAAAAGGAAGTGATAAACCAAAATGGATTACTACTATAAAACCAAGGGATTATCAATCCCTACATTTGTAATGTTTATAGGCAACCCTGAAGAAATTTTAATCTAATGTAACATTGCAACAATCAATATCAAATTACTTCGCATCTCACGAGAACAATAAGATGTTGGATTTATTTTTGTACCATGCTAACATCACAATACGAATCCCTATTGTAGTGTCACAATGTGACGTTGAAAAAAATTTCAATGCCATGTAAGGTTCCAAAAATGATTTCATATTTTTTTCCACGTTGTGATAATGTCACGGTGAAAAACTCATTATAATATCTTATAATTTGATCATAGAATATTCACCAACTAGTCTACACTTCATGAGACTAATTTAATTTTAAAAATTATTATTAATGTCAAGAAAGATTTATGGAGACCCAATTTTTCTTCACTCACATTTATTCCACTCATTTTAAAAATTACATGAGTGAGAAATCATATAGTAACAACATAAAAATATTTAATAATGAAAAAGGTTAATGATAAAAGAGTAACTTTATGCACATTATCAATGATAAATATATTACACAATGATCTTCTCAATATATATATTTTAAATTTTCCGATAATAATATTTACTAACTTTCCCATATTTTATTGTAGATTATATGGAAGAAGAGATCCAAATAAAATTTCTTCTTTTTCTTATTTTTTATTCAATGTTGATAGTTGTTTTCTCTAACATCAATCCTGTTCATTAAATTAAACCTCAAAATATCAAAATAAATGTTTTGAAATTGTCTGGTTCATTATGCAAAAAATAATATTAATGCATCATTATAATAAAAATGCAAAAATAAACTTTCGTAGAAATTTTTAGTTTTATGAACATTTAGATATATGTAAGCAATTTTATCCATTGTGCAAACACTAAATCAATTCAATATATGGTAGATACTTGGTGTAGGATGTCAGAAATGCTGAATAAATAGTGATCTCTATATATTTCCTAATATAAAAAGAAGCATCTAATAGAGTTCTTTTTTTTTAATAATTAATTAATTTATTAAAAAGATATATGAAAAAAGAATTTAAAAAAATATATATTGCGAGTTATTTTTCAATATATAATCAATTAGTTTCATTATTTAATATTACTTAAAAATATGTGATGTTATCATTTCAGTGAATGAAAAACTCATGAACATAACAAACAACTTATTATATTATACAAACATTAAAATAAATATCAGTATATATTGTACAAATAATACACTATTCAATATATCCATTATACGTCATTATCATAAACCACAAATTTTTTATTGTAAGTTTTCAGTTTTCACATTGCTCATTTTAATGTCATAAAGTAATGCAATGAACTATTTACACTATATCATCACTAAAATAAATGTACTAATTAACTTGGAGATCAATGGAAATGCAAGCTGGGTGATAATCGACATATTCGCCAAACAATTAATGGTAAAAGTTTCTTCCATCCTCGCATCAACCATCTTCACATAAGTGTCATTGCACATGAGTGTCACCAACTAAGAAGAAATGTCATCTATATTTCTCTCTCTAAGCTACCCTTCAACACATTTACCATACTTATGGTAAAGTCACCATTTTAATCATTAATGTTTATAGGTCATCAAACAAACGTTTCTTTCAAATATGAATCCCTCACCTTTAACATGGTGTTGAAACAAATGTTTCTGTTTATAGTAATGCGTATAAAAATGACACTGAAATGAAAAAGAAGGAGTTGCAGCTCACAGGTGAGTACTGCACCTGGAGACTGCACTCAAACAGAGAGAACACTCTGAGTTTACTCTACATTCATGAATGAGGAATTACATGATTAAGTACAACACTAGGAATTAGGAAGTTGCAAACAAACTCCTAAATTGTAGGAACTAATCCTAAACTAAGGAGATACGTTACAACTTGTGTAACCATTTCTCCATTAATATAAAATAATATTAATTATTTTCAACTCCCCCCTTAATGGAGAAAGGATTATCCTGAACTCCTAGCATCCTTCTAAACAATTCAAACTTTACACGCCCAAGAGGCTTAGTAAAAATATCAGCCATATTATCACAAGTTTTACAATATTCAACAAATATCTCTTTTGACTGTAGTTTCTCTCGAACAAAATGGAACTGAGTGTCGATGTGCTTGGTATTTTTATGAAAAAATGGATTGTATGCAAGCTTGATGGTACTCTGGTTGTCAGTTTTAATGATAGTTGATTCTTTCTGTTCTTCTCCTGCATCGTTGAGAAGTCTTCTCAACCAGATAGCTTCACATGTGGCTGCACACAATGCTTGGTACTCAGCTTCACATGAAGATAAGGCTACAGTTCTTTGCTTTTTGCCGCTCCATGCTATGACCCCGGATCCAATGCTAAAAGCATAACCTATGATAGATCTTCGATCATCCAAGTTACCTGCCCAATCTGAATCTGAAAAACCTGCTAGAGTAACATCAGAATTGTCAGTGTACAAAATACCATAATTACTAGTACCACTAAGATACCTCAACACACTTTTTGCTGCGACCCAGTGACTTTCGAGTGGTTTCGACATGAACTGGCTCAACATACTAACAGAGTATGCCAAATCTGGTCTAGTTGTAGTGAGATATATCAAACTGCCAACTAGCTGTCTATACATAGTGGCATCCACCTCTTTAGTGCCATCATCACTGCTCAACTTTAAGTTCTGCTGCAATGGTGTTGCTGCTGATCTGCACTGCTCCATTCTGAACCTTTCCAGCAAGCTTCTGGCATACTTCCCTTGTGTAAGAAAAGTCTGTCCATAATCTTTCCATACCTCCAATCCCAAGCAGTAATGTAGATTTCCGAGATCTTTCATCTCAAACACTTGTGACATCTGCTGTTTGATTTCTTTGATCAGATTGTTAGCATCCCCCGTTATGATCATATCATCTACATACAAAGAAATCAAAATAATTTGTCTCTGTTTATTGAACTTGGTATACAGATTTGGATCATTTAAGCTCCTATGAAAGCCATGTTGTACAAAAAATGAGTCAATCTTCTCATACCACGACCTGGGTGCTTGTTTTAAACCATAAAGTGTCTTTTTCAATTTACAAACAAGATGTTCCTGCCCCTTTTTCACAAAACCTTCAGGCTGAACTAAATAAATTTCTTCTTTCAAGTCACCATTCAGAAATGAAGACTTAACATCTAGCTGGTGTAGCTGCCATTTATGTTTTGTTGCTAAGGAAATTAGCATTCTAATGGTGTTTAATTTGGCTACAGGAGCAAAGGTGTCATCGAAATCTATTCCCTCTTGCTGTGAATAACCCTTTGCTACCAGTCTAGCTTTAAGTTTTTCTATACTCCCATCCGCATTTATTTTAGGTTTGTACAACCATTTGCATCCTATGGGGGTTTTACCTTCAGGCAATTCAACCAAATCCCAAGTATGGTTTCTGTTTATTGATTCTATTTCCTCATACATTGCAGCCATCCATGCATCAGATTTACTTGCTTCTTCATAATTTGCAGGTTCTACAATGTTTAAAATGTTTGTCATTAATGCATAGTCTTTCAATCTGGATGGTAATTGAGTCTTCCTACTCGATCTCCTTGGTAGGGGACTTACCTCAAATCTGTCCATTTCAGCCTTCTCTGGGCTTGCATCATTGATTACATTACCTGTTACTTCTTCTTCTTGTTTCTGCTCCTGCACTTCATCATCCTCACCGTTTTCTTCCATTAGCAATGGAATGTGCCAATCACTGTTAGAGTCATCCTTTCCTTCTTCAACCTGTTCATGAAATATGACATCTATGCTTGCAAAAACCTTATGAGTCACAGGATTAAATAACTTATATGCCTTGAACTCAGTGCCATATCCAACAAAGATACATTTCAAGGCTTTTGGATCTAACTTCTTCCTATCTGCCTTAGGTATATGAGCATAAGCTTTTGACCCAAATATTCTTAAATGAATCACTGCTGGTTTGAATCCAAATAATGCTTCAAAAGGGGTTTTGAAGCCTAGACATCTAGTAGGACTCCTATTCTTTAAATAGACCGCAGTGTTAATAGCTTCTGCCCAAAAACCATTTGAAAGACCCTTACCTTGAAGCATGCTCCTTGCGCACTCCACAAGAGTTCCGTTCTTTCGTTCTGCCACTCCATTCTGCTGAGGAGTGTGGGGCACTGTGAACTGTTGAATAATCCCATGCTGCTTGCAGAAATTCATGAATTCTCCCAACCTGTATTCTCCCCCTTGATCTGAGCGGAGAATTTTTATCCTTTTTCCCGTCTGGTTTTCTACCATAGATTTAAACTCTTTAAAATACTGAAAGGTCTGACTCTTTTTACTCAGAAAGTATATCCATGAGAACCTAGTGCAATCATCTGTAAATAAGAGAAAATAATATGCACCTCCTAATGACCTAGTCTGCATAGGTCCGCATATATCAGTATGCACCAGTTCTAAGACATCTCTTTCTTTTCCATTAACATGCAAAGGGAACTCTTCTCTATGCATTTTCCCTAATGCACATCCATCACAATCCAACTTAACATTATGGAAAACAGGGAGTCCATCAACCATACCTTTTCTCCGAAGTAAGATGAGGTCTTGCAGATTAAGATGGCCAAATCTCTAATGCCAGAGATCTTCAGCTGTCGATCCAGTTGCAACCATTGCTTGCTTTGTCATACTTTTCACGTCTAATCTGTACAAGCTCCCCACACACACTCCTGTTGCAACTATTTCCATCTGGCTATCCTTTATGACACAGTTAGTCTTAAAGAATTGAACTTGCATGTCCTGATCAGTAATCATTGAGACAGAGATCAAATTTTTCTTAATTCTGGGCACATACAATACATTTTTAAGGTGTCTAATGTTACCGCTAGGTAATTTTACCGGAATGTCACCATATCCTTTGATCTCATATCCACTATCATCCCCTAAATAAATTTTCGACCCACATGAAGTTTCTTCAAGACATTCAAACCAGTCCTTCTTACCAGTCATATGTGAGGATGCGCCAGAGTCGACATACCATATGTTGTCCTCATCTCCCTTTGAAGCTGAAAGGGCACAATCGGCTGTAAATAGTCGAAGTTCGTGGCTATGGTCCTCTTCTTCCTCAACAAGGTAACCCTTATGTTTTCTCTGTTTGTTTCTTCCTTCGTCTGCCTGCCTCTTATAACAATCTTTAATCTCATGACCAGGTTTTCCACAGTAAAAACATTTCTTGCTGGGAAAATTATTAGCAGACATACCTTTAAACGGTCTCTTCTGAAATGTGTTGGCTCCTTTCTGCTGCTGCTGTGGCTTCTTCCCTCTGTACTGTCGCCTTTTCGCCATCAGAGCAAGTTCATTGCTCTGTGATTTCAGATTTTGTCGTCGCTCTTCTTCTTGTAGCAGAATCCCTGTCAACTCTTCAAACGTAGGGGCTTTCTCCCTTGCTGCCAACCCTGTGATGAACATTTGATATTCATCTGTCATTCCATTCAATGTGATCGTGACCAGATCTGAATCGGAAACTTTCTCTCCGATATCTCCCAATCTGTCCTTCAGGTCTTTGACTCTCGCAATGAATCCAGCAGCGGACTCATTCTCCTCCATCTTCATCGCAAACAGCTTGCCTTTGAGTGACAAGACACGATTTGTATTTTGTGTCTCGTATAGGTTTTTAATCATCGTCCAAATGTCAGCGGCCGATTAACAATCTCTAATATGTGGGATAATATTGTCCTTGACGGACATCTTCAATATGACCTTTGCTTTTGTCTCCCTTTTATCCCAGTCTTGTTCTTGTGCAGCTGATCCTGGTCTCAGCTCACTTCCTGTAACAATCGACCATGCATTTGCGCTTTCAAGTAAAGTTTGTATCTTGAATTTCCAGTTGGAGAAATTCGATCCATCGAGTTTGCCAGACTCGTGGAGATACGATTCTATACTGTTATTCATATTGGATTGATAAAAAATTTCTGATCCTCTGATGAATAAATCAACTGAATAATTGCAGGACACCCTAAAAAAAAAATTACCACATACCAGATCCTGACCACTGTTTTTCCAAACAAAATTTGTACCTTCAATGTGCCACCACCGGGCAAAACCGATCTGCTGCCTCCGAGCAAATTAGGAGCTTCAATGCGCCACCACCGGGCAAGTTCGATCTGCTGCCACCGAGCAAATCAAGAACTTCAATGCGCCACCACCGGGCAAGTCCGATCTGCTACCACCGAGCAAATTCGGAACTTCAATGCGCCACCACCGGGCAAGTCCGATCTGCTACCACCGAGCGAATTCGAAACTTCAATGTGCCACCACCGGGCAAGTCCGATCTGCTACCACCGAGCGAATTCAGAACTTCAATGTGCCACCACCGGGCAAGTCCGATCTGCCACCCCCGGGCAAATTCGGAACTTCAATGTGCCACCACCGGGCAGGGCCGATCTGCAAAAAGAATTGCAGACCTTCCCAACGAGAAATAGGCTGGCGATTTTCTGATTCGAAAAATCCACGCCGAAATCAAAATGCGTGCGAGTCTCAGCCCTGGCGCTTCTCTGATGCGAAAAATCCACGCCAAAACCAAAATGCGCACAAGTACCAGCCCTGGCGCTTCTCCAATGCGAAGAAGCCGCGCCAAAATGCTCCAAAATCGAAATCCCCGCGCCAAAATGCTCCAAAATCGAAATCTGCGTGAGTCACCAGCCCTGGCGCGCTTTTCGCGTGTATTTCCGCGCCACTCGCGAATTTTGGTGCGTTGGCGCGACTGTTCGCATTAAAACCGCGCCAATGGCGCGACTGTTCACAAAAAATCCGCGCCAACCTTTTCTTCTGCTCAGAGATGATCAGTCATCTGAGACCTATCCTTCAGGTGTTACTGCAGTCCACCTGAATCTACGAAAAAAAAACTTTTGTAAGCTCTTCCGCCACTACAGTAATGTAATCAATGATGCATCCTAAAAAAAAAAAAAAAGGCTGTCCCTACTCTGAGCTCCGATACCAAGATAAAAATGACACTGAAATGAAAAGAAGGAGTTGCAGCTCACAGGTGAGTACTGCACCTGGAGACTGCACTCAAACTGAGAGAACACTCAGAGTTTACTCTTCATTCATGAATGAGGAATTACATCATTAAGTACAACACTAGGAATTAGGAAGTTGGAAACAAACTCCTAAATTGTAGGAACTAATCCTAAACTAAGGAGATACGTTACAACTTGTGTAACCATTTCTCCATTAATATAAAATAATATTAATTATTTTCAACTAATGCTACTTCTCCAATGTACTTATAGTTATACTACTTCTCCAAATTCTCCAAACACTACAAAGGGAAATAATTAGGAAAATTTAAAATCCCTTTAATTCAAGCATCTTCATGTAATGTTTTCCCCGATTTCCTACTTGTTAATGCCCATTAGATATTTTGCATATGGAATGTTTGCTGTATTGTGGAACATTATTGGATTATATTTATATTATATATTAATAAACACACATTAGATATATTTTAAATGTATTTTATATGGTAGTCTAGATAAATATTTAGATTATACTTATATTGTAAATTTTATCAATTTCATTTAAGAATAAATATTTTTTATAATTCAAGTTAACGACTTTAAAAGTCATAATACACATCTAAAGAGATGGATTACTCTTTAAGTTAGGAACTTCTAAAATAATAGCATACACATTTGAGGACAATTATTACTTTAAAAAAACACAAAAATTTGAACTTTGTTAAGTACAATTTATCATTGAATTAGAATTTTAATATATATATATATATATATATATATATATATTACTTCTAATTAAAAAAAATGTTAAAAATAGAAGGTAAATAAAATTTTAAATATCTTTAAAATAAACTCTCTTACAATAAAGAATAAAAAATATGTTTGAACATCTAAATAATTTGAAATAAATATGCATAAATTTTCTTCTTGAAATCATTTGAAATAAATTGATTATACATTCTTCAAATCCACTTGTTTATAATAAATTAATTTCTTTCATTTCAGTTGTTTCCTCCACACTAAATGAAATTTAGTCAAATTTGTTCATTATTCAACCCATCTTTATGTTCCTCTAAGCCAATCCATCTCCATGTTATTATACCTGGCACCACATGTATATTGCATTGGCTTTGCTATTGATTTGGCATTAATTTCATTTTGATTTAAAATTTTTTATGTTTTTCTATAGTTTAACTTTAGTCATTTTTATTATTTATTTATTTATTTATATTATATAAATCTATTTTTATTATTTCTGATTGGTTAATATTTTTACTTCTTATTTCCAAATGCTTCGTGATTCGAAAAAAATGTGACCTGGTTGATTGAATGCATGGAATGTATATTCATGGCAAAGGCGGTTTGATTGTGGCACTTTGTTGGAGATCATGCACAGCAAAACAATTAAATACGCAACAAATAAATCATGCACAAGAAGACACAGTGATTTTACCGTGGTTCACCCAAACCTCCTGGGCTACGTCCACACAACAGGGCATTGGCAATCCTTTATTAATGAACAGGAGATTACATAATTCACACACCCACACACTCTCTCCAAAACAAACGTATGGAGACCTGTTATATAGCAGGAGAATCTAACAGCCTCATAAATCCTCTCAACTCAAATTTAGCATGCATTAACTCCCTCCCAACAAACTGGAGTTAATCTAGCAACAAATTCCTAATTTTTGTCACCTACTGAGATTTTTGCCTATTTTATTCAAAACAGAAAATCTCAACAATCTCCACCTTGACAACAATTAGCCTGATGCCCTGTTATTATTATTTTATCTTTTCTGCAAGCCAAGAGAAGCCAAACACCAACGCAACTTCTCTAACAAAACTGGTTTCGTGAACATGTCTGCACAGTTTTCCTTTGTATGCACCTTTTCAAGAGAGACTCCCCTTTCAGTAATAACCTGTCTTACAAAATGGTACTTAATTGGAATATGCTTTGATTTACTATGATAGGCCGGATTCTTAGCCAAATGTATTGCACTTTGACTATCACAAAGTAACCTGATGTTGTCCTGTAACCTACCAAACTCACCAAGCAAACCTTTCAACCAAACCGTCTCTTTGCAATCATGCGAAGCAGCAATGTATTCTGCTTCAGTAGTGGATAAAGAAACAATGTTTTGTAGCTTTGACATCCAGCTAATAGCTCCACCTGCAAGAGTAAAGACATACCCTGAAGTTGACCTTCTCTTATCCAAATCACCTGCAAAATCAGAATCAACATACCCGCAAACAAATTCACTACTCTTATTGTAAGTGATATAATAACTACTTGTGCCTCTCAAATACCGAAGCACCCATTTCACTGCTGACCAGTGTTCTTTACCCGGATTTGCCATATACCTGCTGACAACCCCAACTGCATGTGAAATATCTGGTCGAGTACAAACCATCGCATACATCAAACATCCTACTACATTAGCATATGGAATTTGAGACATATAATCCTTTTCTTCATTTGTATTAGGACATAAACCCGAAGAAAGCTTGAAATGGGAAGCGAAAGGGACTGACACAGGCTTCACATTATTCATACCAAACCTCAAAAGTATCTTCTCAATATACTTTTGTTGTGATAGCCACAGCTTACCATTGCTCCTGTCTCTGAAAATCTCCATGCCCAAAATCTGTCTTGCTGCTCCTAGATCTTTCATATCGAATGTCCTTGCCATCTGAGTCTTCAACCTGTTGATTTCATCAATGCTTTTGCTTGCTAAAAGCATATCGTCAACATACAACACCAAGATAATGAACATGCCATTTTTCAATTGCTTGAAATACACACAATGATCATATTCACTTCTAACATATTTCTGACTCAACATGAAAGAATCAAACTTCTTATACCACTGCCGAGGCGACTGCTTCAGGCCATATAATGACTTCTTGAGCCTGCAGACAAATTTCTCATTGCAATGTTGAACAAACCCTTCTGGTTGTTCCATGTAAATTTCCTCATCTAGATCTCCATGTAGAAAAGCAGTCTTAACATCTAGTTGCTGTAACTCTAAATCAAACAAAGAAACTAAAGCTAACACAATTCGAATTGAAACTATTTTAACAACTGGTGAAAAAATCTCATGAAAGTCTATGCCTGCTTTCTGAGAAAACCCTTTTGCAACCAGCCGCGCTTTGTACCTGTCCTCCGTATCATTCACACCCCGTTTCAGCTTCTAAACCCATTTACACCCCACAGTTTTCCTGTCTTTCGGAAGCTCAACCAGATCCCATGTGCCGTTCTTACTCAAGGCCATCATTTCGTCCTTCATGGCTGCTTTCCACTTATCACTATTCGAACCTTCTATAGCTTCCTGATAGCACAGAGGTTCATCATCGTTAGCGGTCAAAGCAACTGAAGTAACATAATCATCATACCTTCTAGGAGCACGTTTTATTCTTGTAGACCTCCTTAAAGCTGTTTCTGGTGCTTCCGCAATTGGCTGACTACCACTTGTAGGAACTTCTTGCCGATCAGTATCTGAGACCTGTTCATGATCTAAACCCGAACCCTGTTCATGTTCTGAAACCTGTTCATGACTAGTATCTGAACTATGGTCATCATGACTATCATTAGAAGTGCTGTCAAACTGAATGTGCTGAAAATCAAATACATCATCCTGTTTCAATTTTCTATCTACATCTAACTGTACAAGAGAGGATTCATCAAACTTTACATCTCTCTTGATGATGATTTTGCGGGTAGTAGGATCCCACAATCTATATCCCTTTGTTCCAACACCATACCCAACAAAGATATACCTTTTAGACTTTGGATCTAACTTAGTTCGCTGATGTTTAGGCACTAGAGCATATGCTTCACAACCAAACACTCTGAGTTTAGAATAATCACAAGGGTGTCCTTTCCATACCTCTTGCGGAATCTTGCAGTCTATCGCCGTCGATGGAGATCGGTTTATCACATAACAAGCTGTTGCCACCGCTTCCGTCCACAACTCCTTTTGCAACCCGGCGTTACTCAGCATACTCCTTGCTCTCTCTAGAAGAGTCCTGTTCATGCGTTCAGCAACTCCATTTTGCTGAGGAGTGTAAACCGTGGTCTTATGTCTCTCGATCCCTGCATCCTTGCAATAGCTGTCAAACTCCTTGGAAGTAAACTCACCACCATTGTCAGTTCTTAAACACTTTATTGTTATACCAGTGTTGTTTTCTACCAATGCTCTAAACTGTTTGAAAACTGAAAAAACATCAGACTTCCTTTTCAACATGTAGACCCACACCTTCCTAGAAAAGTCATCAATGAATGATACAAAATACGACGAACCACCATATGAAGCAGTAGGGGCTGGACCCCAAACATCTAAATGAATATAATCAAGTATGCCTTTACTAGTATGTTTGCCTGTTTTAAATTTTTGTTTACTTTGTTTTCCAAACAAGCAATGTTTACAGAAATCTAACTTTCCAGACCTTAGATTAGGAAGTAACTTGCGATCAGCCAAAATTTTCAACCCTCTTTCACTCATATGCCCTAATCTTTGATGCCATAAGTGAATGGAACTACTGTCATGTTCAGACACAGTAGACACATGAACTGACCCTGTTCTTCCTTCTAACTGAAACATATTTCCTACTTTCTTAGCTTTCATTACTAGTAAAATACCTTTATAGATTTTCATAACTCCACCTTGAATTACAGTTTTATATCCATTCGTGTCAAGTGCTCCCAATGAAATTAGATTTTTCCTTAAGTCTGGAACATGTCTCACATCTGTTAATATTCTAGTTGTGCCATCAAACATTTGCAGTTGTATGCTTCCTATCCCAACAATATTAGATGTGACATCATTACCCATGTACACGACTCCATCATTAACTGATCTATACGTCTTAAACTATTCTCTATGAATACACATGTGGTTTGATGCACCGGAATCTAACAACCAATGTTGATCATGATTTGACATATTAACAGACAACACTTCGTCGCTCATACCTGAACCAGATGCCGAACCTGTATCTGTCGCATTTGCCTCCTTCTTTTCTGTCGAAGAGTCTCCTTTCTTCTCTGTTTGCTGTCTCTTCCAGCAGTTTTTCTTCAAGTGCCCCGATTTGCCACAAAACCAGCACTTCACTTTGCTCTTCTTCCCTTTCGACTTTGAACGCGAATCGCTGCGCTTACCTGAGCGTCTTTCTCTAGAACGACCTCTAGCCATCATGGCCTCTGATGTAGAGGTGTAAGCATTCGACTTCTTCCTCGTCTCCTCAGACAACATGGCTCCAACCACATCGTCAAACTCAAGGACAGCTGCATTACTGAAGCTTATGGAAGTAACAAAGTGATCCCACGATTCAGGCAATGTACACAATAGAGTTATTGTCTTATCCTCTGAATCAAATTTTACATCTAGACTTTGTAATTGTACCAATAGAGTATTGAAAACATTCATATGGTCAGTAACCGAGGTACCTTCCTTCATCCGCAAACTGTATAGCTGCCGCTTCAGGAGAATCCGATTTGTCAAGGATTTCGTCATGTAGAGCTTTTCAAGCTTTATCCACAAGCCTGCGGCGGTCTTCTCTGACACAATGTTGAATAGAACGTCATCCGCCAGACATAAACATTATTGGATTATATTTATATTATATATTAATAAACACACATTAGATATATTTTAAATGTATTTTATATGGTAGTCTAGATAAATATTTAGATTATACTTATATTGTAAATTTTATCAATTTCATTTAAGAATAAATATTTTTTATAATTCAAGTTAACGACTTTAAAAGTCATAATACACATCTAAAGAGATGGATTACTCTTTAAGTTAGGAACTTCTAAAATAATAGCATACACATTTGAGGACAATTATTACTTTAAAAAAACACAAAAATTTGAACTTTGTTAAGTACAATTTATCATTGAATTAGAATTTTAATATATATAGGTATGTATGTATGTATATATATGTATATATTTGTAATACTTCTAATTAAAAAAAATGTTAAAAATAGAAGGTAAATAAAATTTTAAATATCTTTAAAATAAACTCTCTTACAATAAAGAATAAAAAATATGTTTGAACATCTAAATAATTTGAAATAAATATGCATAAATTTTCTTCTTGAAATCATTTGAAATAAATTGATTATACATTCTTCAAATCCACTTGTTTATAATAAATTAATTTCTTTCATTTCAGTTGTTTCCTCCACACTAAATGAAATTTAGTCAAATTTGTTCATTATTCAACCCATCTTTATGTTCCTCTAAGCCAATCCATCTCCATGTTATTATACCTGGCACCACATGTATATTGCATTGGCTTTGCTATTGATTTGGCATTAATTTCATTTTGATTTAAAATTTTTTATGTTTTTCTATAGTTTAACTTTAGTCATTTTTATTATTTATTTATTTATTTATATTATATAAATCTATTTTTATTATTTCTGATTGGTTAATATTTTTACTTCTTATTTCCAAATGCTTCGTGATTCGAAAAAAATGTGACCTGGTTGATTGAATGCATGGAATGTATATTCATGGCAAAGGCGGTTTGATTGTGGCACTCTAGTCTAGGACAAGTGCATTACACTGAATTATCGGGTACGAATATTATAACAATTCATTAATTCTCTTTAGATGTGGACCATATGTCCCACAACCCATTCGCATGGTAAAGAAGAACTGTAACAATTATGATGTCAACATTCTACATGACATGAAAGTAAAACATAGTAATTAATTTGGAATTAATGAACATAAAAAAATTGCACAATTATCAAAAGCTTTTTTTACAAGGTGTGAGGGAAGTATTTTAACACCATAAAATATTTAACTATTTTTTAATTGTCTGAACTGCTTTCAAACAAAGACACGATGTCTATTTATTTCTTTGTCAGTAATTTTAAGCAATATTGATTATTATTATACCTATCGCCGCAGGTATATTGCATTAGTTTTGCTATTGATTTGACATTAATTTTATTTTGATTTAATTTTTTTTTTTGTTTTTCTATAGTTTAACTTTAGTCATTTTTATTATCTATCTATTTGTATTATATAACTGTATTTTTCTTATCTCTGATTGGTATATTTTTCACTTCTTATTGCCAAATGCTTAGTGATTCAAAAAAACTGTGAACTGGTTGATTGTTGCGTGCTTTTGGGTTGTCATTGTCACTTGTCTAGACCATAATCAAATACAACATTGTAACCAAGAAAAATTTCGAACCCGTACCTTATGCATTAATTACTTATTATCCCTACATCTGCAAGGTGTCACCTATTCGATTGTGCATTGACTTTACATTTGTTTTTGGTGGACTAAAAATTAATGTTGCAATTTGTAATGTAAACATTTGAATTTTTTTTTTTTTTGTATTTTAATTTTATTTTCGTTATTTTGATTGGTGCAGGGTGGGGTTTTTATTGCGCCATCATTTGTCTACATAGTCATCTATACCAAAACTGACATGTATCTGATAATTGTACCATAACTGACATGGTGCAAATTTGGTTTCTAAATACACGTCTTGTACAAATTTAATGCACAACTTTAGATTTCTTCTTTGCTACCTCTTTAATTGTGATTAGGTAAAATACTTTAAATATAAATAATTTTCACAACAAAACCTATCCATTATAAATATAACTAAATAGCATCATACTTTATAATGTGGAAAATTTATCTTTTTGCCAATAATTTAAAATAATAAATTATTTTAATTGCAATATTGTCTTTTTTAAATGATTACTTATCAATAACATTAAAAGAAATAACTAATAATGATTATATATTACTAAATATATTTCAAAGAAATATAATAAATCAAATGATTTCTCTCCTTATTAAGAACCATTTTTATAATGCCAAGTGCATAATTTTACTGATGATTTATTGTTATAATCACAATATTTTATAAAACTAAAAAAACACATACACACACACAGATATATATATATTCAAAATTCCATCATTTATTTATCAAATTGCAACATTTCTATATTTATTTCTATCATTTATTGAGTCTCTTATAATAATTTATCAAGTCCTTGTTCCTAAAACGTTTGATTTCTCTCATATCATATTATTTATCTTCCGATCTCTATATTATTAATTTTTTTCTAATTTATTAATGAAAATAAATTAATATAAAAATAAATATGTTTTTAAAATATATTAATTTCACTCATATATTTATTTAAGTTTCTCTTTCATAAATTTTATTTGAGTTTCTCTTTCATAAATTATTGGTAGTCATCAATTTACTAATAAATTTCTTTCAAATTATTTTATTGGTATTCCGCTATATTTTATCATTTTGTTTCTTTTAAATTATTTTATTGGTTTTCCACTATATTTTATCATTTTGTTTGTTTTCAATCTTTTTTCCTAGTTCGATAATCATGTATTCTTTATGTTATTGGGTTTTCTTTGATTATGTACTCCTCAAGAAATTAATTTCCCGAAAAATAAATTCAATGCTTTATAGTATTTGGGGTTTTTTTGAGTTAAGTACTCATCAAGAAATTAATTTCCCTAAATAAATTCATTGCTTCATAATATTTGAATATTGAAAGTTTGGAAAAGCTTAATGAATACTTTGAATAATATATATAATTATTTTATTAATTATGTCTCTATTCTTAATATATAATTAATCTATAATATTGAATTAATTTTTGTTTAATATATGGTTGCCAAAATAAATTCGTTTCTTTATAATATTTGAATATTGAAGGTTTGAAATAGCTTAATGAACGGTTTGAATAATATATATAAATATTTTATTAATTATATATTTACTTTTTATATAGGACTAACCTATAATATTGAATTATTTTTTGTTTAATATATATAACTATTTTATTAATTATATCTTTACTTTTTATATATGACTAACCTATAATATTGAATTATTATTTTTTTTAATATATGGTTACCATTAAACATGTTATGTTACAATATCTATGTGGTAGAAGCGCAACAAAAATAAAATATATAATAGTTGATGTTAGTAAAATTAGTGAATATATCATAGTTGATGTAACTAGACTTAGAAAAGATATCAACCTAGTTATAAAGTTGTTCTCATGTTTGTAATATTTATATGTTAATACAATAATAAAACCAGTGAACTCCATACACGAGTTAGGGTACATTGAAATCTATATTGTATGGTTCAAGAATATCTCTACAAGATTGATGTTTGTCTATATAATACTGACCTAACTATCACTCCCTTCTAGAACCGATCATGGCCAATGCTCTCGGCTTGTGCCACTGCCTCCTTCCATATCCGGAGATCCTTAGGCCTCCCCATTGTACATCCACTGACGGATACAAACTTTTTGTTTTATGCGACACCATTAACTAAACGCGGGAAATGTAATATCAAAAGACATGGTAAGCTAACGACGATGACATGAGTTTTGGACAGATATATGTAAGGTCTCAATGCACGATTTCTTGTTTTTAGGTTGGGTGAGTAGGCTATTTTCTATGGGTGAGGAGAAGGGTAAAGATTGTGGAACCCCACTATGTATATTGGAATCAAAAATCTCAAGGTGGTGATGAAGGTACTCCTTGTTTGGTTATTATTAGCGGAAGAGAATCAACCCTCATTGGATCTATTTGACCTCCATCGAATACAAATATGTGAAGAACTTTTAGTTCCGTGGTACAAGGCATAATAACCCGTAAGTAATGTATCACAACGGATATGAGATTCCAAGATACATTTTCCTACAAGTAATTTGAGTTAGACGTGGGAAAATGACACATGGAGGAGCTTGAATAGATATTTCAATTTGAGTTAGATGTGGGAAAATGATAGAGGGAGGAGTTCAAAAACATGATTCCAAGATGCAATTTCCTAAAAATAATTTGAGTTAGAGGTGGGAAAATGACACATGGAGGAGCTTGGATATTTCAATTTGAGTTAGATGTGGGAAAATGACAGAGGGAGGAGTTCGAAAACTTGTTTGAATTATTGTTAGATATTTTTTTCAAGTGAAAAACATTACACATTTTATTTTTGGAAATATTCAACCATATGAATAACTTGCAGAAGTTTTTCGCCACTTATGTTTCAATTATGTTATGTGTAGTTTTTGTCGATTAAAATCCTAGTTCATTTTAATGGGGTAACTATATTTTTACTCATAAGTGTTTTTACAACTCAGTATTAGATTATAGATATTATTGGAAAATATTAATATTAGTAGTTGATATTTGTATTATTTATTTTATATATCAATAAAATATTATTATGCTATTTTAAGAAATTGAAATATTTGTGAAAAGGAAATAAGTTCTCTCCATACTTAATAATTCTAGGATTGATATGGACCTATATGGATCCATTGTTAATTACATGTTGTTGATTTGAGGACATGTTTTGCACCCCATTTATGTGCTTCACACGATATTGTTATTGATTCATTTGTTGCACATTACGGCTCTAGTTTCAAAGTTTGTATTCATCTTAGTTTTGATTTAGTGTAAAGTGATCTGGTGCTTATGGGATCAATCTTTGCACTTGCCATTTTCTAAATGGTGGCTTTTGAATATGTTATACATATATTTGTGTAATTTTGAATTACAATATGTTGTGTTATACGAATAATTACATAATTATATGTGTAACATCTCCTAGATAACATTTATTTTCTGTAAGTAATTATATAAATTTTTTTAAATGTTTGAGAAAGAGACACAGATTCCATTTCTTGAGGAAGGAGATTTGTTGCGAAAGTTATTTGGTTTAAATATCAGTCATGCCTAACTGAGTGGTTTTAATGGACCTGACTATGTATTAAATTTAACTGAAAATGAAGGCAATTCACATGTGTATTTTGGGAAAAAATACAAGCAAAGTATAATTTTTAATGAAAATTGATAGCATTGAAAGGGGGAAGTATGGTCAAAGCATGTAAGAGAGTGTGGGTTTTGTTACCCATGGAGTTGGTATATGGATTGATATCATAAAGGGATGAATATTATAAACCTAATGGATTGATATTATAAACCCAATGGATCAATAAATGTAACGGATTACTATTATAAACCCAATGGATTAATATTACAAACCGAACTTATTAATAACTCCAAGAAATTATTAATATTAAAAATCCAAAGGATTAATATTATAAATCATAGGGATTAGAAACAATAAGCGATTAATAAACCCAAGGGATTAATAAAATTGATGGATTAATATTATGAACCCAATGGATTGATGTAATAAAGCCCAGGGTTTAAAAACCCAAGGGACTAATATTATAAACCCTAGAGATTAATATTATAAACCTAAGAGATTAATATTATAAACATAATGAATTAATAAAATCAAGGAATTAATACTATAAAAACAAGGGATTAATAAACCCTACTTTTTTAATCTTGAGATGCAACATTGGATAAATTGCAATGTAATGTCGCATTCTAATAATTAGTATCAGATCTATTGTCACATTATGACAATGTTTGTCACAATACGATGTTGGATTGATTTTATACCATTTTAATGTCACAACATGAAGCCATATTGTATTTTCAGAATCGGACATTGAAAATAATTTCAATGTAATGTAAGGTTACAATAATGATTGCCATATTGCTTGTCACTAGCGACAAATTTTATCACAATGTGATATTCGATAGCTCTCTCCAACATTCAAACATCACTATTTTAAACCCAAATGTTTTACGAGATATTATAAACCCAAAAATTTAATATTATAAACCCAAGGAATTATTAAACCCAAAGATTTCTTAACATTATAAACCAAATTTATTAAAAAGATAAAGCTTGGGATTTATAAACACAATGGATTAATATGATAAAACCAAGGGATCAATATTATAAAACCTAGTAATTAAAAACCTGAAATATTAATATTTTAAACCCAGGGAATTAAAACTCAAGGGATTAATAAACTTAAGAGATTAATATAATAAACCCATGGGATTAATAAATCCAAGTGATCAAGGTTATAAACTATAAGGGTTTAAAGTTAAAGGGATTAATATTTTAAACCTAGGGGATTAATAAAATGAGCGCATCAATATTATAAAACCAAAGAATTGAAAACCTAAAGGATTAACATTAAGAACCCAAGGGATTACTATTAGAAACAAATGGAGAGTTGAAAGGGTCTGCTAAATCCACATTTATTAATATTATTAATAAACCTGGGAAATTAATATTATAAACCCAACGGATTAATACACCCAATGTATAATTAATATTATAAACCCAAGTGTTTAGCATTATAAACCCATTCAAGATTAATATTATAAATCGAAGGGATTAATATATCCAAGCGATTAGATTGTGAATAAAGGGATCAATATTATAAACCCAATAGATATATACATGCACATGATTATATTTTTAATAAATGGGTCAATATTATAAACCCAAGGGATCAATAAACCTAAGGAACGAATATTATAAACCCAATGGATTAATATTATAAACCCAAGGCATTAGTAAACCCAATGGATTAATATTATATACTATGTGGATTAATATTATAAATATAAGTGATTAATATTATAAAAACAAGGAACTCATAAACCCAGGGGATTAATACTATAAAACCAATGGATTAATAATCCCTACTTTTGTAATGTTGAGAGGTAACATCGAAGAAATTGTAATGTAATGTAACATTGCAACAATCAATATCATATTACTTCTCATCTGAAGAGAACAATACGATGTTGGATTTATTTTTGTTTGATGCAAACATCACAATACGAGTCCCTATTGTAGTGTCACAATTTGACGTTGAAAAAAATCGCAATGCCATGTAAGGTTCCAACAATGATTGCAATATTTTTTTCCACAATGCCATAATGGCATAGTGAAAAACTCATTACAACATCTTATAATTTAATAATCGTATATTTACCAATTACTATACACTTCATGGGACTAAGTTAATTTTAAAAAGTATTATTACTATTAAAAAAATTATAGAAATCCAAACTTTCCTCGCTCAGGTTTATTCAAATCATTTTAAAAATTACACGAGTGATAAAGTAAATAATAACAATATAAAAATATTTCATGATAATAGAATAATTTTATGCACATTATAAATATATTACATAATTATGTTCTCAATCTAAATCTTTTAAATTTTCCTATAATAATATTTACTAACTTAACTTTTATTTTATTGTAGATCATATGGAAGAAGAAGTTCAAATCAAATAACGTTCAAACCTTGAGATATTGTAGTAATGATCAAACATTTCCTCTCTTTTTTTCTCCAACGTTTATAGTTGTTTTCTCTAACATCAATCCGTGTGACTAACTTAAATCTCAAAATAAATTCTTTGAAATTGTGTTGGCTCATTATGATTAAAGCATTATAATAACAATCGAAAAAATATATATATTTTTTAAATTATTCGCTTTATGAACCTCTAAATATATGTAATTTAAATAAAGTAAACCTACGAAGCAATCAATACGTTATCATGGTCATTAATGAATGGGATTTAAAATTGTGAAAAATACATTAAATTTATAATAGGTAATAGGTATTTGGTGTAGGATGTGGGAAATTCAGAATAACAAGGGATCTCTATATATTTCCCAACATAAAAAGAGGAATTTAGTGGAGTTTTTGTTTCCTGTTTTTTTTGTTTTTTAACAATTGGAAGGATATATTGCGGAGGGGTTCAAATTTTTTTTACTAGGAGGTATTTATTAATATATAATTAAATAATTTTATTATTTAATATTATGCAAATACATGTGTGATATTATGATTTCACTAAAAGAAGAATTTATGAACATAACAAATAACTTATTATATCGTACAAACACTAAAATAAATATTGATATTTATTGTATAAATAATTCACTATTGATTATATCCATTATATGTCATTATCATAAAACCACAAATTCTTTATGGTAGGTTTTCAGTTTTCACATTGCTCATTTTATTATGTCATAAACTAATGCAATGAATTATTTACACTATATCATCACTAAAATGAATGTACTAATTAACATGGAGATCAATGGAAATGCAAGTTGGGTGGTCATCGACATATTCACTAAACGATTAACGGTCAAATTTTCTTCCATCTTTGCATCAACCATTTCCACATAAGTGTCACCAACTAAAAAGAAATGTTATGCATCTTTCTCTCCCTAAGCTACCCTTCAACACATTTACCATACTTATGGTAAAGTCACCATTTTAATTGTTAATGTTTATAGGTCATCAAGAAAATGTTTCTTTCAAATATGACTCCCTCACCTTAAACATGGTGTTAAAAAAAATGTCTCTATATGTACTTTTAGTAATTTCACCATAGTTAAAATAATTTCATCATATTAATCATTAATGTCTATAAGTCATCTTGTGAACGTTTCTCTCCAGCAACATTATAACACCTTAAATATGGTATTAAATCAAATCTTTCTATATGTACTTGCATTTCAAGTTTCGATTTTCCATTCGAGTAGCTTCTATAATCCCATATACCCACATTTCTAGTAACTTGTGTACCCTGGAAATATCCCTTACAAACATACTATGTACTTATTAAATGGATATTTAATCTAGTTAATCATATCTCAATTATCTAAATTATTCAACTTTCTTGTTGATTGGAGTCAAGGAAAATTTTAAGGATCCATACTCATATTAAAGTGTAAAATCCCTGGTCAATTTTACTAATTCTTAAAATGGAGTCCTAAAATGATTGATGACATTTTTATAATAATATTCAAATTTCTAAGGATTTTACATATTTTCTAGAAAATAATAACGATTATTAGCTAAAATTGTTTGATCATACAAAATTTGGGTAAATTATTTTAGGAAAATGGAAATTATTGAACCTATTTTCTTTTTTTAATTACATCAAAAAATTAGCCCATGGTTAAAATCCATCTACAAAAAATTTCGATTATTGGAATACAAAACAGTTTCAAACACATCTACAACATTAAAAAATTAGAGCTACTTCACATGAATGATAAATTTAAATTACAAATAGATTTATTTCTACATTTTTATCATGTTGTGTGTTATATTACTTCCATGTAATCATGCTTGAAATTTGTATTTGGAAATTTTTTATATTATTTCTACACCTAACAACTAACCAAAAAAATGTTTTATTACTTTATATTTTTTCAAATATTTAATGTGTCATGAAATTATTTTAGTTTTATATTTCTCATTTTATCATTTCTTAAATCAATATATTATATCATTAGTGTAATCAATGAACATGTTAAGAAGTGCAATGAAAACACAAGCTAGATAGTCATATTCATCTTCATTGGAAAATTAATGGCCCAAGCTTCCTCCATATTTAAAAAAAAAAAAAAAAAAAAACCTACACAAACATGTTCATTCTAGTTATGCTAGTTATCCAAACAACACAAAGGGAAATAATTATGAAAATATAAAACCCATTAAATTCAAGCATCTTTATGTAAGGTTTGCCAGGATTGCATGACCATTAGATATTATGCATGTGGAATGTTTGCTTAGATAGGGAATATTATTGGATTATAGTGATATTATATATTAATAAACAAACATTAATTTTAAATAGATTTTATACGATATTTAAGATAAATATTTAGAGTATATTATATTGTAAATTTTATCAATTTTATTTAAGAATAAATATATGTTATCTCTCAAGTTAAAGATTTAAAAAGTCACAATACACATTTAAAGAGATCTATTATCCTTTAACATAGGAACTTCTAAAATAATAGCATACACATTTAAGGATGATTATTACTTAAAAAAAAAAATTAAAAATTTGAACTCTGTTAAGTGCAATTTCTCATTAAATTTTAATTTCACTATCATAAAAAAATGTAATACTTATAATTAAAAAATTTGTTAAAAATAGAACGTAAATGAAATTTTAAATATCTTTGAAATAAATTCTCTTACAATAATGAATAAAAAACATGCCTAAATATCCAAATCAATTAAAATAAATATGGATAAGTTTTATTTTTAAATCATTTGAAATAAACGAATTCTACTTGTATATAATAAATTAGTTTCTATCATTTCAGTTCTTTCCTCCACACTAAATGAATTCTAATCAAATTAATTCATTATTCAACCCATCTCATCTCTATGTT
>JAXQQM020076398.1:0-128450 GCA_034641835.2 Pinus albicaulis
ACTATTTTATAGAGTTTAAGCGAGACCCAAAGCAAAGGAGAAATCAGTGGTAGCCGGACCCACACCCCGGACGAGATCCCTATTCCAAACAGTTCAAGGTCGAATTGGGACCTTTTACCAGGGAGATCCCCTGCTGTTGGCCGGGACAGATTTTCCCATCAACATATGGCTAACCCTATTTATCCTAGAGGAATGAAAATCCCAATTTCTCACACTATTACAGGATATCCTGGATATCCTCCCATAGGTATCACACTTATCCTGTAGGGTTGACAATTTCCATAAAAATATCTTAAATATAAGTTACCATTTATTGAAACCTTGGATTTACCAGATTTATCTCGGGTGAAAAATGATCTGATTTAATATTTTCCTTTTTGGTTGACAATTCCCACCAAGTTTCCTAGAAATATTTTGAAATTTGAAGGTAAGTCAGGAGAACACCCTTCAAACCATGTCATTACGTATCATATTTGGTGCGCATCCAATTCATTAATCGATGATTCCATTCGATTACGATTTTTTATTGAACCTTAACTGATTTAAATGCGAAATGGTACATTGAGTCACCATGAGCTTCTTTTCATAATTTCAACACCTCAGCCACTACTTTCTTGACCCATTTTCGTTACCCATCTGTTACAATACTAGTATCTAACTTTTAACCTCATTAAAACAAAATTCTTCTACCTATATTTCTGATCATATCATGAATGGAGACATAGACATCATTTGGTTTAAGTTTTCCTTTGGAAGTCTTTACTTCCAATAATTACTGAAGATGTGTCCAAGGGAGGTGTTGTAATAGAAGAAAACTCCATAGCATATTCCCAATATCTGGACCTATTTTACATGCAGTGTGGCACTTTGTATGCAAAATTCTGGATTTTCCTCGCCCTCGACAAATAAAAAAAACTCCTTCAAGCTATCACGCTTTGAATGGTGTAGTCAGTTGTATTATTACATATCAGAGTAAAAAGAAGAATTAAAAATATAATACATTGATTATAACTTTACCGGATTCACCTAAATGAAAATATTCTCCCAAAAATACTTCTTAGATTAATGTTGTAGATTCATCTACTAGCAAAAATAAATCAACCTGAGGTAAAAACAAGGTGAAGGGTAAAGTGAAACAGAACAATCCATTGAAAGAAAAATTATAAAATCAAACCATCTGATGTGAATAATTAACCTCGCTATCCTTATTTAATTTTAGATGAATATCATATCACCAAGGAGTGCCCTCATCGCAGTGAGGTAACTAGATTCATGAAATATTCACCCACCCGTGTTATTTTGAAGGATCCATTTCCTTCTCAACACAGTAGCATGGTCTCTTATAATTATTCTTCTTCCATCTCATCAACATATATCATGATGATGTCATCTCAAGCTATGGTTGCTACAAGATCTCAAGATTACGGATCTAAGGGTCCTACAAATGGAAATGATGTTGGTTCACTGAGTCAAGCTTCCACGTCAATTCCTCCTTCTCAACCATTATAGACTGAGAGACCTAGTTATAATATCGTGATTTATTCGCCTCCCAAAGGTTCTCTTTGAAAGTGATATTTTGATCCACATGCGTGAGCTTCTCGTAATTACAGCGTTGTTAAAAATATGGCTATGTCACCTTCAACAATGTCGGCCCTTGAAGTGCTGCAAAATTTCTAGCTACATAGGATTTATTAACCCTTAGGATTATAATATAATTATATTTCATCTAGACAAATATGTAGCTATACTTCTGCATCAAATAGCTTTCCAAATAGTATTTTTTTAAAACCAAAAGCGTTTTTTGCAGGGTAATTGACCAAAATACGAGTTCTTGTTAAAACCAAAAGCATTTTTTGAAGGGTAATTGACTAAGGAGAGTCTGCATGTATTATTTGTATTGCTTGTTTAAAAACCCTTGGTTCCCCAAGAATCACTTAATCCCCCACGACTTTGAAATCCTTCGAGGGAAGAGCTCTCTACCCATACTTGATTCTTAATGATCTACCTATAGAGATAGAAGGTAAACTACTTGAGTTTTAGGTTGAGGTTGTTGATGCTCAACTTGGATATAAACTTTTAATAGGATGAAGTTGAACTTATGCTATGTCAGTTGTAGTGTCATCGTATTTTCGAATGATCAATTTTCTCCACAAAGGGAGAATTGTAAAAGTAGACTAGTTATATTAATCTACTTTGGACCCTAACTATACAAGTAACATACATTTTGTTGGATTACACCATATGAAGATGATGCGGTAGGTTTTTTTAAGCATTCATCTTTGATGGCAACTTTTGCAATGCCTCCACCAATTTTTCCTCATAATGTTTTTCATGTCAACATGATTACATCAAGTACAGTTCCATGACATGATCTGTTATGAAGCCAACTCACAAAATAGAGAATAGATAGATCAATGCCTTATAAATTAGCCTCTTCGAGTGGAAAAACTCCTTTAAATTACATAAATGAACAATTATTCGATGATACAATGAAAAAACCTCCTTTCCATATATAGGAGTCCATGGGGTCACACTATAATACTATCTAACCTAACAATAATAATGTAACTACACAAAAATAAGAATATGGGGCACGATAATAACAATATGCAGACTATAGGGACACAAAAATAAAACTAACAGGGCTACACTAACAATAATAAGGGACTAAACTAGTAAAATAGGGACCTAACATGCCCCTCTCCTTCAAAAAGTGTTTTTATCAACGCTTGAATAGCTTTCGATGCTCCTATATAAAATTCTCATCCTCCCATGTGGATTCTTCACTGGGTAAGTTCTTCCACTTTATGAGATACTATGAAATTGATCAATTTTATAGCTATTGAGTTATTTTCTCCGTGAATGCTTCAGGTTCCAATATTATTTTTCCTTCCTCATCAAGTTTTGGAAATATTTTTTGAACTATAATTTTGTCACCAATAACCTTCTTTAAGAATGAAACATGGAAAATTGGGTGGACGGGAGAAGAAGCAGGAAGATCCAATTCGTATGTCATAGTACCAATCTTTTGCAGCACCTTGTAAGGGCCATATTACTTTGGTGATAATTTATTATCCTTCTTAGCTTGCTTGAGGGACATTTTTTTGTATGGTTGTATCCGTAAAAAGACACAATCTCCTACATCAAAACTTGTCTCGCTGCAATGTGGATCTGCATGTTGTTTCATTCCATTTTGTGCCGAATTTAGGTTATCCTTTAAGAGTTGGAGAACTTTCTGTTGATGCTCGATGTGATCTTCCACTGCTTGAACCTTATAATTTTCTCTTAAAGATGATGTGATGTATAGTTTATGATATCCATAAAGTGCCATAAATGGGGTCATTCTTGCCGCAGTATAGAAGTAAGTGTTATACCTCCATTCAACGAGAGGTAACCACTTGAACCATTGTGTTTTTTTATCATATACACAACAATGAATATATCATTGCAAACATTTTTTCACTACCTAGGGCTTCCCATTAGATTGGGGATGATAAGATTATCTACGAGTTAGTTGAGTACCCAAATAAGAAAATAATTCCATGCAAAAATTCCGAGTTAAAATGGGTTCTGTCACTTACAATAATGTTTGGGTTTCGATGTAGGTTTTGAATTGTTTCCATAAATGCATTAGCAAATGTACTTCGTTTAAAAGGATGGTATAATGCACAAAAGTGTGCATACTTGGTAAGTGTATCAACTACCACCATGATGACACTTTTTCCTTCTGACTTTGGTAAACTTGTGATGAAATCCATTGAAACCTCCTCCAAACGTTGACTTGGAATGGATAAAGGTTGAAGCAAAGCCAGGGTCTTAATTGTCTCAACTTTATTTTTTTGGAAAATCAAACATTCCACCACAAACTTTTGAATATCAGATTTAAGGCCATCCCAAAAAAAACAAATTTCTTCACCCTGTGGTAAGTATTTTAAAATCCTGAGTGTCCTCCTATGGGAGAGGTATGCAATTCGAAAATAATATTTTGTTTTAATTGGGAATTACTACAAAGATATAAGAGATCTTTGTACCATCAGGAATCATTTTTCCAACTAAATGTATCAAATATACTGGGATATTGCTACAAATTTTGAATGAGTGTCCACACTTCTTCGTCATTCTTCCATTCCTCCCTTGCTTCATTTATCCAATCTATTTGGATAACATAAATGGCACGAAGAAATGCTTCCACCTCCTAATCCTTTATTGAGACTGCATCTGCAACAACATTTAGCTTCCCTTTTTGTAGATGATTTGAAAGTCATAACCCAACATCTTTATGACCCATTATTGTCACTCTTCTGAAGATAGTATTTGTTCCCAAAATTATTTAAGTCTATCATGATCAAATTTTACCTTGAAGTGTCCTCCCATTAGGTTAGGTCACCATTACTTTAGTGCACGTAGTATTGCCAACATTTCGTTATCATAAATATATTTCTATAAATATTTTCCTTTTATTGGATGGATTTAAAAAGCAATGGGTCTTCCTTCTTGCATTAAAAAAATACCAATTCCATTTCCTGAGGCATCATATTCCACAATTAATGTTTTTCTGAACATTGGAATATCTAAGACCGGTGGTAGTCACATTTCCTCTTTAATATTTTCAAAGGCCTTAGTTGCTTCAAGAGTCCATAAAGATGCATCTTTCTTCAATAATTCTATTAGAAGTTATGATATTCTCCCATACTTATGAACAAATTTGCGATAATATCTCGTTAACCTGAGAAATCCTCACAACTGCTTTATGGTTGTGGGGGATTTCCATTCCTTAATGGCCTTAATTTTTTTAGAGTCTACCTTAAAACCCTCCTAAGATACAATATGACCCAGATATTCCACATCTTGTACTCCAAAGAAACATTTGGATGTTTTTCCATATAATTGTTTCTCCTCCAATAGTTTGAGCACCCTGTAGACATGTTGAACATGATCCTTCCAAGAGCTGTTGTAGATTAGTATATCATCAAAAAATACTAACACAAATTTTCTAATGAAGGGTTTGAAAATGGAATTCATCAACCCTTGAAATGTAGAAGGTGCATTCATAAGGCCAAAGGGCATGACCAAAAATTCATAATGATCCTGATGGGTTCGAAATGTTGTTTGCGCAATATCTTCAAACTTCATTATAATTTTATGATATCCTGAACGAAGTTCCAACTTGGTAAAATAAAATTCTCCATGTAATTCATCCAATAATTCATCAATCACGGGAATGGGAAATTTATCTTTAATAGTGAGCTTATTCAGCTCTCTATAATCCGAACACATGTGTCACGATCCATACTTCTTGTGCACCAATACTAATGAAGTAGAGAAATAACTTTGAGTAGGTTTAATTATGCCAATCTCTAACATTTATGCAATCATACGTTCAATTTCTCTCTTTTGGACTTAAGGTTATTTGTAATGCCTGATGTTTGGAGTAACACTTTCTAGAATCAAATGAATAGCATGATCATGATCACAATTAGGTGGGATTCCTTTGGGAGTTTCAAACACCTTGGAATGATTGTCCAATACTTTTTGGAGATCTGGAGAAATAAACGATTTTGATGTTGGAACTTCTGTTGAGCATAATTGTGCAATTACGCCTCATTGTTATTTCTTCAAAAAATTTGTCATGACATTAGAGCTTATTATCTTTCCCAACTTCCTTGTGATACCCCATAATCCAAATTCCTTTCATTCTGAAAAAAATTTCAGTAAAATTTCTTGAAAATTAAAATCTATTGTCCCCAAATATTGTAACCATTGTACTCCTTATACAACATCAATGCCTACCATTGGAATGGAAAGAATTGGACTATTCAATACATGTTGCCCCATTCTTAGATTGATATTATGGAGTTTTCCAGAGAAATTTATAGTTCCTCAATTTGCAACCATCACTTGAAACTCTGGTGCTAGGTATAGGAAGCAATTCAATTCCTTTGATACCTTACAATGAATAAAATTATGGGTACTGCCCGAATCAATCAACACTATTACATTTTTCTTCTTGATATTTCCCTCTATATTGAGAGTTTGAGGAGTGGTAAATTACCAATGCATTACAGGATATGGTTAGGCTCATTTCTTCTTTCTCTAGGGTTGGTTCCTCTTCTTTTGAAGTTTCTTGTTCATTTTATTCCTCCTCTTCAAAATATATGTAAAATAATTTCTTCCTATAATACTTATTACCTTTAGTGTATTTGTTATCACAACTGTAGCAAAGCCCTTTTTCTCTTTTTTCTTCCAATTGTTGTGGTGTCAACCTTGTAGGTTGTGGAAGTCTAGGACTAGAAACACTTCCATATTTATAGATGTGACAGGTAGGCTTCCTTGTCGCCATAATTTTACTTTCAATTTTTATTTCCAAACTAAATGCCTTCTCCAATGAATAAGGTTCCCAAATGTGAACCTCATGTGGGATGTTATCCTTTAAATTCCTAATGAAGAAATCATTCCTATGTTCCTGTGGAATACCAGTTACCCTTATATTGAATTTTTTGAAGTCCTCAATGTGCTCCACCATTGGACCCTTTTGTTTGAGATTTATCAATTGGCTAAAGAAGGTGTTTCCCTTTGTATCATCATAATGTGTTATCATTTCCTCCGTAAAAATTGACAAAGTGACAATTTTTATACGAGAGAAAATCCATCGATACCATACAAATGTATTTTGTTCTAAATATAAAGTTTCAATACGTACCTGTTGTGTGTTTTACACATTATGGAGATCAAAATATTGCTCCATATGTAGTATCGATGTTACGAGATCCTTGCCATCAAACTTCCTCATATCGATCTTTCGAATATGGTGGGTCTTCAATCCAACATTAGAGTTTTTGAAATCACGATTAACATTTATTTTTTTCTCATCATGAGTTTCCTCTACTACTTTTTTGCCATTATGAATCATATCTTGTATCAACTTTTCATACCTTCCTTCAAACCTTGCATGTTTGTTTTAGATCTTTCTTCATGTCCTCCATGTTGTCTTTCATTATTTCATGGATCTTATCTTCTATGTCATCCATCTTAGATTCCATTCCATCCATATTAGATTCCACACTATTCTCCAAACCATCCATCTTAGCTTCCATGCCTTCAAACCATCCATCTTACCTTGCACACATTTCTTGAAAACATCCATTTCATTTGTTGTTACTATTTGCGAGAGCACAATTTGGTGCACTTCGTCCTATAATTTTGATATATAATTTTGCAATTATTCCTCTTCCTGAGTCATAGTAGAGCCTTATGAGGTCTTAATGGGTGTTGCATTCCTTTTAGGGGCCATTTTCTAGCCCAATACTGATATGTATGGTTCAATATGTGCTTGGAATCACTTCAAACTATTTTTTATAACAAGACTTATGCAACTTCAAAAACAATACACACCTTTTTCTTGCTTTTGAGGAGCTCAATATTGAAATTGATGTATCTCTGTAATTTCGGATCCTCAAGATTTTATCTTTAGTCCTATAATAGCCCTATGATTCTTCTTTCCAATGCCATAGGTCTAACCTGATTTGGATTCTTTAAGGCAAAGTTATGCCCACTCTACCACAATGACCTAATTATGGACTCGTTTAGTAGAGTAAACTTGTACATCATTTCACATGTCATTGTTTCCTCCTTCAGCTCTGAAATTGATACATAGAAAACTACAGTCTGTTTGATTTCAGTCACTATTTACAAGATTTAAATCTGATGGTTAGAGAGAGAGTTATGTTGATTTTACCAAGGTCACCTCTTTGAAATGAAATTTGGGAGCATGCAAAAACCTTAACTTCCATAGATCATATCTCCAAAAATATTGCGAACCAAGATCTAAAATTTTTATACGAAGATCCTCCAGACTTCTTCACAAATGGGTTTTTTTACATAGCTTTTGAACCTTTGTAGAAAAAACGTTATACTGAAAATTCCACGTTGACCTGTTTGAAGTAGAGAAATCCTAGAATCCAAAACTACGATAAACAAATTTTATGAAACCAGCTCACAAAATAGATAAAATATAGATCAACGCCTTATAAATAAGTCTCTTTGAGGGAGAAACCTCCTTTATATTACATAAATAAACAATTCTTGGATGATAAAAATGATAAAACCTCATTTATCTATATATGAGTCCATGGGGTCACAATATAATCCTAGACAACCTAACAATAATAATGTAAGGGCACAACAATAACAATATGGGAGATAATAGTAACAATACGGGGACTACAGGGTTACAAAAGTAACAATAATGGGGTTACACTAACAACAATAAGGGACTACACTAGTAAAATAGGGACCTAACATGATCCTTTGATTTTTCCTTTAGAGTCTTAGTTGGCCATGTACGATAGTGAGATTCCTTTAAGGCCATTTGAATTGGCTTACGAGGAAATTTAATCACTTTCCAACTCATCATCAACTGAAACTGATCAAGTGAATGTGATTAGTGATAAATATTCTCATTTATTGCGTTTAACACCAATATCATTTTTTTTATCACTCATTTAGTTGTAAAACTCTCATTGATAGAGTCATGTAGGTAATTCACCAAATTGATGAGGTCTCCTAAGTCATTTAATGTGATGTATGAAAAATTTTGCATTTTTATGAAGTCTACCTTAAGTTTAAAGTTCACTCCCATTCATGCCACTTCAGTAAAATCAACCTCACATCATACCAGTGGTCATTCCCATGCATTTAATGTCAAAAGTGCACACCTCTCAGTTTTTAAGAATTTCGTAGCAAATTACAAATGAAATCAGCAGATTTCGCTATGCGAATCTGTAAGTGGCCACACTATCTTAGAAGCGATGTGAGGTGTCAATTTATGATTAGATAAATAAAGGGTAAGTTCTTTCAAGGTTTTTATGATGATTTTAAATGTGCATAGCCATATTTGTTATAATCATGATTCTTTTTGGTTGCATGTGTCATTATCAAAACCTCAAGTTGTCAATTGACCTTTAAAACCATACCCCAAACCTACCTTTTGTCATATTACTATTTATCCTTGCATGTAAATCAATTCTCGGAGAGCTGCTTCATCACTCCAAGTAGGTTGTTTTCAAATTCAAATTCTGCAGGTGTCACCAACAAGTGAGGCAGCGAAGACTACAAAGCATCCAAGACTTCAAAAAATAAAACAAACAAGGGTCGCCATTGTCTTAGGTATGAACCCATGGATATGAAATTACTCAATGAAGACCCTACTGCTATGGAAGTTTTTAGGAGGATAGGTTGCCTATAATTCTTCCAAAATTTGCAGCGTTTCCATGCACAGGTTTCAAAGGATTTTTCCACTAATTTCACAGGAACAACATCAAAGGTTGGCATTTTGAATCTCACAGTAACACTAGAGAGCATATGAAAAGCGACAGGAATCCCTAGAGGTGGTGAAGAATGGTTTAAGGGCACAAAATTTACAATGCAGGGTTGTGAGGAGTTTCTCATGCAACAGCATGAAGTAGTTGATTTAAATAACGGCATTCCGAGGAGTTATATGGAGGAAAATTATGCAATACT
This sequence comes from Pinus albicaulis, assembly GCA_034641835.2. Classification (NCBI taxonomy): domain Eukaryota; kingdom Viridiplantae; phylum Streptophyta; class Pinopsida; order Pinales; family Pinaceae; genus Pinus; species Pinus albicaulis. Next base: position 9,520 of record JAXQQM020076398.1, read on the forward strand.
AATGCTAGTGATCCAAAAATATTTCACTCGTGAGGGGAGATTCCACATGCTTTACTCTAACGACATCAGACTACTTATGCACTTTGTAGGTAAGAAATCACTTGACTTACCTTTCTTTTTATACGGGAGTTTGGGAAAAATGTTAGATAGAGTTCAAGTTAAATCAGAAGACAATGAGACATATTTGTTTCACCATGGTTTGATAAAGATATTAGTGTTGGAATAATTGAGAAGGTTAAACAGAGATTGGACTTCTTTTTTGTTTATGAGTGGGTATGAAATATATGTAGTCACTCCAAAAAAAATCTTAAGACCTAGAAATACTACATCACCAGTTGTAACAGCAGGAGTTGAAGAAGAAATAAGACAGTCCCCTCTAGAACAAATGGACATAGGAGTAGAACCTCTGCAAGAAATATACACCCCTCATGCAACACCTGCTAAACAGAAACATAAGGTTATAAAAGAAGGCAATAAGAGGATAAATAGAAGCCAAACATTGGCCAAAGGGAATCTAGAAGATATCCTTCATGCAATTGATACTGAAGAGTCACCAACAGTGCAAGCAGAATATATTGAAGGTGATGGAAGGAAAATAAAGAAAGGTAAGACTGCCAAGAAATTGGATTTTGCAGGAGAAGACGTTGGCTTTATTTTTCAGCCAAGGAAGGTAATGACCAGGTTTGCAAAGAATTCCATGGAGAGGAAAAGGATAGAGAAAATTAGTGAAGTTGTGAAACCAGTAAGCATCATATATTTATCTTGAGCAGCAGAAGAAGAAATTGCCATCAGGCAGAGAAGGGGAAAAGAGAAGATAATGGAAAAATCAGAAATTGAACTCTTCCAAGAACAACTGAAGCAAGCAGGAAAAGAAATATTTGAATTGAAGTTAGAGGCATAGAAGCACAGGTCTGAAAAGGATGATTTTGAACAGATGATGAGAATATGGGACCATAAAATCTCAAGTGCTTCAAAATATATAGACAATGCCAAAATATTCCTGAAAAGGACTAAGCCATTAACATTGGTGGTGAAACATATGAGGAAGATCAACTTACACTTGCAAGCTGAAAACAGATCATTAAAGGATCAAGTGAAATACCTTCAGGAGTAGCTGTACATGATTCAAGTTGAGTTGGAGAAGAAAGGGCTAAGGATGAAAGTTGTTAAAGAACCTATAGGTCAACCCATTGTGAATGAAAATGAAAATCATAAAGACTAAAGAATTGAGTTGAAACATTTTTAATGAGGTTCATGGCTTACAAAGAACCTAAATTTTGGCTCAGAAGATCAAACTTTAAAGAAAATTATAAAATCTGAAAATTCTATTTTATTAGGCAGTTTTGTAGCGTGCTTCAGGCTTGAAGGCAAACATACGCTACGAAATTTTGAAGATGCCTTTTTTCTTTAAAAATCATTTTTGTGAATGATTGAGGGAGGTTGCTTTTTTCTTATATATTTTGGCATAACAAAGGCTCTTGACCAGCAAAGGTGGTAGGGATATGGATGAAAAGGAAAAAAAATAGTTTGCTACGAAACCACACTACAAAATTGCCTAAAATGATTTTTTTTGTAACGAAAGGTTTTTGGAAGATTTTTGGAGGTTCAAACATCACATCATCCATCTAGAGACATCCAGCCTATCAGTGGGCCATCCCAGCATAGACTCACTACTCGATATGAGTGTCACTCATCGAGCTCAACATGAAGACCAAGACTAAAGTGGAGCTTATCTATTCCTGGAAGGTAGGACCATGTTTCCTAAATCTAGGGGGTACTTTAAATATGTTAGTGATGGTTAATGTTTCTCGGACATGTGATCCTTATCATGTAACTATTTTTCTGTTGAAGAAACCAAATATAATAAACATAAAGTAGAGTCCTATTAGGAAAGTGACTTTTTAAAGGTTAGATGTTTTTTTCTATTCCAAGAGAATAGTTTTCAGTTATGTTAGATTTCAAAGATATGGTTCAAGGATCTAGCCAGATGGAAAGATCATTTGCAATGAAAATAAAGTCTATTTATACACAGAACATCGAATATCAAAGGGCTAGAGAATATTGCATCAAATTGCTACTTTGTTATGTTTGTTCAGTTTTATTAATATACAGTGACATTTTACTTCCAAACTGAGATTTGAATGAGGTGTTTCAAGGTTTCTTCTATTATATATATTTCATGTTTAAGCATCTGCAGTGAATTTTATCTCTAATTACTCAGAAATCATGGTGACATGCTTTGACTTCCTTTTGAGGTTAAATTGTTGTGTTTTTCCTATGTTTTATGAATGTCCCATATGTTATTGGAACCTCTATTTTCCTCAGCTTCCATAAGAAGAACTACTTTCCTTCAATTTAATGATGTTGACCCCATAGCCCAATGGTGGCAAAATTTCATTTTTCAACTTGCAATTAATCAAAACCAAGTTACAATTCAATAGATTTAGCCATCTAATAGTATTTCAATTGAAAATAATAAACCCCCTTTGAGAGAGACCTCTCAAACTGAAGAGGTTGATATTTAGTTAGAATTCATTTGAAAGGCTTACTTCAAGTTGATTGATGAGTATCCTATCGGGATCAATTTAGTGATAACATTTTGGTGCATCTGTCAGGAGTCTAAAGATATATTTCCCAAATTTGTTGTGCAAACAGTGAAGTTGAACTCTTCGAGGTAGCAGGAGCTTAGAAATTTTTCGAGGCTACAGAAACTACCTTAGTGATTCCACTACAAATTTTCATGCTTAAAGGTTGCTTTGAGAAGAAAATATACAAGTAGAAATCCAGATCCTAACCCACCTACCATTGTGGATAATCTAGAGAGGATTCTCAGAGGCATTGAAAACAACTCATCAAAATCAGGTATTTCATCACACTCAAGAGATTTATTCTCTGAAATTGTTCAAAGTCCTGAAGATAAGAATTTTTGTTTAGGTATAATAGTGAAAATGAATTAATTGAGATAATTTTGGACCTGCAAAGACTAGGTATTGGTACCTTGACCCTAATAACCGAAAAAGGAAAAGAAGAATTCTGGGAAACAGTCACATCAGAATTTCTCTTAGAGAGGGAGCATTTTGAAAAGTTAAAGGAGTTATACCCATTTGAATTCTTTTTGAGAAGAAAATTTGGTATATTTTTGCCTGAGTGGAGCTCATTTATATCTGGACTACAAAGACCAACTACACCACCTCGTAATATCTCATCCTCTCCTACTTTTTTTCCAAGAAATACCACTGTTCCTGTCATTATGGATAGAAATGTTCGACCTCCACCTCCTCCTATTACACCTGCAAGATATGCCCCACTTGTCCTCCTAGCTATTCTTAATGCCCTCCCAAGTAAATACTGAGCTAGAATTAAAACTCGGGGAAGTGAAAAAGAAATAAAAATTGAGGATCATGTGGACCAATTTAATGATTTCATAGACAGAGATGAAGTAGACCATGAAGATGTTGAAACGAGAATATTTGATCAAATTTTCACTTATGAAGTCAGAAAATGGTTTAAAGCCCTAGCTCTAGCAAGCTTGAAGAATTGGAATCAATTTGAGGATATTTTTCTTAGAAAATGGGGGAATAGAACAAACCTTGTGCAAGCCCTGACTGAATACAATAGTTTAAAAGGAGATTTAGATGATACTATCCAAGATTTCTCTAAGAGGTTTAACAAAGTGTACAATTCTATAGCTACTCATCTTAAATCACCCCCAGGAGCTTCTCAATTACGCTATGCAGACACATTTGATTATGATTTCTCCACTTTGCTCAGAGAAAGAGAAGCTGCTTCTCTAGCAGAAATGCCTAATGAGGTCGTGGAAGTATAAGTGAACATGATAGCAGCTAAGAAGTCTAAGAGGGGTAAAACATAACTAAAATAAGAACAAAAGCCTTCCACCTCAAATGATAATTTTGATTCTATGACGAAGGCTATGGAGAAACTTATGGATAGACTTGCCCTTGGAACCACTTCTTTGCCTCCTGCACAACATGATCCACAAATTATAAATCCACAGTTTAGAAGGCATTAGAATCAGTAAAGACAAAGAGAAAATAAAAATCAGTCTGACCCTCAAGTGTGGCCTCCTTTTCAGCAGAATTTGATTGATGAAGAAGAAAATCACTTGAGATTCAAGAAGACATTATCCACCTCCTAGATTAAAACACGTTTGGGATGTTTCTGACCAAAAAGGAGCATGATGAGTCTGATCATGATTTTAATAAGGGTGAGGTACAATCTAAATATCATAAGGGTTATCAACATGCATTATTTGAGATGTAGAAGTAATACAATCTTATAAATAGAAATGCTCCCGTCACTTCAAATAAAACAAAGCCAAAGAAAGATGCTCCTAAATTAGCTGAGCCTAAAAGGGACCCACCACTTCCTCCCCCTATAAAAGAGAACAAAAATATCACTTATGTTTTCAGTTTGGAGAATGGGATCTCTAAAATTAAGATTCATATTCTCTTTGGAGAAATTCTCAAGGTAAACGAGTACAGAAGAAAAATTTTGAAAATTTTGAATTCTCAACCAGGAGCTTCAGATATCCTTAATATACAAGAAGACCATCCTACCATCTACTTGGGACCAATATTGGAAGATGAGCAGAATGAAGAAGTACCTCCTTTCTATGTCAGCCTTAGTATCCATGACATGACCTTACACAATGCCATGTTGCATTTGGGGGCTTCTCATAACCTCATACCTAAGGTGATTATGGAGAGGATGGGTTTGGAGAATACTAGGCCATACAAGTATTTATTTTCTTTTGATTTTAAAAGAGTCCAATGCATAGGAATAATAAAGGATGTTGTTGTTGGCCTAACACAAGTGTCTTCCAAGATAGTGGTAATTGACATTGTGGTGGTAGATATTCCACCCAAGTTTGGCATGCTCTTATATAGAACTTCGGTAGGAAAAATCAAAGGAACCATGCAGATGGACTTGACATATGCCACCATTCCCGTTTTTGGTGAGCAAATAAGATTGTACAGAGAGATTTGGATGGCCTACATGGTAAGTAGCAAGGATAAACCTCAAAATTTTCCTATTTATGTTTTCAAAACTGAATTAGGATAAAAAATTCTTTTAAATGAGCTAACTGATGAAGTATAAAGTGAAGGGAAAGAAGAAATTCAACAAATTGAAAACCAACAAGTTGAAAATCAGGAAATTGTATAAGAGAACGTAGAAGGTTGGTGGCTTTTACACTCTGATGGATCTGCTGGAAGAGAGGCGGTTGGAGGAGGCACATGGATCACTACTCCGTATGATGAAAGTAAGTTTTATTCTTTCAAAATTAACTTTCATTGTACCAATAATATGGCTGAATATGAATCTTTCTTTCTGGGTTTGGAAATTTTGAAAATAATGGGTCCCAAAAAGATATCATTGTGTGGAGATTCTGAGTTGGTAATAAAACATGTTTAAGGAGTATATCAAAATAAGGATGTGAGGATGAGAGCCTCCATAAATATAATTTTGGAAATTTTGGAAACTTTTTAACAATATGCATTTATCATGAAAACTAGAGATCAAAACTCAGTGGTTGATTCTCTAGTTTTCTGCAAGTTTTTTTGTCATCCCTACACATTATATTGAGAAGTATGAAATTGAAGTTTGACATAGGCCTGCTATCCCAGATAATATCATCCATTGGAAAGTGTTTGAAGATTACCAACAAGTCAAAATTTTCATAGAGTTAAAAGAGGATTTTGAAAGCACACAAGTAGATCAACAAAACATGCTTGCTGAAACTAAGGTTAATTCTGAAGTTTTGCAGCTGAAAAATAATGTATACCCAAGGGTCTTATTCCACTTGAATTTTTTTTTTACCAAAATATTGTTTTCAAATCTCTTAGAATGTAGGCTGATGATGAGGAGGTAGAATTTTGTAATCTTGGTATAGTAGCAGCTCCTAAAATGATAAAGCTTTCCAAGTTTCTTTCTATGGAGATGAGACATAAATATATTGATATGATGAAGAAGTTCATTGATGTTTTTCATGGAGTTATGATGATCTCAAAAAGTATGATCCTACTATTATTCAACATACCCATCCTATAAAAGAGAATGAGAAACCCTTTAAACAGAAATTGAGAAGGATTAATCCATTGCTCATGCCTTTGACTGAGAAGGAAATTAAGAAATTTCTGATGCAAAAATTATTGTTCCTATAAGATTCTAAAAATGGCTTGCTAATCTGGTACTAGCTAGAAAAAAGAGTGGAGAGATCATAATCTGTATTGATTTCAGAATCTTAAACAAGGCTTCTTTGAAAGACAACTACCCACTTCCTCAGATGGTTCAGATTTTGCAGAATATTATTGGCTCTCAAAGGATGTCCATGCTGGATGGTTTTTTAGGATACAATCAGATATTGGTACACCCAGAAGATCAATATAAAACTACTTTTACCACACCATGGGGGACATTATTGTACGCCAATATGCCTTTTGGTTTGATGAATGCAGGAGCGACCTTTCAAAGAGAAAAGAAAATTGCCTTTGCTTCGGAGAAAGATAAGTTAGTTGTGGTCTATTTGGATGACATAACTCTATTTACAAGAAGGGAGGAAGATCATTTGAAGCATCTCAAGAAAATTCTACAGAAGTGTAGAAGATTTTGTATCTCTCTTAATCCCACTAAAAGTTTTTTTTCTCTAACTTCTGGAAATTTTTTTGGAAATATTATATCAAAGGATGGGATAAATATTGATCCAAATAGAGTTAATGAAATTAATAATATAGACCTACCAAGGAAAAGGAAGGAAATCGATTCCTTTCTTGGGAGAGTAAACTTTGTTAGAAGGTTCATCCCGAACTTTGCTGAAATTGTCAAAGACATTACCAAGATGTTGAAGAAAGGAGCTGATATTAAATGGACTATTGAAGCCAAGAAATAATTTGAAGAGATAAATAAAACCCTCACTCAAGCCCTAGTTCTTATTAGTCCAATTTTTTCAAGAGAAATTCTAGTTTTCACATTTGCATCTAAAAATACCATAGTTGGAGTTTTACCTCAGAAAGGACAGCAAGGTACAGAACAACCAATTTCATTCTTTAGAAGAACTATTGCTAACTTAGAGATGAAGTACAATATTTTAGAAAAACATGCATATGTTTTGATCAAAGCTATTAAGGATTTCAAAATTTATATTTTTCACTCTCATTTCATTGCATTTGTTCCTAACACTGTGGTTAAAGACATTTTGACACAAGCTGATCCTGATGGCATGAGAGGGAAGTGGATAGCTAATTTGATGGAATATGACATAGAAATTAGACCTAAAAAATTGGTGCAAGGACAAGGGTTAGCAAAGTTGATGGCACAATCAAATTTTGATTTTCTTGACATGAATCTTATTGTAGAAATTTCAGAGCTATCAAAGGAATATGAAGAGTTGATTCCTATTGAAGAGAATTTCGATTTATCTGAATGGTATATAGATATTATCTTTGTCTTGCATCATCACAGAGCTCCTGCATATTTGACTAAATTAAAAGCAAGGTTTGTAAACCCAAAATCATTAAGATACTTCATTATAAATAAGAATTTGTATGGAAAGATACTGGTGGAATCCTTTTTAACTGTTTGATAGAAGAGGAATCTGAAAGGGTCATTGAAGAGCTTCATAATGCAGATTGTGGAGGAAACCACTACTGCAAGGTCACATAAAAAAAAAATCTCAGAGCAGGGTACTATTGGCCCACCATGTTCAAGGATGTTTACAAGATCGCTACTTGCCATGAATGTCAGATTTTTGATGGTAAGAAAAAGTTGATTCCTTTACCTTTGATGCTAATATATGTTGAGGCGCCTTTCCAATAGTGGGGGTTAGATTTTATTGGTGAAATACACCCATCATCTTCAGGAAAATTTTGCTGGATCTAGACAGCCACATATTATTTCACTAAGTGGATCGAAGCAACCCCAACAAGGTAGGTAAATGATTCATTCATCATTCAGTTCATTGAGAACAATATTTTGTCCAGGTTTGGTTTTCCTATGAATATTATTACTGAAAATGCACAATATTTTAAATCTAAAAGTTTAATTTGATTTTTTCATTAGTATCATATAACACTTGGACACTCAACTGCTTATTACCCCCAGGGTAATGGCCTTGTTGAATCCTACAGTAAAAGCATTGTGGGAATTATAAAAAAGGTACTACAAGAAAAAAAGAGATCATGGCATCTGAAGTTGAAATATTCTTTGTGGGGTGATAGAGTATGTAAAAAGAAATCCGTTGGTACTTCACCCTATGAATTAGTGTATGGAGCTGAAGCAATTTTTCCCAACTCCTTGGGAGTCCTTGTAATGAAATTGCTGCAAGGAATTGAAGAGGAGCCTAATGCCATTCATAAGAGGATAAATCAACTCATAGCTCTACAAGAAAAAAGGGAGGAGGTATACAATATCCATCAGTAGTCATAGAACAGAGTGAAGAAAAAATTTGACAAAAAGGTCAAAGAAGAAAAATTTTAGATTCAAGATGTACTTTTATAGTGGGAAGCCAGAATTGAGGAAAAGGGGAAACATGGAAAGTTTGAAAACATTTGGAAGGGACCACTTATAGTAGTTGCATAACATGGCAAGAATACTTATCTACTTCAAGAGATGGATGGAAAACTTTGTGTCGGAGGACCTATCAATGGCAGGTTTCTAAAGTATGATTCCTCTTAAATTTTACTAAATTTTCACTCCATTTTATATATTCCATTTTATTATGATTTTTTTCTAATAAAGATAGGCTCATAATCAAGCTTGAGCCCGAGGAGAAGGAAATAAGAGTTTGAAGAAAGCTTGACAAATTTCATAAGTTTATTTTCAAAATATGGATGGCACTGGAAGTACAAGTTCTTTGGTGTACCAAAGGGGCACACCATCCCAAGTGGATCCATTGTTATCACTCATTTAGTTGTAAATATTTCTTTGATAGATTCATGTAGGTCATTCACCAAATTGATGAGGTCTCCTAAGTCATTTAATGTGATGTATGAAAATGTTTTCATTTTTATGAAGTCTACCCTAAGTTTAAAGTTCACCCCCATCCATGACACTTCAGTCAAATCAACCTCACATTATATCAGTGGTAATTCTGATGAATTTAATCTCAAAAGTGCACACTTGTCAATTTTTCAGAATTTCATGCCGAATTGCAAACAAAATAAGGAAATTTCACTACGAAACTGCCTAATAGTTTCATAGCGAATCTGTCAGCATCCAAACTGTCTTTTCAATGAAACAATGTTTTTTTAGCCAAGGTTGTCAGAAGCGATGTGAGGTGTCAATTTATGATTAGATAAATAAAGGGTAATGTCTTTCAAGTTTGTTATGATTATTTTAAACGTGCATAGTCGTATTTGTTATAATCATGATTCCTTTTGGTTGCATGTGCCATTATTAAAACCCAAGTTGTCAATCAACCTCTAAAACCTTACCCCAAACCTGCCTTTTGTCATTTTATTGTTTATCCTTGCATGTAAATCAATTATCGAAGAGTTTCTTCATCACTCAAAGCAGGTTTTTATCGAATTCAAATTTTGCAGGTTTCACCAACAAGTAAGGCACGAAGACTATAAAGAATCCATGGCTTCAAAAAATAAAACAAACAAGGGAGGCCATTGTCTCAGGTTTGAACCCATGGATCTGAAATTACTTAATGAAGACCCTACTGCTATGGAAGTTTTCAGGAGGATGGGCTACCTACAATTTTTCTAGAAGTTGTATGGTTTCCATCCACACGTTTCAAAGGATTTTGCCACTAATTTTACAGAAACATCATCAAAGGTTGGGATTTGAATCTCACATTAACACTAGAGAGCATATCAAAAGCTACAAGAATCCATAGAGATAGTGAATAATTGTTTAAGGGCACACAATTTACAATGCAAGGTTGTGAGGAGTTTCTCAAGCAAGAGAACAAAGGAGTTGATTTAACTAATGACATTCCTAGGAGTTATGTGGAGGAAAATTATGCAAAATTTTTGTTTGTGATCCAAAACTATTTCAACTGGGAGGGAAGATTCCACATGGTTTAATCTTATCACATCAGACTTATTCTACACTTTTTTAGTAAGAAGTCACTTGAATTATGTTTCTTTTTATACAGGATTTTGGGAAAGATGTTAGATAGAGTTCAAGTTAAATTAGAAGGCAATGAGATATCTGAGTTTCACCATGGTTTAAAAAAGTTGTTAGTGTTGGAATAATTGAGAAGTTTAAACTGAGATTGGACTTCTTTTTTCTTTATGAGTGAGTATGAAATATATGTAGTCACTCTAAAGAAATTATTAGAACCTAGAACTACTACATCATGAGCTGTAATAGAAGGAGTTGAAGAAGAAAGAAGACAGTCCCCTACAGAACCAATGGAAATAGGAGCATAACATTTGCAAGAAACATATACCCCTTAGCCAACACTTGCAAAACAAAAATGAAAGGTTAGAAAACAAGGCAGTAAGAGGATAACTAGAAGCTAGACATTGGCCAAAGGGAATCTGGAAGATATCCTTCATGCAATTGATATTGAAGAGTCACCAATAGTGCAAGCAGAAGATATTGAAGGTGATGGAAGGGAATTGAAGAAAGGTAAGAATACCAATAAATTATATTTTACAGGAGAAGATGTTGGATTTATTTTTCAGCGAAGGAAGCCCATGATTAGTTTTGAAAATAAGGACATGGAAAGAAAAAGGATAGAGAAAATCCGTGAATTTGTGCAGCTAGTGAGCATGATAGATTTATCTCTAGTAGTAGAAGAAGAAATTTTCATCAAGTAGAGAAAGGGAAAAGAGAAGATAATGGAAAAATCATAAACTGAACTCTTCAAAGAACAACTGAAGGAAGCATGCAAAGAAATATTTCAATTGAAGTTAGAGGCAGAGAAGCACACGTCTGAAAAGGTTGAATTTGACCAGATGATGCAAAGATGGGACAATCAAATCTCAAAATTTTAAAAATCTATAGAAAATGCCAAAAGATTGGTGAAAACGACTAAGCCACTAATATTGGTGGTCAAACATACGAGGAAGATCAACTTACAGTTGCGAGCTGAAAACATATCATTAAAGGATAAAGTGAAAGACCTTCACTAGCATCTGGACATGATTCAAGTTGAACTAGAGATAGAAGGCTAAGGATGAAAGTGGTTGAAGCACCTATAGATCAACCCATTGTAAATGAAGATGAAACTCCTAAAGGTCAAATAATTGAGTTGAATTTTTTTTAATAAGGTTCATGGCTTGCAAAGAACCTAAATTTTGGCTTAGAAGATCAAACTTTGAAGAAAATCACAAAATCTAAAAAATTTGTTTTATTAGGAAGTTTTGTAGCATGCCGTAGGCTTGAAGGCCTATGTGGATCAATTTTGGGATAAAAATTTCCTTATCCTTTCGATAAAATGTTTATAAGTGACGATAGTATTATGGAGGTAATGACTTTGGATGAATTTCCATGGAACGATAATAATCATTGTTCATCCTTCCTACTTGAACTTATTAAAATCAAGAATGATTTTTCATCTATATTTTTGACTAAGATGGTCGATAGTCGTCAATTTCCTATTTCAATCCTTCATTCAGATTCATAAACGAATTTACGAAACATATCTTCAATAGTAGCAATTGGCATTTTAGTCAAACCTAGAATTACTCAAAACATTGATATAGGAACTTCATGCTCCCTTGATGAAATCAACACGTATAAGGCGCTATTTATGGAGTTTCATGGCATGTTTTCTTAGTCCTATGAGGAAATGCAAGGAATTTCTCCCATTATTGGGATTCATGAAATTAATACCCCCAGATGATAAAACTTATTAGAAAAATATTGCATCCAATTCATTTGCTGAAATCTGCTGCTATTAATGATGAAGTTGAAAAATTACTCAGAGCAGGTTTCACTTACCCTATTCCCTTAAATGATTGGGTATCCAATATTTTGTAGTGAACAAGAAACAAGGGACTGTTCGAGTATTTTTCGATTATAGGGAAATTAATAAAGCTTTTCCAAAAGACAATTACCCTACCCCTTACATCGATAAAATTATCGAAGATTGTGCCAGAAACAAAATATTTTCATTTATGGATATATTTTCCGAATGTAATCATGTAAACATAATCCATACCAATCAGCCCAAAATTGTGTTCATTTGTCTATGGTGGACCTTTCCCTATTGCAAACTACCATTTGGATTGAAGAATGCTCTCTCAAATTTTTAGAGGGACATGTCTTATGCATTTGACGATATCAAGCATATTGTGCAACCCTACCTAGATAAATTACGAGCTCCTTCATTGAGACAGAAAGATCACCCTATGCATTTGAAAGATATTTTGATCCAATGCAGTAATTGTAATATTCGTTTTGAATCCACATAAGTGCATATTTTGTGTACAATCAGGACGATTATTGGGATTTTTCATTTCTAAGGAAGCTATTCATGTCGATTCACTTAAGGTTGAGGCCATTGTTAATCTGCCTCCTCCTTCCAATCTTCGCCAACTCCAAAATTTACAAGGGAAAGAAAACTTATTACGCAGATTTATTCCTAACTAGGTCAAGCTAACTAATTGTTTTACTCATCTTTTGAAAAAGGGAATTCCATTAATTTTGGACGAGCTTGCTGAAAAAAGGTTTTGATGCACTGAAAAATGTGCTAACCCATGCACCGTTAATGCATTCGCTTGATTATCATAGGGATTAATTTTTGTATTTAGTTGCATCTAATGCCACGATTGGCATGGTGTTAGTTAAGAAAGATGAATCTAACACTCAACATGTGAATTAATATTTCAGTAGGAATATCACGATTATAAAAATCAAATATGGACATTTGGATAAGTTGGCCTTGGAAGCAGTTCAAGATGTCCAACGTTTTCGTCACAACATACTTTTATACAAAACAACTGTGATCTCTCATTGAGACCCTATGATGTACATTATCACTAAATGGTTTTTAGGGGTAAAATAACCTAAATGGTTTATTATACTCCAAGATTTTCATTGGGAATTCGAAAGGTCTAAATCTAAGAAGTCATTGGTATTTACTGAATTATTATATGACTTTACCTATCCTGAATCTGAAACCATGGCTGAGGATCATCTTCCCAATGAATCCATGTTTCCAATTAGTACTCTATATCCTTGGTATGGATATATCATTATATATATTCAAACTCAAACATTTTGGCCCGAATCATCATGAACTAATCATTGTAGAATCCGGTACCAATCCAAACAATATACTATTGTTGGTGATACTCTCTATCATCGTGGTGCTGATTTTGTCTTTAAACATTGTTTAACACATGAGGAAGCCGAGAATGCATTAAATTACTACCATTCTGGAGATTTTTGTTGTCATATGTTAGGGTTTTCCACTTCCCAAAAGATATTGTGCGCTAGCTATTTATGGTTGTCACTCTTTAAAGATTGTATAACTATGGTTATAGAGTGCCATAATTTGCAAACTTTCGATCGTAAGATCTGTGCTCCTCTAGTTCCTCTTCACCCAATCATAGTTGTCAATTCATTTTCTAAATGGACATTGATTTTGTTAAATGTAACCCTCACTCAACCAAGGGGCATGGGTATATTACTCTCACACTATATTATCTTACAAAATGGGTGAAGGTGATGCCTACATTCAAGAATGATGATGAAACTAAAACTATTTTCATATTCAATACTGTGATTTATATGTTTGGCATACAGACCATGGTACTGAGCTTTTTGTTGAGATGAAATTGTACCATGATAGCTCAACTCCTTATTATCTGCAAGAAAATGGCCAAATTGAAGTTGTAAACAAATGTTTGACCAATATTATCAAACGGATTGTCGAGATTCATAAACATAACTTGCAGACCATTATTTTTTCAGCCTTATGGGCATATTGTACCTCTGGGAAAACATCGACTCATTTTACTCCATTCCAACTCATTTATGATTTGGAGGCAGTTGTATGGATTGAGTGTGAAATTTCATCATTAAAACTAGACATTGATTTGTTATGAGCTACCTCTATGGAGGAAGAATGTTTTCTATTGTTAGAACAACTAGATGAAACTCATTGTAATGATGCATTAGAAAGTGAGGCTCATAGGAAACGTGTTAAGGCTCAGTATGATCGAAACATAAATCCTCGCATTTATTCAGAAGGTGACCTAGTCTTGTTCTATGATCAAGCACATGATGAACTAGGTAGGCACTACTAAATTTTAACTATGTGGCATGGTCCTAAAATTGTAAAATGTGTACTAGCTAAAAGGTCCTATGAATTAGTTGATTATGAAGGTCTATCTTTAGGAGAGCCCAAAAATGTTATCTATCTGAAGAGATATTATGCTTGATTTATCTTATGGATATTTTTTGTATATTACTTATAGCTTTATTTCTCTGTTGTATATTTTCATTTTTTATGATTTCCTACTACTTTTCTTGATTATCTTGAGTTACTCTTTCTTTGCTGATAATGATGTTCTCTCAAAATTACATTGGATTTATTGATGGCACTAGTTGTAGTACTCAAAATTTATCTTCCACAACTTGGGTCATATATTCGCCCATTGATAAGTAAGTTTCCATCCATGGGGTGTGGCTTGGTCAAACAATGAACAACATAGTAGAATATAGTGCAGTCATTTAACTATTATGTGATGCCATCACATTTGGCATTCAACATTTGATATTTAGGTTAGATTCAAAACTCATTGTGTTACATTTAAACAATATCTATACAGTTATAAGTCCATCAATGTTTAGAATTTTTGTATAGGTTTGTCTCTTGGAAATAAATTTTGATTATATTGAATATTAACACATTTCAAGAAATTTAAACGCATTAGATGATGCATTGGCCAATTGCTTTTAAATAGACATTTTCATGAGTTGTAAATAAAACAGTATTCATCCGTATTGAAGAAGACAAAATGAGAAAACAATTAGTAGTTCTCATTAGGTAAAATAGTCTGTAGAGAGTGTATTACAGAAATTTCATCTAAATACATAAGGCTTTGTGGCCTTTATTATGTGAATATGGTGATAAAAAAATGGAAATTTAGCCTTAAAATACTATCAAATATCCATGATGATGACCATGGTATAAAATTATATTACCAGGCACTCAACACAACAATTGCCTTATCAATCCTGGAAACCCAACCACGTTCCTGTGGTATCGAAGAGGAAAGTAATTATTCCCCATATCTAGGATATATATGGTAAGCATCTCCAAGGTGTGCTCCAACTTTTTCAAAGCCTATTCTACATCCGAATGTGGTAATACTCCTGCTACAGAATGGTATCCTGGCATGTCAAATCTTTGTAGCTCTACTAGTTGAGCTAGGCCCACATATGCATTAGCATTTCGATAATTAGCTTTGGATGTTAGAAACAAAATAAAAATTTGAAAACATTAAAACATCAAAGTGATAGTTTTTTCACCCAGATCCTCCCACTACATTCGAGTTGGGAGTGGTATATCTGGATCACACATGTAGTCCATCCCTTCATATCGGAATTCCTCAATCATGAAAATCTAGCTTCTTAGCCACAAAAAAACTGAGGAGTATATATCACAATAAAGTAGCCATCACCACCATGGTGAGCAATCAATGAAACCCATCGTAACATACGTGGATCTATCAGTCTCGTTTCATCAAAAGATAATTTTTGTGGGATGAGTAGTGGAATCCTCTTTAGGGAAATTAAATGAGGATGACGCCATAAGAATATTTCTTTAGTTTTCCCTCCTTTTCTCTAGTAAGTTATCCTTCCATATTGGAAACCACACCTTCACACTAGTTGAAAATAGTGTACTCCAAATAATCCACTGCAATATGCATTTGGGCCTTTGTGGCCACATGATGTGATGCACTACCGCACACTTTGGGTGACTCTGAAAGAGAAAGTACTCAAATCAAGTTGTTGGATAGTTTAGATATCTATCCAATTAGCGACAAAATATTGCCTCAGGTATGAAGAAAGAGTCTCCCCACCTGGTCTCTAGCCAAAAATATTAATGTCTCTCCTCTATGGGACATCCCTGTCAAAAAGACATGTCATCACAACCAATGGTAAGGCGGTGATCACCTATGATAAAAAATTGTTTCTAGATAACTCACGCCCTCACCAACCATGTTATGAGCTCTAATTGAGCTTTCATTCCTCGAATGACCTAAAATTTTTAGAGACCACACTTAGTTAGAGCTTACAGAGTTGTGAGGTTATCAATAACTTCAGCATCATGAGTGTCATTTTCTCTCTCTCTCCACTTCAACATGGTTTCCCAAAAGTCTTGAAATTGACAATTTACGCGAGTTAGAACATTGATTTAAAATAATTTGTGACTTTTAGGGTGTGTTTATATTTATTTTTGAAAACCCTCGGCACCTCGAATAGTTTTTATTTACACACATAGCACATATATGCATTGTCTTAGAAGAAAAACCATGCAAATCATGTGCTTTAGAATTAAAAAAAATACCACTGTGAGTGGCCCCGATGACAGAAAACCACAGAGACGTGTGTGCGGATTTTTTGAATTACAACACCCCCAAAAGATCGAACCAAATATTGAAAAAAAAAAAATTGGATGAAGAGAAATATATGGAGGATATTTATTACCTAGAGAAAACAGTTTGCTGATTGATCCATTGGTTTGTGTGGAAACAAAAACCCTCTTTTTTCTCTCAAGTTGGTTAAACAATCAAATGGTAAAAAATGAATTAATTTTTCATCTTTATAAGTTTTTTGGTCAATAAAATATTATTTTTTGTGACTTGAACCTTTAAAAAGTCAATGTTTGTTGTTTTTTACTGTAATTTTGACAATTTATGATGATTTATCAAACATTTTGTGCAGAATACAGGTTATAATGTAAACATGGATAATTTTGACTAGGAGTAAACATTTATCACTTTTTTGGGCTCTTGAAAAATACAAAAAAGTGAAACCATAGAGTCCTCTTTTAATCCCTGTTCATTTATTTTTACGAGTTCGAATAGTGAAGTACTCTGAAATATTTAGGAAAAATATTTAGTATAAGTTTACCCCTTTTACGGACTGAATTAGACTATTTACGAAAAAGGTATATGTTGGATAAGCATGGTTAATAAAGTTCTCTACTGCATTATTTTATAATTTTTTGGGCTTGAGGGACCAAATTTACAAAAATTAACATTGGTAGTTTACTTTTGTTTTTCTTCTAACTCCCTAAAAATGAAAAACATCGAGTTTTATTTTCTCTTGGCTCGTTAAAAATATATGTTGAAAGAATCGAATGAGTTTTCTTTTCGTGTCTTTTAAAACTCCTTAAACATGAAAATGACATTGAGTTAACCCTACACTAGACTCGTAAAACTAAATAGTGCATGACTCGTGAAAAATGACGAGACCGAACCACTCCTTCCTAGGGTTCGTAAAAACTACTTCATAGAACTCAAACGAAGGATGAAGCTTACACAACAAGAAAATTTTATCCTCCTCAAGCTTGAAAAAAATAAATAGATACTTGCCACCAATGGTGGGGGGAAATTGGGGAAAGGTATTAATTTTTCAATTCATTTAACGGCGATATGTCACTCTTAAACACGACACTTTGTTACACTTGTGTTCAGGTTGGGTAATCCATTTGTATTACAGTTAATAAAACCTCACTAAAAGTCTTCTGCTAGTTTTGGGTATTATTCTTGAGTCAAATACTTCCAAGTCAATTTTTTTGTCACCATTTGTTCAAGAGAATTTCAACCTTAGTTCATGTTCCTTTGCAAATATTATCCCTCGTTTGCGTGTGTCATCCCTAAGTGAGTCCTTGAAAAAAAGCTCTTCAACTTGACATGAATTCTTGCATCGCAGTCCCTCTTGCGATGGATCTCTTCCTATCAACATCAGCTCACTATCTAGGTGATTGATCTAGAAACTCTTTTCTGGACCTTGATGCCTACATTCCTTAATGGCAGTTTTCTCACCTTGGATAACACGTTCTTATCATTGACGTTCGATCGAGCGATTCCATGAGTGTTCGACTACAAATTACCTAATCACACTTCATAGATTGTATTGAGATTACCTTGAGAGCCATTGTCATTATTGTTGGTTTCTATCACACTTTTTAATGATGCACATCATTGACTCATAATAAAGTGGTATCTACCGTGTTTGACTTCAATGCATTTTTCACATGGTTAGATTCGTACTACGAATCGAAAGATGGAGATGAAGACCCTAGATCTAGTTTCATCCATCGAGGCTATTAGGAGTTAATTATTATTGATTATGTCTATCCTATTCATAATAGATGGCTTCGTCCATACTGTGTCTAATGTTGATATGATTCTATGCTATTTCTGTACTTGTTCATTGAGTTAGCTTTACTCTGAGTATGGGAATTCCTACCTCAATGATAAATATATATATATATATATATATATATATATATATATATATATATATATATATATTCATTTTATTCCTTGAATTTTTGTTGCATGTTTCCTATCTTTGTGTCTCATCCAATATTTGGCATGATAAAGCACTGCAATATTTGAAATTAATTTCCACACTTCAAGATTTAGGGGTAATCTATTACACCTCATTTTGTTACCATGAAATTTGACGCTTAAAATGGATCTCTCACCATCCATACACATGTTTCAATGCACTACCTTGTAAGTAAATATCTACATTCCTTGAAAAAATCATGAATTTTGGGTAAAATGGAATTTCGGTATGCTTAACATGACTTGTGCACTTTTCCTATTCAGTTTCTTCCCATGCCAAGTTGTCTTCCATTACGCACTCCGTACATGACTCAATAAAAGGTAAAAATTAAAATTAAAAATAAAAAGTAGGTCTAGAAGCCTTGTTGGGAAAATATATCCTAACTAGAAGCTTATAGGCCATATATATTCGATCCAAACCCCTTTGAACATGGAGCTAATTCCATTGGATCAAGGAACCCTAATCCCATTATTATTAGATCTCATATCTCTTTTTTGGATATGAAACCTCCTCCCTTATTCTTATAAAATGACTAGAGGAGAGGGTTAGGGGAGTTCAAAAGATGTAGTCTTATGTTGGTAATATTGTATTGGGAAGCTTATCATCTAAGGATAAGGATTTGAGGCATTCGGTAGGAACCTTCATGACATCAAGGCAAGGTCGTAAGGATTTTCTTTTATCTTTGAATTAATACACTTGAATCATTTTTCTCATTGTGTTATCTTATTGAAGTTATAAGTGGTTTATGCTCTTTATGTATTCATTAAGGTAATTTAAATTTCTAATATCCTTGATCATTAGATTACGCTTGTTTTATATCATTATATTGCATATGCCTTTGATCCCTTATATTTTTGTCCCATTAAAGCATTAAGGAGCTACATAGCTACTCATCAATAATCTTCATCTATAATTTCACAAAGAGGTAAGAGCACCACTATCCTTCTGTATTTTTAATTATTTAAACGAAGTTATCTTAGGGAAATAGCTATTCTTATGTCTCTTCATTTCTAGTCTTCCTTTAAGATTATAGGGAGATTGCTTCTGTGTGTAGATTAGATTTGTTAGCATAGCAATATCAAGTAGTATTAATATAAAAAGTAAGAGTTGATGTGGATGTTGGGCAAGGTTGAAAAGAACATTAAACATTAGAGTTATGAATGGCTCTCAAGGGTCGAAATGATCTTACTATTCAAATCATTCCTAATAGCTACACATGTTTACTATATTTCCAACACCTCGATTCGAAAAGGAATTATATCCGAGATACAGAAATTTTGTGGCAGATTTTTATGGGCTTGAGCAAAGGAGGAAATAGTACTCCCTTTGATGGCATGCCATAAGATGGCTTTACCAAAGGCATGGGGAGGATGGGGAAGAAAGGAAATTCCTATATTTGCAACATATTTTGCACCAAAACCTCCATGGTGTATATCCTAGTCCTATAATCTTTGGACTCTTCTTGTCAAAATAAAATATATTGACCCTCTTCCCATTGAGGAATGGATGGAAAGTCTAGAAAAGTAATCTCCAAATGAAAGTCATCGTGGAATATTTGAGGTTATAGAAGATGGACTTGGGTAGCATATAGGGAACTCGGAGAAGCTCATAATAGGAATTTACCCTTGGGTAGGATGTAACAAATGATATGAGCTACCAAGGGACCTAAAATCCTCTCTCTAATATCAAGGAATTATATTTTTGAATGAGGTAAAAAATGCACAGGGATCCTATTTTTCGCACCAAGGGTGGAAATATCTTCACTTACACCCTCAATGGGGAGCTTATTGGTAGGACTATACCCTAGACTTGGAAAGAACTCATGTCACTAAAAGGGACCAAAGAGATGATTTCAGATGGGTCCATGCACCTTCTAGTAATTATACTCCAAATTATAGATACATCTATAAAATTGACACTAGAAGGGGTGTAGGCATGGTGGTGGAAACCACTATGAAAACTGAAATGTCCTCCGAAGTCAATACTTTTCTTGTGGTGTCTACTGAGAAACAAAGTCCCAAAATGGAATAACCATAAAAAATGAAAGGTCATGGTTGTGGGTAGTGTATGCTATGGAAACACTAATAAATATCTCTAAACCATATTTTCTTAAGTTTAGTTTTCACCTTCAAAGTATCATAGGCCTCTTTATGGATCCTTGGACTCCCGAGAAAAGTTTAAACATTCTAGAAACCTAGAAAAATTTGTGGAATTTAGTGCAACATGAAAACTTTCTAAAGAGAGTATACCACATGATATGGGAAGATTGAAAATAAGAGAGACAAAAGAGAGGGGAGAATGGGGATTCCGATTAGCCTTAGTGCAACAATTGACAGTATTTCTATCATGTTTTCACTATAAAAGTAGTTTTTTTTGTGTTCATTTTATTATGATGTACTATTATCAGTTTTCATCTTTACGCTGGTTAATGTTTTTATGATAAAACAATGTTTTATTTATATGCTACAGTGTTTAAATACTTGAACATGACTATATGTGGGATGTTTTCTCCAATGGAAAGGCTAGGTTTTTTTTTTTGGGCAATTCTATTTGGTTTTGAATTCATTTTGGCTTTGTCATAGACTATTTTTCTAAACTCTTTGGAGATAAAAAGTTACAATTAAGACATCTATAAATGTAGTTTTTTTATTGTCTTAATAAAATATAATATATATATATATATATATATATATATATATATATATATATATATATATATATATATATTAGATTTATTGTAGTCATTTCTAGCCATCTACCATCAGAAATAATGCAGGTAGAAAATGTTGGTTACAATCTCCTTGGAAGGTCGTACAGAAATTTTGTCTTTGCAATAGAAACCGCTGAATCTGACTGTCGAGGGAAAACGAAGTCATAACTGGCATTAGTTTCTTCATTTGGAAAAAAATAGGGTTCAAGGTTGTGGCTCCAGCAAAGTTAACAACCATGCCGGTGAAGTCTGAAGCAGACTGGAACCTTGTGCGATGTAGTCGACTATGAGTGGTCCATCGGATAAGCCCTGATCCTTTTCCAAAATATGTTTCACCATAAGGCAAGTTACCAACATCGTTATTAGCAGCTGCTGCTAACAAATGCTGCTGACAAATTTACTGTATCGGCCTGGGAATGTCCAAAACTGTAAATAGTACTACTGTTACAAGTTCTCCAAATATTTTTGAGGTCTATTGATAGTATCTAATTTCTTCTCCACTCCACATAGAATTGAGACTTTCCAATCTAAACATACATATTAAAAAAAAATAGTTCCTATGTTTTTTACTATATTTTTAATTTCATTCATAGAATTGATACTTTCAAATCTAAACATACATAGTTCCTAAAATAGTTCCTATATTTTAGGATATTAACATGTTTTTTACTATATTAAAATACTTCATATGTTTTTTACTATATTTACACCTATAGGCGTACACTCTGTTGGAACTTGATACTTTAATCATTTTTCTAATTAATCATTTTGACGATGTTGCGACTCCATCAACGAATCTAATTAAATGTGATAACTTCCTTGCATATCTAAATCTCATGTTTAAACCATACAAATTATTTTTTTACAAAACATGATTAAAAATTTACTGTGCCTCTGTTGTTGTTGATAACCACCTATGCTACTTAGTTAGAAATGAAATTAAAAAAAAAAACTTATAAAACATTGCACTAACCAACTATGCTACTTAGTTAGAAATGAAATTTAAAAAAAAAAAACTTATGAAACATTGCACTGCAACATGGATTAATTTTGACTATTCGCATTCTCAAACTTATACATCGTTCAACCACTTGGCAAGTGTGCATTTAAAAACTTTTCCTCTGCTCCATTACACTAGCTCTTTCACATGCATTCCATTCAAATGTATGCGAGCTCATAATTTACTATAAAGAAAAAAATTATTATTTTATTAAATTATTCTTGTTGTGGTGGATTGATTTATTATTATTATTTTTTATTAAAAAATGTTCTTCATGGAGTATTGAAAGCTCCATGCTAGCCATTTAGAATTCCTTATATAACCTATCCATGTACAAAAACAAATCTACAATGATTAATGAAACAAATTTAAAATGATTAATTTAATTAATTAATTAAATTAATTTAAATATGATTAAAAATATTTTAATATTAATTGATTTATTTATTAAAATTAATATATTGATATATTAATTAAAACATTATTACTTAATATATAATAGTTACCCACATTAGTAAAACAGAACCAAATATAATTACATTAAGACTTTCTCAACCCTATATTTATTGTATTTGACTATAATGCAATCTTTAATTAAAACACATTAATTAATTTATTATTTAAAACATTAAAATATTAATAAATTGGAGCATTAAAAATTATTAATTAAAACATTTTACAATATGTAATTAAAACTTTTATATAAAAATGTTTAATAACATTAAACATTAATTCAAAAATATGTAAAAAATATATTAATATCAATTAATAATAAAGTTAAATAATTATTATAATACAATTATTACATCGACATATTAATTAAATCATTAATACATAATTATTATACTTAACTACATTATTCAAATATATCTAAACATAAATATATTTGGATTTGGTTAATAATAATAATAAGATGTTGGAATTGTACTTAAATTTTTTAACTTTAAAAAGTTAATTAAAACTTTTGACAATATATTGATTAAAACATTTAGTTTAAAATGTTTAATGACATTAATTTAAACATGTTCAAAGAAATGAATTAATATTAATTAATAATAACATTAATTTACCAATTTATTGTCATTAATATATTGATATAGTAATTAATGCATTAATACATAATTAATACATAATTATAAATAGGGAATCACATTAGTCAAATATAGTCAAATACTACCACATCTAGATCAACAATATGTATAATTTATTTCACAATAATCGACCTTATTCAATCAAAGTAGTCCTCATTTAACACAATATTAATTAATTAAATAATTAAAATAATAATCAACATTAATATTAATTAATTAATTCATTAACATTAACTAATTTTAACCTTAATTAATTTATTTGTAACATTTAATGAAACATTGATAACAATAATAAAGACATTAAGATGTTTAAGAACATAAATTAAAACATTTGGCAATATATTAATTAAAACATTTATATAAAAATGTTCAATTACAATACACATTAATAGATTTTTAAATTACTATTTTCATATTAATTAATAATAATATTAATTTAATTAAAAATATTTAATAAAACTAATTAAAGTACTTGACAATATATTGAATAAAATATAAAATTCATGTCTCACTAGCACAACAAGTTGAGGATTGGCTTCGTTAGTAAGGTGACCAAAGATGAAACCTCACGGGGGTGGTTATGTCATGTGCTAGTTGGAGGGGACATGCTAAAAAATCAAGTCAGCTAAGGGCTCTCATGGCCCATTCCTTATGTGATTCCCATGTGACTTTGACAACTTTGATGTCACTCAATTGTGGCTCCTCAGGTCTAGAGGATCACACACACACATATACATGCTAAAAAATTAAGGGAGCTAAGGGCTCTCATGGACCATGCCGGGTGTGATCCTGAATTGACTTTGATGACTTAGATTTCCCTCGATCGTGGCTCCTCAAGTCTAGATGATCTCTCTCTCTCTCTCTCTCTCTCTCTCTCTCACACACACACACACACAATAATAACATTAACGAATAATTTAAAAATGGTTAAATAAATATATTAATATTAATTAATATTAATATAAATTTATTAGAATTGGAATTGTAAAAAAATGTTTCTAACATCGTAATGTGGCATTACAACGTTTGGTCAACCACGTTTCAAAATGTGGGTGACTCCTTGACCATGTTTGACTGTGTTTAAAAATCAACAATCTTTAACTTTAGTGAAAAATAATTTCCTATTAATATTATTTATTAATATTGAGAATTTAATATGTTGTGATGCTTGAATGGTAAATAAATCTATTAAATGTTGCAATTTGACAAACATTGTCACAATGTTACACATTGCAATTTATCCAACGTCGCAATGCAACATTACTACATTAGTCAAACACATTTACTAATACAGTTGAATATTTTGGAGTATGTTTGGTAGTCATCACTCCTCAAGTTTTGTCAAACAAATTTCCATATTAATGGTTAATCATTGTCTCTACGACCAACCATGATCAACCATGGAAAATGACTCTATTGTGAACTATGATCAACCACAATCAACCACTGTCAAGCATGGTCAACCATGATTAATCATGATTGAGTTTGGACAACCATGATTAAGGTCTTTCTCGTTGAATTTGTTCAACCATGGTTAACCATTATCAACCATGATTAGCCATGGTCATTTAATGCGACCAATTGTCATCGATGAACAACAATGTTGAACCACCATCAACCATGGTCATACATCATAATCCATGGATATAATGGTCAACCAATATTTCTATGCTCACTACTTGATTAACCATGTTTAAATATGCTTAACCATGGTCACTGTCTCTATGGTTAACCATGGCCAACCATGATCGACGAGGATAAAAATAGTCAACCATGATCGACCATGATCAACCATGGTCATTTAATGTGAACCATTGTCAACGATGAACAACAACATTGAACCACCATCAACCATGGTCACGCATCATAATCTATGGATATAATGTCAGCCAATATCTCTATGGTCAACCATGATTAACCATGTTTAAATATGCTTAACCATGGTCATTATCTGTATGGTTAACCATGCCCAACCATGATATACCATGATAAAAATAGTTAACCATGATAAAAAATGGTCAAGAATGGTCGAACATGGCTGATTATTGCCAACCATGATCATGCATGTTTGAATATCGGTAACCATGATCAGCTATGGTCAACCAAGATCGAGGTCCATATGGTTGATTATGGTCAACCATGATCATGCATGGTTGAATATCGATAACCATGATCAACTATGTTAAACCAATATCAAGGTCTGTATGGTTGAATTTGGTCAACCATGATCAACATGGTCATGTTTGGTCAACAATGGTTGACAAAGAACATTTCATGTTTTATAGAATCATCATCGACAACCATAGTCAACGATTTTTATAATGGTTAGGCAAGGTTTCTATGCATGATTATGGTCATCCATTGTGAACAATGCACATATTTGTGGTTGAATATGGTACAATTCCCTATTCATGGTTAATCCATATCTCTATAGTCAACCACTGTAAATCATGGTTAGTCATGGATAAATTTAGTGAACCATGGACAATGTCTCTACTGTTAACCATGGTCAACCAAAATTAATAAAATTCAGCGATGATCAACCATATTCAACCATTGTCAGTGATGGTCAACCATGATTACTCGTGGTTAAATTTTTTCAACGATTATCGACCATGATTAAGGTCTCTCTCCTTGAACTTGGTCAACCATGCTTGATTGTGGTAAAAAGTGATTTTAGACCATGATCAACCATGACCAGCCATAGTCGCTTAATTTGAACCATTTTCAACCATGGTCAAGCATCATCAACCATGTTCATTATGTTAAATTAATGTTTTTATGGTCAACCATGATCAATCGTGGTTGAATATGGTTAACCATGGTCATTGTCTCTATGGTTAACCATAGTCAACGATGGAAAACCATGATAAAAATGATGAACCATAGTCAACCATGACTAACCACAATCAACCATAATCATCATGATCATGGTTGAAAATGGTGAACCATAATAAACCATAATCAATATGAATTTTTTTGAATGTTTTAATGTGTTTATAACATTATAATATATCTTGAGTTTATTAATCTCCCTTGCATTTATAACACATCCTAGGTTTATTAATTCCTTGGTTTTTTTAATCCCAATGGTTTATAATGTTATTTCGTTGGGTTCGTTAGTCACTTGGGTTTATAGTATATATAATCCCTTGGGTTTGTTAATCCCTTCATTGTATAATAATAATAGCTTGGGTTTATAATGTTAATGCCTTTGGATTATTAATGCCTTGGTTTTATAATATTAATATATCAATATTATTAGTGCTTAATATATGATCCCTTAAGTTTAATAATCCTTTGGGTTATTAGATTTATAATATAGTTCACTTTGTAATATAGTATTTACTATAAATTATGCAAGAACATTGGCTATTGTGGTCATGAGTGTGCTTAATATACACTAATCAACATGTATGAAACACATTTACTAGTGTGGGTGTTGTAACATTTATAACATTTGGGTCTATAATATTTGTGGTTTATAAGATGAGAGTTTATAATATTTGGGTATAATTTTAAGGTTTATATGGTTTAGGTTTATTTTATTGGGTTTAATAATAGGGCTTATAATATTGGGTTTGATATTATAGTTTATAATATTGAGTGTTTAATATATATAGGGCTTATAATATTTGGTATTAATATTATGATTTACATTATGGTGTAATACGTTGGGTTATAATATATATTCTAATATATAGGGTTTATAATTAGGGTTTAATATCAGGTTTATAATATTTGGGTTTATAATATTGTGTTTAATATTTAGAGTTTATAAAATTGGGGATTATAATATTTTGGTTCATAATATTAATTCTTAGGGTTTATTAATCTCTTGAGTTTAAAATATTAATTCATATGCTTTATTAATTTCTTTGTTTATAATATTAATATTTATCCCTTCGGTTCACCAATTCTTTTGGTTTATAATATTAAACCCTTGGCTTTATTAGTTATTTTGGTTTATAATATTAATAATCCCTTTGGTTTAGTAATATCTTGAATTTAAATTATTAATTATTAGGGTTTATTCATTTGCTAGGTTTTGAGTTTAAGATATTAATTATTAGTCTTTATTAATCCCTTGAGTTTTCTAATTCTTTGGGTTAGTAATACTAGGCGTTAAATATTAGTCGTACACTTTAATATTAATGCATGGTCCAATGTCACATTATGAAAAAAATTATCTCAATATGAAAATCAACCATGGGCTACCATTGTTAAACATAGTTAGTCGTAGTCAATAAAGGCCTTCCATGGTTGAATGTCACATTCTCACAAATATTGTCTCAATATAAAAATTAACCATGGTCATTCTTTCGCCGTCACATTGTGACAACAATTATCTCAATGTTTAAATCAAGCATGCTCAACCATGTTTATTTTATGGTTTATAGTATTTATCTTAAGGTTTTTATATACTTAAGTTTTATAATATTTATCTCTTAGGTTTAATGTTATTCCCTTGAGTTTATAATATTTATAATCATGTGATTTTATCAAACCTTTTTGTTTAATATATTAATTTGTAGGCTTTATTAACCTCTTACGTTTTTCATATTGACCACTTCACCTTATTGATCCATTAGGTTTTTAATATTTATCCCGTGGTTTCACCAATTCATTGGATTTATAATATAAAACATTTGGGTTTATTAATTCTTTTCAATTATAATATTAAACCACCCTTGGGTCTTAAAATCTCTTGAGTTAAAAATATTAATTCTTATGGTTTATTAATTTCTTAGGTTTTTGAGTTAAAATTATTAATACTTAGGGTTAATTTATCTCTTGTGTTTTTAATATTTATCCCTTTGCCTTATTGATCCCTTAGGTCTTTAATATTTATCCCTTGGGTTCACCAATTCCGTTGGTTTGTAATATCAAACCCTTGGGGTTATTAGTTCTTTTTGTTTATAATATTTGGGTTTAATATTAGGGTTTATAATATTATGTTTAATATTATAGTTTATAAAAACAAAAATTATAATATTTTGGTTCATAATATTGATTCTTAGGTTTTATTATCTCTTGCGTTATAATATTGATCCCTTGCCATTATTGATCCCTTAGGTCTTTAATATTTATCCATTGGGTTAACCAATTCATTTGGTTTGTAATATTAAACACTTGGGGTTTTTTAGTTATTTTGGTTTATAATAGTAATAACCCATTGAGTTTATTAATCTCTTGAGTATAAAATATTAATTCATAGGGATTATTAATCTTTTGAGTTTAAAATATTAATTCTTATGATTTATTAATTTCTTGGTTTATAATATTAATATTTATCCCTTGGGTTCACCAATTACTTGGTTTATAATATTAAACCCTTGGGTTTATTAGTTCTTTTGGTTTATAAGATTAATAATCCATTCAGTTTATTAATCTCGAGTTTAAATTATTAATTCTTAGGTTTTGAGTTTAAGATATTAATTAGTAGTGTTTATTAATCCCTTGAGTTTTCTAATCCTTTGGGTTGGTAATATTAGGCGTTAAACATTAGTCGTATACTTTAATATTAATGCATGGTCCAATGTCACATTATGGAAAACATTGTCTCAATATGAAAATCAACAATGGGCTACCATTGTTAATCATAGTTAGTTGTAGTCCATCAAGGTCTTCCATGGTCGAATGTCACATTGTGACAAAGATTGTCTCAATATGAAAATCAACCATGGCAAACCATTGTCATTCTTCATCCAACGTCGCATTGTGACAACAATTTTCTCAATGTTTAAATCAAGCATGTTGAATCATATTTATTTTACGATTTATAATATTTATCTAAAGGTTTTTATATACTTGAGGTTTATAATATTAATCTCTTATGTTTCATATTTCCCCCTTTGAGTTTATAATATTCATAATCATGTGAGTTTATCAAACCTTTTTGTTTAAGATATGAATTTGTAGGATTTATTAATATCTTCAGTTTTTCATATTGATCGCTTTGCCTTATTGATCCCTTGGGTTTTTAATATGTATCCCTTGGGTTCACCAAATCCTTGGGTTTATAATATAAAACCCTTGGATTTATTAGTTCTTTTCATTTATAATATGAACCCACCCTTGGGTCTTAAAATCTCTTGAGTTAAAAATATTAATTCTTAGGGTTTATTAATTTCTTAGGTTTTTTAATTAAAAATATTAACTCTTAGGGTTTATTAATCTCTTGTATTTTTAATATTGACGGCTTGGCCTTATTGGTCACTTAGGTCTTTAATATTTATCCTTTGGGTTCACCAATTCCTTTGGTTTGTCATATCAAACCCTTGGGTTTATTAGTTTTTTTTTTTCCTAATATTAATAACACCTTGATTTTATTAATGTCTTGAATTTAAAATATTGATTCTTAGAGTTTATTAATCTCTTGAGTTTAAAATATTTCTTATTAGGGTTTATTAATTTCTTGGTTTATAATATTTATATTTATACCTTCGGTTCATCAATTATTCGGTTTATAGTATTAAAACCCTGGGTTTATTACTTCTTTTGGTTTATAATATTAATAATGTCTTAATTTTATTAATCTACTTAACTTAAAATATTATTTATTATGGTTTACTAATTTATTATGCTTTTTTAGTTTAAAAACTTTATAGTTAGTGTTTATTAATATCTTGTGTTTTTAATATTGATCCATTGGCCTTATTGATCCCGCAGGTTTTTAATATTTATCCCTTCGGTTCATCGATTCCTTTGGTTTACAATATTAATCCCATGATATTATTGGTTCTTTTGGTTTATAATATTAATAATCTCTTGGGTTTAGTAATCTTCTAAGCTTAAAATATTGATTATTATGGTTTATTAATATCCTAGGTTTTTGAGTTAAAAATATTAATTCTTAGGGTTTATTAATTTCGTGTCTTTTTAATATTAATCCCTTGGCCTTATTGATCCCTTGGGATTTTAATATCAATAAATTGGGTATATTAATCACTTAGTTTTTTAATTCATTGGGTTTATAATATTAAAAATCCCTAAAGTTGATTGTTCTCTTTGGTTTATAATATTAATAATCATGTGATTTTATCATTCATTTGTATTTAAAATATTAATTCCTAGGCTTTATTAACCTCTTCTCTTTTTAATATGGACCCCTTGGGCTTATTGATGTGTTAGTTTTTTAATATTTTTCCCTTGGGTTCACCAATTTGTTGGGTTTATAATATTAGACACTTGGGCTTATTAGCTCCTTTGGCTTATAATATTAATAATCCCTTAGTATATTGGTAAGAGATATATACTTATTATAAATAGTAATAAAATACTAGTATTATGTTATATTTTAATTTTAGTATAGTTTGAGTTATAACTATTAATGTATTGAAAAAATTTAATAATATTTTATTGTCAAATAATAATAATAATAATATATATATATATATATATATATATATATATATATATATAAAAGTTTAATATATAATATGAATATAGTTTATATTATTAATATATTATAAGTAGATATATAAAATATATTGGTAATTATATTCATGAATATATAATTATTATTTTCTTAAAATACATGTGGTGGGTGATGGATATAGGCCTATCGGCATATATCAAATACATTAGTGAATGTGGTTGTAAATATATTTCATATACGGTGTATATCAACCACATTGGTAAATATGATTGTGCTAGTTTTAATTTCATTCATATAGTACAAAATGACCTAGTGCATTAAGTTTAATAGAGTACACTTAAACATGAATAATGAAGAGTGAATTACATTACCTATTGATATTGAGCAATATGAAATAAAATTATAAATAAAAAGAATATTATTACAAAATATAAAACCATACACATTTAATAATGAATGATAATCTAATAAGTTTCTAAACTTGTATAGGTAGCTGCAAATATATGATCCAAAGGAAATTATAAAATAATTAAGATGGTTTAAAATAAGAAAATTTTTTTTATTAAATTTTCCAAAACATTTTCACATTAAATCTAAATTTTAAAATATTTGTGACTCCAGCATTTTTTATTTCATTGAACATAAATATGATGATTTTTGAAGGCTTGAGTCTTTTGGATATGAAATAAAATTATAAAACATTCCAAGTAATAACTTACCTTTTTTATTTCATTGGATCTAAATATAATGATTTTGGAAGGCCTGAGTCTTTTGGATATAGAAATAAAACTATAAAACATTCCAAGTAATAACTTACCTTTTTAATGTTAATAGGCCATTTTTTCCTATATGGACATTAATTATGAAGATGGTAGTCATTATAAAACTAACCTCTTAGCCTTTTTCAATATTAAAAAAAATCAATTTCGTGGATTTGATTCATGATTCGTGTTATAATAGATCAATGTAATGTTAATAACGTTATATTATTAATAAATTTAAAGGAAGAAAAAATATTGTTAAAATAATAATGAATTTGGGGTAATTGTTATTTGGTATTTATTGTATCTTTTAAGAGAAAAGAGATGTGATCAACTTAAGTGTTTAGTGATTCTTTATTAGTCATGAAGTAGGTATGTGATATTTAACAATGTCAAAGTATACAAATGCCTCATATTTTGGAGGATTTCCATACCATCAAGAATATTTAAGTTTATTTTTGTTAAATTCACTATCTACAAGGCCTAAAAGAGAAGAAGACTAGACTTCTAAGGAAGGTCTTTAACTAGATAGGGGATATGGCATATTAAAAAATTCATAAATAATGAACATTTATTTTATCACAGGCTTCACATGGATGAAAAAAAGAATAAAAATTTCACTTTTAGCCATTTTTTCTGTAACTATTTATTTTTCATATATAATGTTGTTAAACATATTATGATAATTTTTCTAAAACATTTCATGTTGTCTATCTTGGATTTTTTTGATAAATATTTGGTATTTGAATGTTTTAATAAATTGTAGGTGTTTTGTTGGACTATTGTAGACCCCCATGGTCAAACCATGCACATTTGTTTAATTGCTACTTATTTTCTCTCCTTAGCAAGTAAATGGATCTAGGCATATATGGTTCAATACACCACTAAATGTGTATATGAAAATGGTAATTTTGTTTAACCATATAAATGAAATTATGGTTGTAAGAAAAATAAAATAATTTTAAGTAGTTTCCCATTGCACAAGCTTATAATATCCACTAGATATTTGTCATATTTATCATACTAAAGGTAGATGTTGAAAATCACTCTTTCAAATTAATTAATTATATATATATATAAGAATTGATGTGGCTCAAGACTAACAAAATCCTACATTTATTTTGTTTTAATAAATTAACAAGTTATATATATATATATATATATATATATATATATATATATATATAACTTGTTAATTCATTAAAAAAAAATGTAGGAGTTTGTTAGTCTTGAGTCACATCAACTCTTATTCATAGTGGGATTTGTGCCCATGGAGTTTAAAACGTGAGGCCTTTTCACCTTAGAGTGATTTAACGACAAGTCTCTAATGATTTACTCCAATTTTTTTAATTATTATATAAACGAAAAGAATACTAATTTTATTTATTTTTATAATTAAAATAAGAATTTCAAAATTAAAATATTTTCAAAACTAGAGAATTGGAAAAAAAAAATTATGTATGTTTAAAATATCATAGTATACATATTAAAAATCCTCACAAAATAACATATATAAATACAAAAGAAGCAAAAATAAATATAAATGTACAAAAACCAAAAATACAAAAACCAAAAACCAATCTAATATAAAATGAGATATATTAATATAACCTTACTCTATTTGTTATAAGATTTGGAGTGTATTTGGGTATTTGCTGAGAATTTGGCAAGAATTATAAGTTGAGTTGTGAACTCTTTACAAATTGAGCTCCTCATATATTTTTCAATCAAAAAACATTTTTAAAAGAGAAAAAACTTAATTTAACTAAAATTAGTTGTGCATAAACTCTCATACATAAAATATTTAAACACATGCTTATAAATTTTAAAAAAATAATACAAATGTATTTGTTTTAATTTTGAAATACGTAAAATCGTTGGGGTTGTTGGTTGATCATTATGATTTTTACTTGATATGTGCTATTTTATAAAATTATGTGAATACAAATAAATTAAATACCTAATTAATAAGACATTTAATCCCATATTTTAAAACAAAAATTCAATTTAATTTGGAACCTAAATATATCGGTTTTATTATCTAAACATGTAGATTAATGCCCATCATTATGATGTGTGTTCCACAATAATAATTAGTGTTCCGCTCAATAAGCCATCTTTTTCTTCTCAAACATCTAGAAAGAATGTAGGAGACAACTAGAAAGAATAAAAAAACAACTTAATTACTAACCACATCAAAATTAAACAACATTATCATATGAAATTATTTTAGCCAAAGTAAGAATTAACTAAAATAAACACAAAATTTAAAATTTAAAATAATTTGGCCCCACTCTTATTTGATCCTTATTAAATTTTTTTAAATAAAAGAGATGTGAAAGTATTTTAGTAATACTTTATTAGTCATCATTTGGGTTGATGATTTACATAACATCAAGAATATTTATGTTTATTTTTCTTACACTCAAAATCTAAAGGGCCTAAACAAAGAAGAATACAAGAATTTTAAGGAAGGTGAATAGGGGATATGGCATATGGAGGAAACCATAAATAATGAACATTTCATATTTTATCACACAGTTTACATGGTTGAAAATAAAAATAAAAAATCTTAGTTTTAGTTGTTTTTTCTGAGACTATTTATTTTTCATATATAATGTTGTTAAACATATTATGATTATTTTATGTGGCTTTTCTTGAATTTTTAAATAAATTATATGTACTTGATTGTTTTGTTAAATTGTGGGTACCAAATTTATAAAAAAAATAAAAAAATCAATTTTATTTTGTTCACAAAATAAAATTTAAATAATTTTGAACACAAATCTATTTATTTTAGTTTTTACAGACATAAATTCATTTTAGTCATTCTGATAATTATTATTTTATTTGATATCTCATATTTTATGAATTCACCCTAATACAAAGAAATAAATTATATAGCCAGTCAATAAGGAATTTTATCCAAACTTTCGAAAAAAAAAAATTCAATTCCAAATATTGATGGGGACTCATTTTAAGTGTTGCGGATTATTATGATCTTATAAATATATGCTAATGGGTTGAATACTAATAAATAAATTAGGTTTTCTCTCAATAAAACATTTTATGAAATCGCATCCATACAAATAAACTATGTTTATTGTCAATGAAACCTTTTATAGATAGCTCTTTTAACCGTGGTACACATAATAACTACTCAAAATGTGTTATATTGTAGCATACCATAATCATTCATCCATGTTACAACAGGGGACATAAATACACACTATAAGTACAAAATATGGGACTGGAAATTTTGATATTTTCATTTAGAAGGTGTTATAAGTAGTTGTACAAAATCTGGTATCAAAAGTAGTTAAAGTACAAAATCTGGGACTAGAAAATTTCATTAGTACTTTTGTTTAAGAGAGGGAAAATTTGTAGTGAAGTCTTATACATATCCAAAAATTTACAAAACAACGGAGGACCGTTGCTTCAGAGAGCAGCGAATCAATTCCGAGAAAACTGAACCTTTCACAGTCGTACAAAAACGACTTGCCTGGATATCAATAGAGGCGATCCCTGTAAACAGCATCACCTCTAATTACTTTTGAAAATAGATAAAGCCATTAAAAAAAATGATGAACTATAATTGGAATTAAACCTTAACAGCCTTTGCAAAAACGAGTTGGTTGGATATTTGTATAGGCGTTCCCTGTAAACACATAACTCCAATTACTTTTGAAAATAAATAGTCATTAGAACATTAAAAAGTAATTAGGTATAATTATAATTTCAAAATTAATTAGCTATAACTATAATTAAACCTGAATGGCTTTTGCAACGGAATCTCTGGATTCAAATTCGATTAAAGCATAACGAGTCGATCCCTGACAGTTCCCGATATTAGCATCTCAATAGTTATTTAAACATAATTCTTCTCCTATTAGATTTCAGGTGTTTCAAAAATTTGAGAAATGCAATGTATGTAAAGAAAGAAAAAGATTCACACCTCATTCACCAGTTGAATTTTTCCAGGTTTGATATTTCCAAACCTCTTAAACTCCTTTTCGAGCCGAGATACAGAAATGTTGGGAGGCAAATTCTCCAAGTATATTATTGCCCCTATTCCTTCTTCTTCAGGAGTTGCCACCCAAAAAGTAATTTAAGATTAATTCCATGATTCATGGTTAAAATTCCTAAAACACAATTACTTCTAACAGATAGTATAACGATACATATAAATATATGGAATCAAATAATATAACGATACCTATAAATATATGATAGACTGGTCGCAAATCATTTTGTTGATAAAAGTATCTCAATTAATCTCATCGCAAATCAATTGGTTCAACAAATATCCGAATCACAATAATTTAACAACTATTTATTGAGAAAGTTTCAAAGTAATTAAATTTAATAACTTTTTACATTCCTTTGAACAATAATCACACTTTTATCTTCTTTTGATCAGTAATCACACGGAGATAATTATATGATAGTGCAGCTACACTAATAGTAAATCAATTGATTGAACAAATATTTTATATATTAAATATATAAAATTATGGTTTCACAACTTTTGTTATCTAGACTATGTTAGGACTATGTATGCTTGAGCGACTTTATATATTTTAGAGTTCAATTCATATTTCTTGAATTGAAATATATATATATATATAAATATATATAAATACCTATGGGTTGTGGAATCGGCTCTTCTTCTGGAATCTGCCCCTCCTGAGGTTGAGGTTGAGAACAACGAGCAGGGGTCGATACCCGGCATCCCATGGTTCCCTCCTCCTGCACTGCCCTACTCCGCTATGTTGTAACAAGGAATGGCCTTCCAATTCAAATCAGGCAACGTGAATGGATTTATAGGAAACAAAATTCATATGAAGAGGTGCTGTTTGGGTGGATTTCTTTTCATTTGAAATAACTAACCATAAATGCCTGCAAAAACAATGCATCGGATTTGCAGAGGATGGAATGAGAAGTAATTGCCATTGATGTTGCCAGCATTTTACTGTAGCGGAGTGCTTTTATTTTTGTTGATCCACTTATACTAATTCAAGAGCCTACGCATGCACCAACGTCCATTGACAGGCAACAGCCACAGAAGCGCATGCAAATAACTCCTGCCCTCCTCATCCCCATTATCATGATTGTCAATAATTTCGATGGCATAGCGGGCTACTTGATGACATTGTGCCCCTTTATTTCAAACATTATGGACGGTTCCGGGCTGTCGTTATATATCAATAATCCATTAAGAATGCAAACATGGAGAATTAATACACTAGGGAGCCCACATGTCAAATTCAAATATATTTCTTAATTTATGTAAAATTAATGGTATGGAAATAAAAAAGAATTAAATCTAAGTGAATGACACTTAAATTTAGAAATGTATAGGACTAACACAATTATATTTAAAAATTTATATACAATCACATTATTTATATTTTTGATATACTCACATAGATAATCAAATCTACAACCACATAATTAAATGTAATTGATACAGGTGGATGTGCATCAAAATATATATATATATATATATATATATATATATATATATATATATATTATAAAAAAATCAATATTATTATATTAATAAATGATAACATTTATAGTAATTATAATCATAACTTATTATAAATATTTTTTTCTTACTAACCAAAGACATTATTAATATGAGAAATCCAAAACATCATAAGCCTCGGTAAAATATATTAAACACTAAAGATTAATATTAAAAACTCAATACATTAATCTTAACCAATCAAAACATTAATATTATAAACCCAATAATATTAATTAATAGATATTAATTTTAATAAATACATTATTTTTTTCAATAAATTAATTATATTATTAATCATTCATTCATTTATTCTTTAGATAATAAATAATAATAATTAATTCATGGTGTCATTCATATTTGTCTTGAAAATGGATTCCCATTGGGATTCGAAAAGTCGACAAAGTTTTGGTAATATTATCGGAAATCAGAATTGTTATTCTTCAATAAACGACCACGGAAGCTTCAAAACAATAAAATAATTACTATTATTATCTATTCATAATGTTTTATTAATATAAATATAAATATAAATATAAATATAAATCCCGTTAATAATGTTAATATTTATAGAATTTTGGCTTATGTGATCCATAGTAACATTATGAAGAATTTTTCGGTAATAATCACATTAAAATGAACATTGTCGACGCTTTTCGAACCAACCAGTGTGGTTCATCATCATGACTAAGTGAGAGATCAGATCTGAATGTATATATTAAATAATAATATAAATATTATAAACCAAGGTATATATACCCTAAGTTCAATATTGTAAACACTACAATAAACATGGTTCACCATGGTTTAACATGGTTGATTTCCATATTGAGATAATCCTTAAGTGAATGAGTCTTTGGACCATGGTTGAGCATGCTTGATCATGATTTTCAAATTGAGAGAATATTTGTCATAATGTGACATTGGAACATGGTTGCGAAAAATTGATATTATAAAACCAAAGGAATTATAAACCCCAACGATTACTACTAAAAACCTAAGGGATTATAATCCTAAGGGAATAACTTTAAACCCTAGGAATATGAACACTTAGATTAATAAACAAAAGGTATTGATATTATAAATCCAAGGAACAAAAATTATAAACCCAAGGTATATAAACCCTAAGATAAATATTATAAACCCTAAAATAAACATCGTTCAACATGCTTGACCATGGTTGATTTCCATACTAACATTATCCTTGTCACAATGTGACGTTGGACCATAATTCACCATCATTGATTTTCATATCGAGCGAGTCTTTGTCATAATGCAACGTTGGACCATGGTTGACCATTGTTGATTTTAATATTGAGACAATCATTCTCACAATGCATCATTTGAACATAGTTGACCATGGTTGGCTATGATTGAATATGATCAATATTATAATGCAAGGGAAAAATAAACCCCCAAGGGATTGATATTATAAACCCAAGATATTAATATTAAACCCCAAGGGAATAATATTAAACCTAAGGGAATAATATCATAGACCCTAGTTATGCAAACCCAAAGATAAATATTTTCAACACTAAAATAAATATGGTTTACGATGGTTGATTTTCATATGGAGACAATCCTTGTCACAATGCGATATTGGACCATGGTTGACCAAGCTTACAAATGGTTGATTTTAATATCAAAACAATCTTTGTCACAATGCGACGTTCGACCATGGTTAACCATGATTAACCATGGATGACCATGTTTGATTTTATAAAATATCCATGTTTGATTAATATTGGAAAGAGCTTAAAAAATATAATGGATAAGGAAATACTTTCCAGTGCCTACAGTGCCCCCAAAAATCATCATAAGAGCTTCACGAATCTCATATTCAGCAAAATTCCTTAAGACAATTTCAAAAGAAAGTCATTGTTTTTTTGCCAATGAATCTGGAGAGGCAAATGTTCTATTTGAAAGGTCAAAAATATCACCCCTTGATATTCCATTCGTTATAAAATTTAATAGCTTCTTCAGCCACATCATCAGAAATAGCTGTACTTTTCCAGTCAAAGGATATATCAAAATCCCTTCGACCAAGGGTGTGAAGATTTGAAACATTGACCTTACTTGGTGGAACAAAGCGAGAGAAAAGTTTCCATTCTTGAAAATCATCTTGAAGATTCATTTCCTGGTTAGAAAAATCATCATATTCTCCATCTTCAATATTTTCAACAATTAATGGATTTCGATCAACATGCCACGCTCGATATCGTAAATTCCACCAATTTTCAACAATAATTTCAGCTGAAAGCCAAATCTTCATCGAAATGTCACAAAATGGCTTGTACAAGAGAAATTATGTGTAGCAAAAGGTTTCAAATTCGTCTCAACCGTCACTAGGAATAGAATAAGACCATGGCGAAACCTGAATAATTGCATGAACATCTCTAGGCTTCCAGGGATATTTTTTACGCTTGCTATCAAATGTCCAAGATCTTGTTGTTTCTATCAAAGATAGATGTTCAAGGAAAAAAGGCCTCTTCTCATAATGTTGAACAAAAGTATTTTCAGATGAACATTGCATGCCATCCCTTGATATTTCAAGAAAACCTTCCTTCCAACATTTAATGAAACACATTTTTGACTACAAACAACAAGAGGTAGCTTAAGAAACATACGACATGTTTCATGTACTCCAATGTCACGTTCAACAATTGTTTCTATAAGAAACCTTCTGTAAGAACATAAAGAATGATCCTAAGAGGCAATAGAATTTGAAATTCTAATTAACATATCATGATAACTTTTAGACCTTTTCTCTACTTTTGATGCAGACTTAGCAATATATTTCAGGATGACATGCCGAGAAAGCACTGGTTGGAAATCAGCATTTGCACACCACATTGTTAGAAGGTAAATGTTATGTACATTGAGCCTATCATCATTTATTATCGGGTCATATTTTTCTTCGTTGATCATCTATGAACAATCTCAATTCCTCAGAAAGATCCCATGGAGCATGGTACCAACAAGCGAAAATAGTGCCCTTTTTTCACAAACAAGAATCTACACTACACTTTGTGTGCCTTTGGACACGGTTCAACAATTCTTCATAATCATTATGAGGATTGCAAGAGAAAATATGATCAGTATTCAATAGGAAAGGGTCATCATTGATACTTCTTGGAACCATTATATTGCGACGATGTATTTCATGTGGATTCCATGCAGTTACATAATTGTCAAAAAATCTCTTTGCATGTTGTAAATCACAATCATTTGACCAATCAAGTATTACCATGTCAGGAGCTCCTTGTAACCATAGGAAACCATGCATATGAACTGAACCTCTATGTTGCCACTCATATCTGAAGAAAATGAATACAGAGTTACTACAAAAAATATAAATAGAACAATAATAAGAAATTGACAATGAATAGAAAATAAATTCAACAAAACATACCTGTACCAGAAGTCTTTCGCTTTAAGATATTTTTGGATAAATTCCTCTCGAAATATATTGAATCTATGGTGCATAAATGTGGAAAAAATATGAGGGTACTAGATAACATTCTCAATTTTCATACGATGATAATTTAAGGAACGAGAGTGTGAGGGTACAGGCATGAGGCTATGCAGCTCTGGCCCCCTTTTGTTAGCTGCACTCAAAGTAAAAAACAAAGATGGACATCCCAACTGAGTAATAATGTCAGTAAATTCAGCCTGAAATTTAGTCCAGTATGCCCTTGTACCTCTTAGAGAAGACCCAAACCACATAAGATGCTCAACCAACTTATTATCTGGTAAATTAGAAAGTTGGTGATGCAACTTTTAAATTGTTGTCGGTGAGTTATCATGTAAATTTTTCTTTACAAAAACCGCAGAAGTCTCTTGGCTACGATGTCGCATTATCATGTTCAAAAGGTAATATCATAAGTAAGGATGGCTTCCAAACTCTGATCATAGTATCTAAGAAGATGCAATGCATGCTCATGAAGTTCAATAGTACAAATGTATGGTTGCAACCAATCAACATCACCAGTGGGGAACAATGTGGGGAATTCCATATCTAATAACCCCTCAGTATTATATTCATTCATAGGAGATGTTCCAATACTAGGCCAATCCATTTCTTGAACATGTGAAGAATCAACATTATCAAGAAATGCTCTAATTTCTTCCAATTCTTTACGTTCATTGGGTAGGCGAGCAACAAAAGAAGAAGGATGAGAGTGAAAATGTTGAAAAGGAAACCATTCATTATTAGCTGCATTGATCTCAGATTCTGCAATATCACAGTCAACAAATTTAAGCCTAGAGGAGACATAT
Source organism: Pinus albicaulis (assembly GCA_034641835.2). Taxonomy (NCBI): domain Eukaryota; kingdom Viridiplantae; phylum Streptophyta; class Pinopsida; order Pinales; family Pinaceae; genus Pinus; species Pinus albicaulis. The sequence goes on from JAXQQM020076398.1 coordinate 50,787, forward strand.
GTTGATCTTTCAGGCAGAGCATTCATTGAATCATAGTCAATTAAAACATTTCAATAATATTGATCACATTCAATTTTGAAAAGTAATGCAACCATAACTCGATATATTTTTACATAACATTCATAGTATTTAGACTGAGCAGCATGTCTCCTCACAATTAGAAATTCAATATCTTCAACATGTCGGGGAAGACTTTGGGGAATTGTAGAAATATATTTGGGAAAGCTAATTGTGTGTCTTCTATACTTATATTCCCCACCTCTAGTATGTGTCACTTGCAAAATAGGATTTAAACGTGTTACTAACATTTCTTCAACTTGAGTAAGAACTCTTAAATATGAGGTTGCTCACCAGGATCCATGTTATTATATTTAGAAAAACGATGTGAATCTCTTTCATTCTTACATTGTCTGTGTTAGCCAGCTATAAAATTTGTTATACCAAATGCTAGCTAAAAACTCTTTGGAGCCTTCAAGGAACAAATTTTATGACTAAAAAGTGTTGGCTCCTGAAGACTCTTGAAGGCCTCATGCCTTTATCCCAATCTTCACTACTGTGCCTATTCCCCAGTCAGAAATCCTGTTGATTCCCAAAAAAATAATACTGCTGCAAACACCACATTCCCCCTCTCTCCTCTTCCAACACTAACCTCATTTTCAACCCCTTCATTTCCCATGAAAAAACCTTCATTTTCATGTTTTTCCCATTTCCCCTTCTTCAAAATCCCCTTGACAAGGTTAAAGACTCCTTCTTTGCCTTATCGAAACCCCTCTAAACCTTTGAAAATCATTAAAAATCCATGAAAATCATGTTTTTATGCATTGTAGACTTGAGCCCCCTTGGGCTAAGTCTTTAACCCCTCCCTTCCATACACCCTGACGCCACAACCAAGCACCAACCCTCCAAGCGCTTATTGTGTCGCCCGATTGCCTTTAGCCCCTTCTTGCATAATCCCCCTATCATATTACCCTTCATATAATCCTCGGCCCCGCAGTCAGGTGCCAAGCCACATTGTAAATTAATATAAACCTTTGGTTATGTTACTTTTTCAATTTTTATTATATCATAATTTTTCCGCCAGTCCGAAATTCAAATCAATCTCCACCGTCGATCTCATCTGTAGATCGACGGTACGGAGTACATCAACCCGGTGATCCCCGCCGTCCACTCACCGATTCCAAAACCGCGCGGTTTTCATCGCACCACCTTTGGGGCAAGGGTGGTTTTTTCGCGATCGGAAGTGATTCCATACACTAGCCGACGCATGTCTCGTGCACTATTTGAAAATTCCCCCCCCCCCCATTGTGCATTAAAGTTCGGCAGCAAACCCGGCGCGATATCGTTGTACACCGTCCAATCTGGGGCGGGCCATCTGACGACAATCACTCATCGAAGATGCCTGACAGTTAACCGGGCTACGACGCGGCATTCAATAGATCTCTGCCATCGATATGATCTGCAGATCAACGAACCATATTTCATCACCCTGATTCATTGCCCGGTCAAACATTTTCTGCTTTGACTTTCCATTTCCGCTCCCGACCATCGATCTCTGCGCGATCGACGACTCTGATTTAAACGATTCTTCTGCCTTCCCTATGACTTCTCTCGATTAATCTCGACCATTTGATGATGCCATCCAATGGCCATGCTTCCCCCACACGTCCTTCGCAACAATAAACCTATATATGAATGGATTCTATAATATTTTTTGTATTATGAAGGGTTTCAAGTGATTTTTCCACTATGTTTGAAGAAAATTCAAAAGTAGAGGGTGACGATCCTCCCGCCTTCGACTCATCAGGGGAAATCTTTCACCGGTGTTAAATCCACATTTTCATCAATCATTCATAAGGCATTGATGCTATTCGACCCCTGCGTAGCCCTGCACATCAGCAAAAAACCATGAATCGAGCACAGTGAGAGAGTATCAGTGCCAAAAGACAAAATGTACGAGGAAAGAAGATCAAAGACAGCTTTTGTGGGGATTATGTCTAAGATGGTTTATCAAAAGCCTAATCCCTAATTAAAAACACAGTTCAAAGAAAATATTAAGTGTTTTATCAACATGAAAGCCTCCACCGCCACAACTGAGGCAAATTGATCCCTCTAGCTACCACGATGCCACCTGTACCTCAAAACATTCATATCCGAGGCCAAATTTATCCAACAGGATGAGATATTTGTCTAAACGCAGCCAGAGAGTAAATTATGCCGAGGAACTTAATGAAAAACATTTACAGAGTTACTTTGACATCACACAGAGCCTCAAAGGTCAAAAAGAGCTCCCACCGAGCTGAAATATTTATGTAAATCATTTAATAGAGAGGACTGCTATGTAAATTTATTCATTGAGCCCCTCAAAGGCCAAAAAACCATTAAGTCTGTATTAATTGTAATTGGAGATATTTTATCAGATCTCACCTCCTCATTCTTCTATATATACTTCTGCAAAAGATGAGTGAGGGGTTGGTTGCAGAACTTTGAAATACATTTGAGCTTAAACTTCTGATTGTAAATAGTGTTAACTGGCCCTTGGAGCTCTGCTTGTGATAGATAAGATAGGCTGAGATGAGTAGATGATTGTTAAACTAAATCACTATACTTGAAGTTGTAATTGGTTTGGAGCATCAATACAAGCTGATTTATGGGATCCTGGTCTATGTTGACGGTGATGTTTTTCTCCTTGTAACTTGTTATTTTGTTTTCTGTTTCCATTGTGTTTCATTTTCTCTTATAAAGAATAGCATGCATGGAGTTAGGACCTACTGTATATCAGTAACTTCCTCTAATTGAAAATATTTATCTGAATGTTTTCTTCCAATCTGTGTTATTTGGGAATGATTTAATTCAGTTTAAGCATAGGAATGCTAGCATTCCCTCGTCTTATTATCTTAGCTGAATGTTATTATTAAATTTTATTTTCAGTATATGTTAAGTGAAGATGAACTGAGGGAGATATGGTGAGCCCTGGTCCTAGTTTTATCTCCACAATTGTTTGAATGTTTCCCTTGGAATGTGTTGAAATATGGCTAGTTTAGAAGTACTTACCAGATCTTAGACCATCCCTCGTTATCATTAGTATTTCCCCCTATTTTATATGTTTTCTATTGAAAAGTGTATCAAAGGCTGGCTAGTTTAAAAGTACTTACCAGATCCTAGTTTACTTTCATGTTTTTCTTAAGTGTATGTCAAAAGCTGTCTAGTTTGAAAGTACTTACGAGACATTAGGCTTCTCTTTGTTTCTTCATATGTTTATTTCCCCTTCTTGTTGTATCATTTCATTCCATAAATAAAAATTTAAAGAGATCCTTAGACATAGATGGCTTGCCCCATGGACCACTCTTGAACCTGTTGTTTCAATTAAACCCTATTATGACTCCATAGCCCAATGGACTAAAACCTTGAATTATGTATCTTTCCTGGCCAAAGCTTGTTCTATTTGCTTGAAAATTCACACCTTTGAAACTCTTTGCATTTAGGACTTTCCACCTCAAATAGTAATCATGCTCAACCATCCAAAAACAAAACAAACCCTTGGCCTTCATAACTAGCCTAATATCATTACCCCAAACTTCAAAGACAAATCCATCTTTGCACTTATTGGAGAGATCCCTCTCTGGATTCAGGAGGGCGAGATCCTAGAATCCCAAAGTGGTTGAAACAATGTTTCTCCCTGAGATCAGACTTTGCCAATTTTGTTGATTACAGGGAGCTAACATTTCTGGCGACTCCGCTGCTGACCTAAGTTTTTTTGATACCTTTAAAGACCTTAAAAAACCCTTGATTCAAGAAAATTGTAATGAGTTAAAAGCAACCTTTTCAAGCACTACCAAGAAATGGTAATCATGATGAAACTTGTTTGAATTAGTGAAAAACTAGGCAAACCCTAGGATTCTCATAAGACTTTATCTAACCTTGAAAAATCAGTTGGCTTAGCCATAAGAGTACATTATCTTGGTCTCATAACTATAGCTAAGTTTTGAAAAAGAGTTAGGATATTCTTAAAAACCACACAACCAAAAAATAACTTAGAAAAACCTAAAAATATTTCAGATTGGTATTCAATAAACATGGTGGTGGACCATAAAACCTTTTACCTCTGAAAAGAGCTAAAAGCTTCCACTTGGCGACTCCACAATCCTGAACAGACCTTAAGACTCCACTGGGAAGAACCCTTATCATCATAATATCATTCAAACTCAGTTAGAGGACTGTAGGATTAAAATTTGTGTAAACAGATTGGTTGACCATTCAAATATTGTCAGACTTGGTTGAACCTGTCTTGTTTATTTGGGTCTGAAAAACACAGCATAGTGGCTCCTAGAAAGATTCATACAAGAGCCTATCCTGACCCTGATCCACCTGAGATAGTTGATAACCCAGAAAGTATCCTTAGGAAGTCTCTTAAGATTAAATTATCAACTGTTTTCAGATCACCCTTGAAAGCTAATTCAGTTCCTGAAAATCTTACAACTCTACAACAATCACAAGCTGACTTAGTAAATCCATTTAGAACTAGGTCATTTAATGATATAATTCAGCTAGACTCTGAGTCTTCACTTTCATCCCCGGAGACAAGTGAACATCCTTGCAGGGAGTTTGAACTCCACGTGGATCTACTTCAAACGTAGGACCAACGGGTAAACCTCTCATTCTACTCGATTTCGTTTTTATGAATGTGCATGATCATGTGAGTCTCTGTTAAATAGTACACCCCTGCTCTGTGGAGGTTGAATCCCAACCAACCTCTAGGGTGTTAAATCCCCGAAACACCGGTCCATCCACTTCTTCTCACCCTACATCCACTGTCCGAACCACTCCACTTCAGCCCACTTTCCATTTTTTTAATCCACCTCTTGTAAATATACCTCCACCACATATCATGGCAACATGGTATGATCCCCTAGTCCTTCCTGCACCATTAGTCAATCTTCCATAGGACTATCAGTCCAAAATTCCATTATATGATGCTAGAAATGCTACAACTGCATCACAAAATGTGGATAAGATGAATGAATACTTTGACAGAAATGAAATTGATTATGATTATGTCAAACTTAGATTATTTTCTCAAAGTATGGGTGGAGAAGTAAGAAAATGGTTTAAAGGTTTAACCCCCCATAGTATCAATGATATCCAAGCTTTCCATCAAACTTTCCTAAACAAATGGGAAGTAAAGAAGAATCCTCTCCAAGTCCTTTCTGATTACAAGAACCTTCATAGAAACACTGGGGAAAGTGTACAAGCTTATTGTACTAGATTCAACAGTATCTATAATGCACTTCTCTCAGAGCTAAAACTTCCACAAGGCATAGCTTTGAACAAATTTCCTTAAGGGTTGGAACCTGAAATGACCTATCAGCTGAGAGAGAGAGATTTTGCAACTCTTGAAGAGATGCAAAGGCGTGCTCTTTCTGTGGAAGTCAACTTGATGGAGAGAAGAGAAAGAATGAAAGCTGAGAATATATTATCTTTTAGAGAGGAATCCAGCCCTTATACTTCTAATTCAAATATGGAGAGAATGCTGGAGGAGATTATGAAGGAAATGAGCATAATTAAGAGAGCACAAGCAGGCCAAAACCAAAATGCTCCTCAAAGTAGAAAGTAGAACCAGAATCAGAATTTTAGAAGGAACCAACCTCCAAACAAACCTAGGGAAGATGATCAACATATCACTCCTCCCTTTCATCAAAACTATGTAAGTGAGGTTGAGGAAACAGATGAAATAACAGAGGAAGATGATATCAACATGTTTGGGGTAGAGGATGATGAATTTGAAGTTCATTATGATAGAAAACAAGGTCTTTATACACCTTATGATGACAAAAGATATGATAATGAAAATTATTATCAAGACATGGAAAAAGTCATCATAGAGTCTCAAAGATAATATGACCTTAGAAGAAAAAATAATCAACAAACCCCCAACACCAAAACCTCTGATAAATCCTCACAAAAAATCACTGCAACCAAGCCTAAAGTTGTTAAACAAAAGGGTAAAAAAGTGGCTGCAAATTCTGATAATGATAAATAGAAAGGCACTCAAAACAATGAAAAACAGAATGCAGACCTTAGTAGTACTAACACTTTAGCTAGTACTCCTATGAAAACAATTTTGTCGAATGTAAATAGAACAAATCAACAAGCTGATGTTGCTGATAGACTACCAGCTAATAAAGCTGAGACAAGTTCTTCAAAGAACCAAATCCCTTTCAGCCTAGAGCAGGAAATTTCAAAGATCAAAATCTCTGTTCCCCTTACTGAGTTAGCTGCCCAACATGTGTATAGGACCCAAATTTTGAAGGCTTTAAATATAGAAGAAAATGAGGATACATTCAATCTTAATGATGACCAACCGGAGCTTATTTTTGGTCCAATTATTGAAGGTATGTATCAAGAGGGACATGTTCCTCCCTTTTATGTGAGTTTAAATGTTCATGACAAAATTTTGCACAACTCTATGCATGACTCAGGGGATTCTCACAATTTAATGCCAAAAGCTGTAATGGAGAGCTTGGGTCTAGAAAGCAACAAACCTTATAAGGACCTTTACTCCTTTGACTCAAGCAGAGTGAAATGTTTAGGATTATTCAAATACCTCTGTGCTAACTTAGCCCAAATTCCATCCAAATGCTTAGTAATGGATATTGTTGTGGCTGATGTGCCCCCAAAATATGGAATACTATTATCAAGATCTTGGGGGGCTAAGTTACAAGGGACTATGCAAATGGACATGACCTATGCAACCATCCTTGTTTTCAATCAGAATAGAAGACTATACAGGGAATCCCATATGAAATACACAGTTACAAGTCAAGACAGACCACAAAACTCTCCTCTATATTCTATCAATACATGCCTTGATTCTTTTATCATGTTTAACGATGAGATTCTTAGTGAACAAGTCACTTTAACAGAATTAATAGCCGATAGGGAGGAATAGCAACACAACGCAGAAGTGTAAAAATAGTTTGCTGCATTCGAAGACAGTAGCAAACCAAATAAAGGGCTTGAAGTAAAAATCATGTTTCCTTTGTTTCTAAACATTGAGAGTCAAGAAAGTATCCCTCAAATAAATAAAAACCTTGGGGAATCAAAACATTTAAAACTAAGTGCTGAGATTCAACAACAATCATAAAGCACGATAGTTGAAGAGGATGTTCACCAAACAGATGAAATCGAAAATAGTCCTCTATGGAGTATGTATTTTGATGGGTCATGCACTAGGAACAATGCTATTGTAGGTGTCTGGATTACAACCATGGAAAAAAACCACACAGAAAGAATTTCCTACAAATTAAACTTTCAATGTTCCAATAACATAGCAGAATATGAATCCCTTCTCTTAGGCCTACATCTATTGAAAAAGTTAGGAGCCAGAAGAATCAATGTACATGGGGATTCAGAGTTATTCATTAGGCAAGCCAATGGGGAGTATAATGCAAATCATCCCAGACTTAGATCCTATCAAAACAATGTCATGGACCTTTTGAAAACATTCAAGGAGTCCAAACTGATTTTTGTCCCAAGAAAAAGAAATATTGCCGCCCATAATTTAGCCTTTGCATCTAGGACATGCTTAACGCCATTTTAAACCAAAGACTTTACAACTCAGATAAAATTTAGACCAACTATGCCTGATAATGAGAAGTATTGGCAGGTGTTTGACAATGACAAACAAATAGAAGACTTCATGCAATTCACAAATGAATTCAAACTAAACAATTCGGACTCAGATTATGATACAGACTACAGTGAGGAAAATTTTCTTGGTGAAGAACCATCTCCTGAACTTGCTAATATAAATCTCTTATCTAGAAAACTTGAAAATGAAACAGAAACGAATGCAGGGTCTGAAACAAAAGAGTTAGAAATGTTGCACTCTAAAGATGAAAGTTTTCTAAGCGGTCTAGCACCTTTAGAAGATTTGTTTGATTTTAACGATGTGGCAGAAAAGCCAAAACTGGAACCTGTAGAGACTGAAGTGGAAGAGTGAAATATAGGTAGTGAACTTAAACCTAGGATGATTAAACTGTCTAAGTCTTTACCAGCTCACATTAAACTCTAATATATAGAGTTGTTTAAAGAATTTTCTGATGTTTTTGCATGGAGTTACAAAGATCTTAAATCCTATGACACTGAAATAATACAACACAAAATTCCCCTCGAAGAAAACCAAAAACCATTCAAACAAAAACTGTGTAGAATAAACCCTATTCAATTACCTTTGGTTCAGAAGGAGACCATCAAAATGTATAAAGCTAGTATTATTCTCCCTATTAGATATTCTGAATGGATATCTAATCTGGTGTATGTTAGGAAGAAAACTAGAGAGATCAGGCTTTGTATAGACTTTAGAGACATAAACAAAGATTCATTAAAAGACAACTACCTTTTACCCAAGATGGATCATATTTTACAAGGGTGGTAGGGTCTAAAAGAATTTCTTTGCTTGATGGCTATTCAGGGTACAATCAGATTTTGGTTTGCCCTGCTGATCAATTAAAGATAGCCTTTACTACACCATGGGGCACTTTCATGTATGTGAAAATGCCTTTTTGTCTAATGAATGTTGGAGAAACCTTTCATAGAGCCATGGACATAGCATTCTTGGAAGAATTGGGCTACTTCATCATTATATACCTTGATGATGTCACTGTGTTTTAAAAAATAGATGAAGATCACTTAGAACATTTAAGAAAGTTTTTTGAGAAATGCAGAAAGTTTGGAATATCTTTAAATTCTAAGAAGACACTATTTGGTCTCCAATAAGGTAAAATTCCAGGGCACATCATTTCAGAAGAGGGTATTAAGATAGATGCAAAGAGGATTGAGGCCATATTGCAAATCTCTGATCCTCGGAACATCAAAGAGTTGCAATCTTTCATTGGAAAGATTAACTTTTTGAGAAGGTTCATCCCGAACTTGGCTAAGCTTCTTAGGAATATCACAAACATGTTAAAGAAGGAGCAATGGATAAAATGGACCTTTGAAGAAAAGACATCCTTTGAGCTAGTGAAACAAGCGTTAACCAAAACACCGGTTCTTATAAGTCGTGATTTTTCAAAGGATTTTTATATTTTTTCATTTGCATCAGAACATACCATAGTTGTTGTCCTTCTACAGAAAAATCCACAAGGACAAGAGCAGCCTATTGCATTATTTAGCAAGGCATTGAGGGATGCTCCTTTGAATTATAACATTATGGAGAAGCAAGCTTTTGCTTTGGTCAAAGCATTGAAATACTTTAGGGTATACATCCTTCACTCACACATCATTGCCTTTGTCCCAAACTTAGTTGTTAAAGAAATTATAACACAGGACCCAGATGGTAAGAGAGGTAAGTGGATTTATGTTATCCTTGAATATGATTTAGAGATAAAACCCACTAAACTAATCAAAGGCCAAGGTCTAGCTAGATTGATGGCTGAATCCAATTTTAAAGTTCTTGATATTAATATGATTAATGCTTTAGATGATCAAGAGGAACTCTCAACTCCCATTGTTGAAGACCATTTTATGAATTCCTCTTGGTATGCTGATATTTTTTATGTTTTGCTTAAATTGAATACACCTCCTGGTTTGACAAAAACAAAGGCAAGGTTCCTAAAGTTAAAAACTGTAAACTATTGCATTATAGATGCATGTTTTTATTGGAAAAATGCAAGTGGTGTCTTGCTTAAATGTTTGCCTGAGTTTGATGCAGAGAAGGTTAAATACCAGTTCCATGAAGGAGAGTGTGGAGGTCATTTGTACTGGAAGACAACAACCAACAAAATTTTGAGGGCTGGTTTCTATTGGCCTACTCTTTTCAATTATGTGCATAAGATGATCATATCCTGTCATAAATGTCAACTTTTTGAAGGCAAAATAAAACTGTTACCCCTACCTATACATCCAATCATTGTTGAAGCCCCTTTTCAATAGTGGGTTCTTGACTTTATAGGAGAAATCCATCCACCATCTTCTGCCTAGCATAGATGGATTCTCATTGCCACGGACTATTTCAGTAAGTGGATAGAAGCCATTCCTTGTAGGTAGGCCCATGATTCAGTTATCATAAAATTTATGGAGACTAATATTCTCTCTATATTTGGCTGTCCTACCAAGATCATCACTGATAATGCAACAACATTTGGGTCAAAGAGGGTGGTTGAGTTCTGGCACAGATATCACATAACATTGGGGCATTCCACGACCTATTACCCTCAAGGTAATGGACTTGTAGAATCTAAAAACAAAAGTTTAGTGAACATAATCAAGAAACTGTTGGAGGACAACAAAAAGTCTTGGCACACAAAGTTGGTCCATGCACTTTGGGCTGACAGATTGACTTTGAAGAAATCTACTGGTATGTCACCTTTCCAGCTTGTCTATGGTACTGATGCAATTTTTCCAAACAGCCTTGGTGTACCAGTGATAGATTTGATTCAAGAGTTGAAAACTGAAGATAATGACATGATCAGAAGAATAAATCAGACCATTCATCTTCAGCAAACTAGAGAGGAGGTTTATAAAAAAGCATTGCAAAAACAAGACAACATTAAAAATATTTCTGATAGAAGAAAAAATGCCAGCAATTTCAATATTGGGGAAAAAGTTTTAAAATGGGATTCAAGAAGAGAAGACAAGGGAAAGCATGGAAAATTTGACAACTTATGTCTTGGCCCTTACTCTATTCATTCAGCTACTCATAACAATGCCTATTTTCTACAAGATTTGAATGAAGTAGAATTATTTGGGGGTCTTGTCAATGGAAGGATGCTTAAACATTACTTCTCTTGATCCATGATATTTTTTGAAGCCTTTTTTTTTTCCATTATAAATATTTCATCCACCATTGCATTCGAAGTTAGAAAAATCAGAATACAAAAAAAAATGAAAGAAAGAAAAGAGGGCAGATTATGAAAACAAGAAAGGTATAGCCCCATACCAAAAAAGAGAAACAAATCTGAAAGTGTGCAAGCTCAAATGCCACTCCTTAAGAACACACTTCTAGTTAGTCAAACTATCTAAATCTTGACTAATTAGCTCTAAATTTTCTGCTGATAGGATAGTGAATTCGATTTGCCAAACTGTTTAATCTTGGCTTATCAGTAGATAGTTTAGGATAGAAATTAAAGGTTCAAACATGATCAAAATATGAACCTAAGTTTCCAAAGTGAAAATGACTCAGATATGTTCTATTTTCTTGAGTCAAAAATATGTAAATCTGGTTCTAATTAGCTCAAAATTTGAACCAGAGAGCAAGGAAGAAACAAGTCACATAAGAGTCAAAACAGAGCTGTAAAAAGAGGAAGGAAGTGCATTGAATTTTTAGATCTTAAGCCTTCCATTTTTTTGTTGTGAAAAATAATGTCTATGTGCAGCTTGTCTTTTATGCCATAGACCAGCATCAAGTTAGACTGTTCAATCTTGACTTGAATGCTTTTTAAATTAATGTTGTAGAATTTAGAGAATAAAAATCTGTTGAACAGTTTAATCCCAACAGATAGTAGAATAGGTAGAGAAGCATCTGAAATCAACTGTTTAATATGAGTTCAGGGAGAAATAAGGAGTAGAATTAGATTATTTTTATGCTTTTAAAATAATAAAATGTTGTAAAAAGAGTTTTCCAATCGAAGTGCACTCTAATGAAGAGAAAATTTTAGATCAGTAGGATTGGGTAGGTAGAAGCTTGTTTTGATAAAGTTCCATTGTTTGTATGGCTGCTAATATGTTTTTAGAGCAAGATCATCCACAGAAAGAAAGGCAGCCCAATGGATGAGGCAACTAATCAGCCTCCCAGAGAATGCAAGTCTGAAGTTCTTGATGCCTTCAAGAAGGCATCATCCCCAACTGGAGCCACTGTTAGCCAGCTATAAAATTTGTTATACCAAATGCTGCCTGAAAACTCTTTGGAGCCTTCAAGGAACAAATTTTATGACTAAAAAGTGTTGGCTCTTGAAGACTCTTGAAGGCCTCATGCCTCTGTCCCAATATTCACTACTGTGCCTATTCCCTAGTCAGAAATCGTGTTGATTCCCAAAAAAATAATAATGCTGCAAACACCACATTCCCCCTCTCCCCTCTTCCAACACTAACGTCATTTTCAAGCCCTTCATTTCCCATGAAAAAACCTTCATTTTCATGTTTTTCCCATTTCCCCTTTTTCAAAATCCTCTTGAAAAGGTTAAATACTCCTTCTTTGCCTTATCGGAACCCCTCTAAACCTTTGAAAATCATTAAATATACATGAAAATCATGTTTTTATGCATTGTAGACTTAAGCCCCCTTGGGCTAAGTCTTTAAACACTCCCTTCCATACGCCCTGACGCCAGAACCAAGCACCAGCCCTCCAAGCGCTTATCGCATCGCCCGATCGCCTTTAGCCCCTTCCTGCATAAGCCCCCGGTCATATTACCCTTCATATAATCCTCGGCCCCACAGTCGGGCACCAACCCACATTGTAAATTAATATAAACCTTTGGTTATGTTAATTTTTCGAATTTTATTATATCATAATTCTTCCGCTAGTCTGAAATTCAAATCAATCTCCACCATCGATCTGATCTGCAGATCGACGGTACGGAGTCCATCAGCCCAGTGGTCCCCGTCGTCCACTCACCTATTCCAAAACCACGTGGTATTCATCACACCGCCTTTGGGGCAAGGGTGGTTTTTTCTTGATCGGAAATGATTCCATACGCTAGCCGACGCGTGCCCTGTGCACTATTTGAAAACTGCCCTCCCATCGCGCATTAAAGTTTGGCAACAAACCTGGCGCGATATCGCTGTACACCGTCTAATTTGGGGTGGGCCATCTGACGGCTATCGCTCACCGAAGATGCCCGACGGTTAACTGGTCTACGGCACGGCATTCAATAGATCTCTGTCGTCGATCTGATCTGTAGATCGGCAGCCCATATTTCATCGCCCTGATTCATCACCCGGTCAAATGTTTTCCGCTTTGACTTTCCATTTCCGCTCTCGACCGTCGATCTCTGCGCGATCGACGGCTCTGATTTAAATGATTCTTCCGCCTTCCCTATGACTTCTCTCAATTAATCTCGACCATTGGATGATGCCATCCAATGACCACGCTTCTCCCACAAGTCCTCCGCACCAATAAACCTATATATGCATGGATTTTATAATATTTTTTGTATTGTATAGGGTTTCAAGTGATTTTTCCGCTATGTCTGAAGAAAATTCGAAAGTGGAGGGTGACTATCCTCCCGCCTTCGATTCACTGGGGAAAATCATTCACCGGTGTTAAATCCATGTTTTCATCAATCATTCATAAGGCATTGTTGCTATTTGACCCCGGCATAGCCCTGCACATAGCAAAAAACCATGAATCGAGCACAGTAATAGAGTATCAGTGCCGAAAGACAAAATGTACCAGGACAGAAGATCAAAGACAGGTTTTGTGGGGATTACGTCTAAGATGGTTTATCAAAAGCCTAATCCTTTATTAAAAACATATTTCGAAGAAAATCTTAAGTGTTTTATCAACAGGAAAGCCTCCACCGCCACAGCTGAGGCAAATTGATCCCTCTAGCTACCACGATGCCACCTGTACCTCAAAACATTCATATCCGAGGCTGAATTTATTGAACAGGTTAGATATTTGTCTCAAATGCAGCCAGAGAGTAAATTCTGCCAAGGAACTTAATGAAAAACATTTGCAGAGTTACTTTGACATCACACAGAGCCTCAAAAGTCAAAAATATCTCCCACCGAGTTGAAATCTTTATGTAAATCATTTAATACAGAGGACTACTATGTAAATTTATTCATTGAGCCCCTCAGAGGCCAGGAAACCATTAAGTTAGTATTAATTGTAATTGGATATCTTTTATCAAATCTCACCTCCTCATTCTTCTATATATACTTCTGCAGAAGATGAGTGAGGGGTTGGTTGCAGAACTTTGAAATACATTTGAGCTTAAACTTCTGATTGTAAATAGTGTTAACTGACCCTTCGAGCTCTGCTTGTGATAGATAAGATAGGCTGAGATGAGTAGATGATTGCTAAACTAAAGCACTAGACTTGAAGCTGTAACTGGTTTGGAGCATCAATACAAACTCATTTATGGGATCCTGGTCTATGTTGACGTTGATGTTTTTCTCATTGTAACTTGTTATTTTGTTTTATGTTTCCATTGTGTTTCATTTTATCTTATAAATAACAACATGCATGGAGTTAGGACCTACTGTATATTAGTAACCTTCTCTGACTGAAAATCTTTATCTGAATGTTTTCTTCCAATCTCTGTTATTTGGGAATGATTTAATTCAGTTTAAGCATAGGAATGCTGGCGTTCCCTCGTCTTATTGTCTTAGCTAAATTTTATTCTTAAATGTTATTTTCAGTATATGTTAAGTGAATATGAACTGAGGTGTCACACCTCCCACTTTGCGACACAATTTTTTTTTTTTCTGTTGGGTTGCATCCGTTCCCGTTTAATGCTAATGATGCATTCGGTCAATTCGTTGTAGGTTTACATAATTAATTTCATTGTAGTTTTTCACTATTATTCTTTTCAATTTCCATTCATATCTACCCTTTATCTTACCACATTTGCAAGGTAGTTGTTTTTGGAATAATTATAATTATATTAATTAAAATTACATCAATATAATTATAATCCTATTCCCCCCCCCTACTTCCATATTTAATCTTCGTTTTCTATCGCATGCCTTTGAATTCGCATTCGATTTTCATATACATATATAGAAGTGGGTTCGATTTGGTTCTACATTGGTCTCATGTGATTATGGTTCCACGGTCATGTGGACATCTATGCGATCGTTCACTCTTACCCTTTGTTGATAACCTTATAACCTTGGCGGAATTCGACTCACTAATCATGCGAGTCTGGCATTCGTCCGGCGTTCTTAATTTCGTCTTGTCAACATTTATTTGAAGTTGGGCGTGTTAAATTTAACCTCCACATAATTATCAATTTAAATTTTTGTGCAATCAAATTTGGAAATTCGACGTCTATCTGTCTTCCACACTGTGCATTAAACCGGTCCTGATCTCGTCGTATGGGTTATGGTGATCACGCTTCATTTGTGATCACGTGGTGTTGGTTCCACGTAACACTGAATTCCTTCTACCATTTTACTGCATTCCCAACGCAATATCCACAGCATGGCCAGGTCGATATTCATTTATTTCAATACTTGTCATATAAAAATTTTGGGACAGATAGTGTATAGGTCCTATTAAATATTCGATCCGTGGCTTTGCTCTCTAGATCTCGCCAGGTGTACGCTTCAGATGTCTTTGGATCATTAGGGTTTCGTTGTTTGATCCAGACGCATTGATATAAATCAATCTTGGTATTGTCACGGTGGTTCTTTTACCTCCCTGTTCGTTTGGTTCATCGCTTGACAGTGCGTTAATTCGCTTGATTGGTAAGACCTTCCATATGCATTTTGTAAGTTTTCGTTCTAATATTATTTCGCAGGCTTCCCATCTCTGCTTGAGAATTTGGCTCATTTCTTCACACCAGTGCTACGATTTTGGATTATCGTTTTATGTCTCCGGTCTAGGTTGTAATATATATGATGAATGGCTAATTTCGTTTTGCAGAGAGTGTGTGTGCTTCACTTCAGGGGTTCGAATGGCTTGGTTTTCTTCCCTAGCCTTGACATTTTCTTGTGAATATTTTGAACACAGGCTGTTCTGGCGTCGTAGCCCAACCCTCTTCTCAACTGAAAGGGGTTTACGAGGGTATACATTCGGCTCTATACGGGGACTATGATTCTCGGCTTCACGAGTTGGTAAGTGTTTCTTTAGACCAAGCGTAGGACGCAATGGATACTGTTCACTCTCCGGAGGTTTATAATTATTATTCGACTTCTTCCTGTCAACCTCTATTCATGAAAATTGTCTATTTTTATGAAGCAGGTTAAGGATGGTTTAAGGGTTTCTCCCTTACGAGGTACGATACCCTTCTCAATTATTATTTTCCTGGGTTCAATGTTGTTTTTATTCTCCATGTTCGGCGTCTGAATTGTATTGGTTTTGTGTCACAGGTAATTTCGACTTGCGTCGTGTTCTCCTTTTCTCCTACACAGATACGAGACTTTCCCAGACATTAACATTGGGTTCCTCGTGCTAATTGCAGGTCGGTACTAACTGCACTCTGCCAGAAGAATTCGTTCTTCTCTCCTGGATATATATTTTATCTTTGACAGAAAATTTATAATAATGAAATTGTAATTATTGGACAGCTACAATTTAATTCCCGCTCTGAACATTTATACATCTCTGTGCATGGGAGATTATAAGAATGCTCTCGGATTTGTTCAATACATCCATATATGCCTCTGCCGTGTTGGGTTTTCATAATACCCAATTTTTTTTATTTCAGTTATTATTATTAAGAGTATGTTCCAGCAGTACTCTCTCCTTGTCTCTTCTGACTTGGCTGGAACTACATGCTTAATCGTTGGCATTTTAAATTTTTCTTTTGTTGTTATATATATATAAGTATGACATATACACATATTCATCATTTTGTGTAGTTTATTGCTTTTAGGCTCCCAGGCCATACCATGGGTAACTGTATTTATAATGTGGTGATAGTTGAATGAATAATATACTGTAGAAAAGATTTTCCTATTTCAGGAAACCATAGCTTCGATGACAGTAACATTTAAATGTCTAAGGGAAATAAGTATCTCAGTTAAATTTCTTTCATCAGTTTATTTAGTTGACCCTAAATTTCATCTGCCTTTTTGTTGTTATTTTAAATAACCAGAGTGCTACAATTATCTATAACAAAATGGCACAGTAGCTCCATGCAGAAATTTGAAGAAGTAAGTTGTTATAAATTTGCACAGCATATGTATCCAATTTATCTACATGGATGAATGCATCTGTAACCCTATCTTTATGTTTAAAAGACATTGGGATTTATAATCTATCACTTACCCTCTTAATTCAGGTTATCGGGATAGACTAGGATACATATATGTTTCTATATGCCAGGCTGTGATGAGTATGCATGTTGAAAATTTTCTTAACTTTCTTGTGTACTTCCATTCGATGCTATAATAGATGAATGGTTTCCTAAGGTAATTGTCTATGATCATTCTCTATAGATGATTTGTTTCTTTCCTCTACTATACTATATGATGCTTACATGCACAGTGTAAATTACCATTCTTTTTCTACTATTTTCCAATATAATGCAGAACTTCAGATTTTCTCTCTCATGTATGTTTATATTAAAGTCATTCTAGAAACAGAAGCAGATTAAAACTAGTTCACAAATTTTTCCTGTGAAGAATAAGTATCTACAGATTTAAACCAATCACTGGTTTAGAGACTCTGTAAGATTCTACTTCATAGATTTAAATTCTACAACCATACAGGATTCAAGGTTAACTTCCTTTTGATCAATTCTGTTAAATGTAGAATTTATGTTCTAATCTAAAGTAAAATTTTATATGTATCCAATTCATGCTATATAAAATGAACAACAATAAACTTAAAAACATACCAGTCATGCAATTGACCAACCTCCCAACCTTAGAGTCCTTCTGTCTCCCAGAACTCACCCCCGAGCTAAGATCACCTCCCTGTAACAGATCAACCCCTAATCTGTACAAGAGCAGCTTATTTAAGCTATTGTTCCCCAAAGCATGTTTCTAATTCTGCGTCCAGAATCTCAGGATGCTTTTCTTCCTGTTTGCCTAGGCTTCCCATTTTAGGGATTCTTTAAAGTTGTTTTATGCTTTTCCTCAGCTTTTCCAGCTTTTTTTACCTCTTCCCAACTACTTTCCTCATCATTGGGGAAATTCAGATTTTTCCTCAAAAATCTAAATTTAAAAATAAATTTCTTTCAAGGATTTTTGAAAGATTGTGGGGAAATATTTGCCTCTTCCATCCTCATGGATTTAGAAAGTGATCTCAAAATCTCATTTTGGTCAATCTGCACCACATCATTTTATTCATTTCCTCAATTAAATATTTAATTACATTCACAAAATATTTATCCTTTGGGGTCCGCTCCCCTTAGGATTAAAGTTCAAATGTCTAACTTTGAAATTCAAGCACATGAATTGAGGGTGTTACATATTCCCCCTTTGAAAATAAACACCGTCCTCGGTGTTATTATTCAACTACTAGAGTTCATTTGGCAAATAAAAATGGATATTTTTCCATCATCTCAGCTTCCCTTTCCGAGGTAGCTTCTTCAGCAGTAAAGTGCTTCCACTGCACTTTTACTCTTGCTAATGTTCTGCTTCTCAATTCAATTTCTTCCCGCTCCAATATTTGAAACGGTTCTGGTAGAAACTCCCCTTCTGGTTCCACTTGTACAACATTCCAATCAACTATGTGAGAAGCATCATGCACATATCTTTTTAACAATGAGACATGAAATACATCATGAACTCTAACATGGGGTGGTAAGGCTAGCTTGTAAGCCAATGGTCCCACCCTTTCTAATACTTCAAAAGGACCACAGTATCTAGGGGCCAGTTTTGCACAACTTCCAACATAAAGGGTGCTCTTTTGGGTTTAATACGCAAATACACCCTCTCCCCCACTTTAAATTCTCGGTGCACTCTTTTCTTATCACCATAGTTCTTCTGGCGATCTTGGGCTGTCTTGATGTTTCTTTGTATCCGTTTAACAATTCTTTCCATCTCTTGTAAAGCATCTGGTCCCAACATTAGTTTATCTTGTGGCTGACTCCAGCTCAAAGGAGTATGACACTTCCTTCCATAATGTGCCTCAAATGGACTCATTTTGATGGAGGATTCGTAGCTGTTATTATAGGAAAATTCAGCGAAATGCAAGTAGTCTTCCCATTTTAAAGGCCTATCCATCACATACATTTTCAGCATATCCTCCAAAATCTGATTAGTTCTCTCTGTTTGGTCGTCTGTCTAAGGGTGGTAAGCAGTACTAAAATTCAATTTAGTCCCCATCCCTCCAAATAGCCCTTTCCAAAAAGCTGCTGTAAACTTAGCATCTCGGTCAGAAACAATGAATTTTGGGACCCCATGTAATCTTACTATTTATTTTAAAAACACATCTGCTACTTGAGCTGTTCCAAAAGTAGACTTAACAGGTATGAAGTGTGCCGCTTTGGTTAAGGTGTCCACTACCACCATTACTGAGTCATGTTGAGGTTTGGTTTTGGGTAATCCTGTTATGAAATCCATGGAAACTGTATCCCATTTCCATTCTGCAATCGGTAAAGGACTTAGCAGACCAGCAGGATGCTGATGTTCAACTTTGACTAGTTGACATTCCATGCATCTATTTAAATATTCTGCTACATCTCTCTTCATTCCTGGCTAGAACAACTTCTTTTTCAAGGCTGTTAACATCTTCTGATATCCTGGATGTCCTGCATATGGCTGCTTGTGGTACTCATCCAAAATTTCCCTTTTAAGAGCCGCTACATTGGGAATATACAATCTGTTTTTATAACAGATCAGTCCTTTTTGGTTTTGAGTGAAATCATTTTTCTCCTTCTTCTGTAATTTTACCAGAAGTGTTTCATAATTTGGGTCTTGGGTTGCTGCCTTATTCACCAAATCTTCTACATCAATTTGAGCACTACTTCCAATGCTATTGATATTCTGACAAGCATTTCTGCTCAATGCATCAGCAACTTTATTTTCTTTCCCTCTAATATGTTTTATATCCATATCAAATTCACTTAAAAAAGACAACCATCTCGCCTGTCTAGCATTCAAATTAGTTTGGGAAAACAATTATTTGAGACTAATATGATCAGTCATCAATGCAAATTTTTTTCCAAGGAGATAGTGCCGCCACATTTTTAAAACATGGATAACAGCTGCTAATTCCAAGTCATAGGCATTATAATTCTGTTCATGTGTCTTCAGTTTCCTAGATTCATAGGCAATAACTAAATTTTCCTATAAAAGAACTCCTCCCAATCCTTCTCTACAGGCATCCGTACATACCACAAATTCTTGGTCAGGATCTGCAATCTTTATTATAGGGGCAATAGTAAGTTTCAGTTTTAATTGGTCAAAACTATTGTGGCATTTTTCAGTCCATTCAAATTTGACACCTTTCCTTTGTAGTGATGTGATGGGATGTGCTATGGCTGAAAAACTTTCTACAAATCTGCGATAGTAGCCTGCAATCCCCATGAATGATCGCACTGCTGAAACATCAGTTGGTACAGGCCATTCCTTTATAGCCTTTATCTTCTCAGGGTCTACAACAAGGCCTTATTCAGAAATAATATGTCCCAAATACTGGATCTTATCTTTAAAAAACTCACATTTGCTAAACTTGGCATATAGCTGATTTTCCTTTAGTGTTTGCAATACTATCCTCAAGTGTTCTTTATGTTCCTCCTCACTTTTTGAATAAAATAAGATATCATCTATGAATACAAGGACAAATTTATCCAAGTAATTATTTAACACACTGTTCATTAGGCACATAAATGTGGCACGGGCATTTTTCAAACCAAAAGGTAGGACTACAAATTCGTAGTGACCATACCTGGTTCGAAAAGTTGTTTTGCTGATGTCTTCTTCTTTAATTCTAAGCTGGTGATAACCAGTCCTTAAGTCAATTTTCAAAAATACTGAAGCTCCTCTCACCTGAAAAAAAAGATCATCAATTCTAGGCAAAGGGTATCTATTTTTAATGGTCAACTTATTCAGTTGACGATAATCAATGCACATCCTAAAAGTTCCATCTTTCTTTTTCACGAACAACACCGGTGCTCCCTAAGGAGATACACTCGGTCTGATATACCCTTTGTCTAGCAGTTCTTGTAATTGCATTTTCAGTTCCATTAGTTCCGTAGGACACATTCGATAAGGCGCTCGGGAAACAGGGGTTGCTCCTGGCACCAGATCGATTGAGAAATCAATATCTCTTTTGGGGGGAAGATGAGGGATTTCCTTTGGAAACACTTCCTTAAATTCTCTTATTACTGGTACAACATCCAGTAATTCTTCTTCTGTTTTCTATTCTGGTTCTTCCACATGCACTGCATAAACTTGGTATCCTTTTCTAGCTGTTCTTTTTAATTGTAATGCTGAAATTTGTCTTACAGAAATAGGTTTTGGTTTACCTTTAAGAATAAAAGGTTTCCCTTCCTCATCTACACAATACAAAGTCTTATCCCAACAGTTCATCAAGGCTTTCTTCTTTTCCAGCCAATCCATTCCTATCAATAGATCATATGACCCCAAGGGCAAAATATTCAAATTTACTTCTGTTTGAAACTCATTTAATTTTATTACTGTTCTGGGCAGTTTATGGGTTACCTTTCTCTTAGTTCCAGTGGCCAGCTGTACCAACCATGACTGTGGAAAATTTTCAGCTTTTAAGTTACATTTTTCTACAATCCGTGGACTAATGTAACTCAAAGAAGCACCTGGATCAATCAGAACAGTAATAGATAGGTCAGAAATCTTACCCTCCATTTCCACCATGGTTGCTTGATGTTCTACTTGCTGATTTTCCAGGGCTGCACTGATAGTTGGTATATTTCTAGCTATATCATTTACTGTTGTTGCTTCTCGATCTCTCATGATCATATGCACGTTTCTATGAGGATAGTCCCTCAAAAGATGGGGTTCTCCATAGCCCCAACATTTCAGGGGTTATGTCATTTTGACTGTCCCTTCCTTTTTACTGTCTCCATCTATTTGTTTGGAAGCTACTTGGGACTGAGCAGTTTGGATTTCTTTGGGTTTATTAAACTTTTTCCGCTGAAGGTCTCTGCCAAAATTTTTCAAATAGGCTGGTTTGTGATTCCTTCCTTTGAACTCATTTTTATTTATCCAACTTTTTCCTTGTTCAGTTTTTCCTTTGAACTATTGGTAACATAATCTGGCCTTTCTAATAGCTTCGTCCATTGTTTTTGGGTTGTCAAACTTGATTTTCTCTTTGTATACAGTAGGCAAGCAATTCAGAAATCTCTGAACTTTTGCCTTCTCTTCCCTTATGTAGGGTACATATCTCAACAGGTTTGTAAACTTAGTAACAAACTCATCAATAGTGAGTTGTCCCAGTCTAAGTTCATGGAATTCTTTGGCTTTATCATCATAGTAACGTTCATTTAAGTAGAGGTTCTTGAACTTAACCTGAAAATCTTCCCAGGTGACTGGCTTTTCATCAATGGCATGCACCATCTTTGTCTCCTCCCACCACAAGGTAGCCTTACCTTGTAGCTGGTAGACAGCTAATCTGGCCTTCAGATTACTTTCATATTCATAAACCTGGAAATACTTGATCATGTTTAATAACCAAGCTTCCGCATCTTCCTCCTTCTCCCCATCATAGGAGGGAGGCTTGATTTTCGGAATTCCCCCTGTAATTCCTTTTTCTGTTTTTATTGATGCCTTATTGCATCCTCATCTTCATACTCATCAGTTTTCCTCTTTCCGGAACCTTCACCTTCCTGGATTTTCCGCGAAGTTAATTCCTTGATGAGCTTTTCCTGCTCCTCACTGGCTAATGACAATCTGTCATTCTGGTTTTTTATCTCAGCCAACTCTTGTTGCAATTCCCGCAACATAGCCATCATGGCTGCATTGGGATCTGGCTCACCATGCAGATCGACAAAAATTTCGCCACCTTCTTCCATTTCAGCACCACTGTACATAATCAACACAGATCAGTGAAAATAAAAAAATAAAATACAATTTTTTTTTTCCACAAAATTTAATTGATACAGTGAATACACAACAACAGTGAGCACAATGTCACCAGCCTAGTTTTATAACTTGGGCTATGATACCATTTGTCACACCTCCCACTTTACGACACAATTTTTTTTTTTTTCTGTTGGGTTGCATCCGTTCCCGTTTAATGCTAATGATGCATTCAGTCAATTCGTTGTAGTTTTACATAATTAATTTCGTTGTAGTTTCTCACTACTGTTCTTTTCAATTGCCATTCATATCTACCCTTTATCTTAACACATTTGTAAGGTATTTGTTTTTGGAATAATTATAATTATATTAATTAAAATTACATCAATATAATTATAATCCTATTCCCCCCCCCTACTTCCATATTTAATCTTCGTTTTCTATCGCATGCCTTTGAATTCGAATTTGCTTTTCATATACATATATAGAAGTGGGTTCGATTTGGCTCTACATTGGTCTCATGTGATTATGGTTCCACGGTCATGTGGACATCTATGCGATCGTTCACTCTTACCCTTTGTTGATAACCTTATAACCTTGGCGGAATTCGACTCACTAATCATGTGAGTCTGGCATTCGTCCGACATTCTTAATTTCATCTTGTCAACATTTATTTGAAGTCGGGCATGTTAAATTTAACCTCCACATAATTATCAATTTAAACTTCTGTGCAATCAAATTTGGAAATTCGACGTCTATCTGTCTTCCACACTGTGCATTAAACCGGTCCTGATCTTGTCATATGGGTTATGGTGATCACGCTTCATTTGTGATCACGTGGTGTTGGTTCCACGTAACACTGAATTCCTTCTACCATTTTACTGCGTTCCCAACGCAATATCCACAGCGTGGCCAGGTCGATATTCATTATTTCCATACTTGTCATATTAAATTTTTGGGACGGATAGTGTACAGGTCCTATTAACTATTCGATCCGTGGATTTTCTCTCTGGATCTCGCTAGGTGTACGCTTCCGATGTCTTTGGATAATTAGGGTTTCGTTTTTTGATCCAGACGCATTGATATAAATCAAGCTTGGTATTGTCACGGTGGTTCTTTTACCTCCCTGTTCGTTTGGTTCATCGCTTGATAGTGCGTTAATTCGTTCTAATATTATTTCGCAGGCTTCCCATCTCTGCTTGAGAATTTGGCTCATTTCTTCACACCAGTGCTACGATTTTGGATTATCGTTTTATGTCTCCGGTCTAGGTTGTAATGTATATGATGAATGGCTAATTTTGTTTTACAGAGAGTGCGTGTGCTTCACTTCAGGGGTTCGAATGGCTTGGTTTTATTCCCTAGCCTTCACATTTTCTTGTGAATATTCTGAACATAGGCTGTTCTGGTGTCATAGCCCAACCCTCTCCTCAACTGAAAGGTGTTTGCGAGCGTATACATTCGGCTCTACACGGGGACTATGATTCTCGGCTTCATGAGTTGGTAAGTGTTTCTTTTGACCAAGCGTAGGACACAATGGATAGTGTTCACTCTCTGGAGGTTTATAATTATTATTCGACTTCTTCCTGTCAACCTCTATTCATGAGAATTGTATATTTTTATGAACCAGGTTAAGGATGGTTTAAGGGTTTCTCCCTTATGAGGTACGATACCCTTCTCAGTTATTATTTTTCTGGGTTCAATGTTGTTTTTATTCTCCATGTTCGGCGTCTGACTTGTATTGGTTTTGTGTCACAGGTAATTTCGACTTGCGTTCGTGTTCTCCTTTTCTCCTACACAGATACGAGACTTTCCCAGACATTAACATTGGGTTCCTCGTGCTAATTGCAGGTCGGTACTAACCGCACTCTGCCAGAAGAATTCGTTCTTCTCTCCTAGATATATATCTTTTATAGTAAAATTTATAATAATGAAATTGTAATTATTGGACAGCTACAATTTAATTCCCGCTCTGAACATTTATACATCTCTCTTCATGGGACATTATAAGAATGCTCTCGGATTTGTTCAATACATCCATATATGCCTCTGTCATGTTGGGTTTTCATAATACCCAATTTTTTTTATTTCAGTTATTATTATTAAGAGTTCCAACAGTACTGTCTCCTTGTCTCTTCTGACTTGGCTAGAACTACATGCTTAATCGTTGGCATTTTAAATTTTTCTTTTGTTGTTATATATATATAAGTATGAAATATACACATATTCATCATTTTGTGTAGTTTATTGCTTTCAGGCTCCCAGGCCATACCATGGGTAACTATATCTATAATGTGGTGATAGTTGAATGAATAATATATTGTAGAATAGATTTTCCTATTTCAAGAAACCATAGCTTCGGTGACAGTAACATTTAAATGTCTAAGGGAAATCAGTATCTCAGTTAAATTTCTTTCATCAGTTTATTGAGTTGACCCTAAAGTTAAACTGCCTTTTTGTTGTTATTTTAAATAACCAGAGTGCTATAATTATCTATAACAAAATGGCACAGTAGCTCCATGCAGAAATTTGAAGAAGTAAGTTGTTATAAATTTGCACAGCATATGTATCCAATTTATCTACAGGAATGAATGCATATGTAACCCTATATTTATGTTTAAAAGACATGGGGATTTATAATCTATTACTTACCCTCTTAATTCAGATTATCGGGATAGACTAGGATACATATATGTTTCTGTATGCGAGGCTGTGATGAGTATGCATGTTGGATATTTTCTTAACTTTCTTGTGTACTTCCATTCGATGCTATAATAAATGAATGGTTTCCTAAGATAATTGTCTATGATCAGTCTCTATAGATGATTAGTTTCTTTCCTCTGCTATACTATATGTTGCTTACATGCACAGTGTAAATTACAATTCTTTTTCTACTATTTTCAAATATGATGCAGAACTTCAAATTTTCTCTCTCATGTATGTGTATATTAAAATCATTCTAGAAACAGACGATTAAAACTAGTTCACAAATTTTTCTGTGAAGAATAAGTATCTCTGATTTAAACCAATCACTCATTTTAGGAACTCATATGAGTTAATTCATAGATTTAATTCTACAACCTCTGATTTTCCGGGGTAACTTATTTTGATCAATTGCGGTAATGCTAGAATTTGTCATTCACATATCAAAATAAAAATTTTATATATGTGGTCATGCGATGATGGGTTGGCTGTGATAAACTTAAAAACATACCACTCATACAGTTGACCAACCTCCCAACCTTAGAGTCCTTCTGTATCCCAGAACTCACCCCCGAGCTAAAATCACCTCCTGGAACAGATCAACCTCTAATCTGTACAAGAGCAGCTTATTTAAGCTATTGTTCCCCAAAGCATGTTTCTAATTCTGCGTCCAGAATCTCAGGATGCTTTTCTTCTTGTTTGCCTAGGCTTCCCAATTTAGGGATTCTTTAATTTGTTTTGTGTACTAAGCCTTAGATTTTCCCGACACTGCCTCTTCCCAACTACTTTGCCATCGTGAGAAGAAGTTAGTTTCCTGTCAAGTACCCTAATTTAAAAATACAAGTTGCCCTAAATTTTTGAAAGATTGTGGGGAAATATTTTCCTCTTCCATCCTCATGGATTTAGCAAGTGATCTCAAAATCTCATTTTGGTCAATCTGCACCACATCATTTTATTCATTTCCTCAATTAAATATTTAATTACATTCACAAAATATTTATCCTTTGGGGTCCACTCCCCTTAGGATTAAATTTCAAATGTCTAACTTTGAAATTCAGGCACATGAATCGGGGGTGTTACATGAGGGAGATATGGTGAGCCCTGGTCCTAGTTTTATCTCCACAAATGTCTGAATGTTTCCCTTGGAATGTGTTGAAAGCTAGCTAGTTTAGAAGTACTTAACAGATCTTAGACCATCCCTCGTTATCATTAGTATTTCCCCCCATTTTAGACGTTTTCTATTGAAAAGTGTATCAAAGGCTGGCTAGTTTGAAAGTACTTACCAGATCCTAGTTTACTTTCATGTTTTTCTTAAGTGTATGTAAAACGTTGTCTAGTTTAAAAGTACTTACCAGATCTTAGGCTGTTCTTTGTTTCTTCATTTGTTTATTTCCCCTTATTTTTGTATCATTTCATTCCATAAATTAAACTTCAAAGAGATCCTTAGACATAGATGAATTGCCCCGTGGACCACTCTTGAACCTGCTATTTCAATTAAACCCTATTATGACTCCATAGCCCAATGGACTAAAACCTACAATTATCTATCTTTCCCGGCCAAAGCTTGTTCTATTTTCTTGCAACTTCACACCTTTGAAACTCTTTGCATTTAGGAATTTCCACCTCAAACAATAATCATTCTCAACCATCCAAAAACAAAACAAACCCTTGGCCTTCATAACTAGCCTAATATCATTACCCCAAAATTCAAAGACAAATCCATCTTTGCACTTATTAGAGAGAACCCTCTCTGGATTCAGGAGGGTTAGATCCTAGAATCCCAAAGTGGTTGAAACGATGTTTCTCCCTGAGATCAAACTTTGCCAATTTTGCTGATTATAGGGAGCTAACAGTCTGCAAACCGGTCCTTGAGAATCTCTCAAAACCTGGATTCCGGGATATTATTCTTAGCAGATGTCGCACATTTCGACAACTTACAAGCTATCTATATTTTCTCAAATTATTTTATGCGCTTCAATCATGTTTTTATCAAAATTAATATGATTTGTATTGGTTGGACCATCTGGAGAATGATGTGGAAGAGCATAATTTCTTCGAAAATATTACAAATCGAAAGAATTCGAAAAATTAAGGAACCAATGTTATAAACCCAATGGATCAACAAATACAATGAAATATTAATATTATAAACGTAAAACATCAATAAATCAAAGGTACTATTAATATTATAAAAAAAAACATCAATAAACTGAAGGGATTATTAATATTATAAACCCAACAATTTAGTATTAGAAACAAAAATTATTAATAAACTCAAGAGATTAATAAAGTCGAAGGATAAATAAAATTAATAAAAAAATACTCAAGTTGATGAAGTTAATAAACATTAATAATTAACCCAAGGGATTATTCATATTATAAACCAAAAGAACTAATAAACCCAAGGGTTTAATATTATAAACCAAAGGGATTGGTGAACCCAACGGAAAAATATCACCCAACAAATTAGTATTAGAAATAAAAATTATTAATAAACTCAAGTGATTAATAAAGTTGAAGGATCAATCAAATTAATAAAATTAATATAAAAACCAAAGAAATTAATAAACACTAACAATTAACCCAAGGTACTATTCATATTATAAACCAAAAGAACTAATAACCCAAGGGTTTAATATTAGAAACAAAAGGAATTGGTGAACCCAAGAGAAAAATATTAATAACCTAAGGGACCAATAAGGCCAAGTGAACAATATTAAAAACACAAGAATTTAATAAAGAATATGACCCAATATTTTAAACACAGACGAATTTTAAATTCACATGATTATTATTATGATAAGCAGTAAGTGATCAATCAACCTTACTTATTGTTAATAATATAAACTGAATGAATTAATAAAATAAAGTGATATTCAATTCCACCATCAGTGAAACCAAAAAATAACATTGAAATTAACATATGTTTTTTTGTTTTATTTACATAAATAAATCCCACTACAAAAATGGACTCGAAACTCTCCATCAAATGTCACTTATCAAATAGCCTCTTCGAGAACAAAAGAAGACCGACCACAAAAGGAACACCAATTCAAATCAACAGGATAATGATCACGATACTTAATGCTTTACAACCAATCCCTTCTTGTTTTTATCCCAGCCTCCCTCACGTGCACATGCAACAAGTATTTTACATTCATTTTCATTTCATCTAGCACATGAAGATGCTCATTATAAAAGCAGGATGGAAGCCATGTTTTCTATCGAGCTTGTTCCGAAGATACAAAATAAAATGGATTAGTCTAGAAATATTTTCCACCGCTTCATTATAATAGATGCCATCATTATTATTCATATTTGCATTTGAAAGGAAAAATGACAAAATAAAAATTAATACACAAAGAGATAGAAACATATATAAATATATATATATATATATATATATATATATATATATATATATATATATACACACACACACACACACACACACACACATATAAATACCCCGTTTGTTTTGTTGCTGAAAAACTTAACCTTAAAAACGTCATGCTATAAAATAACCTAACGCTACATGAACCAAATGATATAAAACTCCTACAAATATAAACCTCATTAGAAATACATATTGTACACATGAAATGAGTGATATGACCCGTATTACAATAATCAACAAGAAATCACAAATTTTTAAACTTAATGTTCAAAATCAAATATTAATAATGTTAGTAATTGTGTATTTGTATTTAAATTAATGTTAATGTATATATTAATTTTTTTTAATATTATTATCAAATACAAATATGTTGTCATTGAACCAAACCACAACATATTTACCAAACCACATTGATAAATATTGTTAGTTTCATGTCAAAGGGATATGGACTTCAATCTTGATTTTTAATGATTGGCTCATATAACTGGTTGTATATGTCTGAATGGTTCGTTATAAACAAAATAAGAGTAGCAACTTAAAAAAAAGAGGTAAATTGAACAACATGAAAAACGATGTAAGAAATTTCAAAGATATTACTATATTGGATCTCATGAATGTATTCATTTCATTAATAAATGAAAATAATTATTATACTAAATGCAAATAGAGAGGATAATAAAAAAATTTAAAAACATTCTATAAATATGTCACAATACGATTAGTTGTGTGTCATAGTGATATGGAATTCAATCTTGATTTTTAATGATTGGCTCATATAACTAGTTTTTTATCTCTGAATGGTGCATTGTATGAAAAATACCAAAAACCACTTAAAAAAAAGAAGAAAATTAAACAAAATGAAAAACATTGTAAACAAAATTCCAAAATACTACTATGAATAATTTTTTCTTATCATGTAAATTTTTCTTCACAAAAGCCGCAGCAGTCTCTTGGCTACGATGCCACATTATAGTGTTCAAAAGGTAATATCGGAACTGAGGACGGCTTCCCAACGTCTGATCATAGTATCTAAGAAGATGTAATGCATACTCATGAAGTTCAATTATACAAATGTGTGATTGCAACCAATAAACATCGCCAGTGGGGAACAATGTGGGGAATTCCATATCTAATAACCCCTTAGTATTATATTCATTCACAGGAGATGTTCCAATACTGGGCCAATCCATTTCTTGAACATGTGAAGAATCAAAATTATCAATAAATGCTCTAATTTCTTCCACTTCTCTCTGTTCATTGTGTAGGCGAGCAACAAAAGAAGAAGGATGAGAGCGAAAATACTCAAGAGGAAACCCTTCATTATTAGCTGCATTGATCTCAGATTCTGCAATATCACAATTAACAAATTTAAGCCTAGAGGAGACATCTGTTGATCTTTCGGGTAGAGCATTCACTGAATCATAGTCTATTACAACATCTTGACAATGTTGATCACGTTCAATTTTGAAAAGAAATGAAACCATAACTCGAGATCTTTTTACATAGCATTCATAATATTTAGGCTCAGCAGCATGTCTCCTCACAATTAGAAAGTCGATATCTTCAACACTTCGGTGAAGACTTTGGGAAATTGTAGAAATATCTTGGGGAAACCAAATTATGTATCCTCTATACTTATATTGCCCACCTCGAGCATGTGTCACTTGCAAAATAGGATTTACAAGTGCTATTAACATTTCTTCAACTTGAGTAAGAACTCTTAAAATATGAGGTTGCTGACCAGGATCCATGTTATTGTATCCAGAAAAAAGATGTGAACCTCTTTCATTGTTACATCATCCGCAAACAGGTCCTTCAGAATCTCTCAAAACCTAGATTCCAGTATATGATTCTTGGCAGATGTGGCACATTTTGAGAACTGAAAAGCTATCTATCTTTTCTCGAAATATTTTATGCATTGCAATCATGTTTTCATCAAAATGAATATGATTTGTATTGGCTGTACCATTTTCAGAATGACGTGGAAGAGTATAATTTCTTCTAAAATGTACTTGATTTTCAGCACCATGAGATTCCCTTCCCAAATTTGAAACATGTGAAACAGATCTATGACATGGTGTTTCGAAATTTATGGTCTGAATTTCTAGAACTTGAGAGGATGGTAAGGATTCTTTAGCATAATTTTTTTTTCAAATTGAATGTCTAAATAATTAGAATTGAAAAAATGAAAAAAAAATCAAATTCATTCAATATTTACATTTGTTTAGCGAAGTGGATGAAGGGTACGAGATGGTTGCTCTTCACTTCTAACATCAGTGGATAGAACATTTGGGGAGTTAGTTTCGACCCCTCTATTCAAATGAGTTGTTTCTTGTTTAAAAAAAATAAAATTCATTATAAAACTAAATGTCCAACAAATAAAGATTTAAATTTTTACAACTAATAATAAATAAAAAAGGGAGGAAAATATCAAATGCATTCAACATTTACATTTTCTTGGAAATGTGGATGAACTCTATGAGATGGTTCCTCTTCACTTATAACATCATTAGACGGAACATCTACGAAGATAATTTGTATGCCTCTATTGAAATGAGTTGTGTCATGTTTGAAGAAAATAAACTACGCAATAAAATTCATGTCCAATATACCAAAAGTTCAAAAAATGAAAAATCAAATCAAATACATTGAAAATTTACAATAGTTTTCTGATTTTATTGTCGACGAGAATGCAGTGGAAGGTTATGATGTGCTTCATATTCAATTATTAGATTAGTAGATGGAATACTTGGGGAGATAATTTCAAGACCTCTATTAAAATGAGGTGTATCCTATTCCAAGAGAATAAAATACCTTATAAGTTTAGTAAAAAAAAAAATGTAAATCGAGGAATGTAATAAAACAACCACTATTGTAGCAATTGTAAAAATATCATTGCGTTATCTCCATTGTTCCACGTGAAATGCTATTAGGGATGACTGATTCTGTTCGTGGGACAACATTATTTTGAGAAGGGAGATTGGAATATATGATTTTTTGACCAGCTGGATCCAAACTATCAAACAAATGGCCAATCAAACTATCAATCAAGTCCTCACATACAATGTTATCATTAACCTCCACCATGGATATTTTTCAACCTTTGGCCTTTCACACAAGATGCAATTGTGGAGACAGAAGGGTTAGGGTGAACATTTGCATCCATGTTATAAATATTATGTTCTTCACTATTGCGAGATTTTTCCCCAATATTATGAAAATTTTCAGGAGAGCATCGAAAAACAAAATTATGCTCACGAGGAGCATATTCTAGCAAGGAAATATCAAGTGGAAATGTTCTTTCCATGATATCATCCATAATACAATACTTATGAGGAATAATAAAATCATTTTGAAGAGTTGTTTCACTCATTCTTATATGATATGTAGCTCTCCTATGCTCATTTACTGTGTCCTTATTTTGTTGATACCGTAAACGACGACTTTCATTAGACTTGTCACGCGATGCTGGTGACTAATTACTTTTTCCTGTATGCTTGCTTGTGCCTTCAAATGACATGTCTATAAAGAATAATAACATATTTATTATGTAACCATAAACATGGAACATATAATATATCCAATATACATAAACACAAAAGAATGAAAAAGGAACACAATTTTTTTCCAAGCACATAAAAAAATTAAAATCGTATATGGTATTTTTCCAACCATATAAAGTTATGAAAACATAAAATGACTTTCCGAAATGGCTAAAATGAAAAATGGATTTTTTCAAATGGCCAAAAAATAAAAAGGATAAAATCTCATGTCTCATATTATAATTGTAATGAGAAACCCATATTACTGGAAAAAAATACTATAAGAATTATATGAATTGAAAATATATCTAAATATTTGGAACTATATACCATCAAAATATAAACTTAAATAATAAAATTAGCCTAAAGGTATAAAATTGTTTGAGAATCAATGAGGAAAAACTAATGGAAACACCATGTATAAAATAAATCACAGTAATTATAATTATAAAAACAAGTAAAAATGGATAGCATCCAAACACATTCAAATGCAATTAAGAGAACTAAAGGGGACACAAAATTAAATATTTTTGAGCAAATTGCAATGGAATTCAATATCCAAGATCCGATACATACACATATAGAAGACACCCCCTCAGAATGGAGCCTTTTAAATATCCATATAATTGTAATTTTAAAGTCTTAGCATACATACCCAAAAGTATGTAAGGTAAAAAAAGATGGAAATGTTTTCCACAACCACAGAGAGAATATAAAATGACTAATATCCTAAGAATCCATGTCCATATCTAATAGTGGAATCTCATCAATACAATCCATACGGGGAGAAATTGCGAAAACATTTCCAGACTCGATCAAATCTTTGCACTCATGTAGCGTTGGAGACCAAAATCCATGCATCTATTGATTAGTTGAATTATCAATATCTGTTGGGAAGAAGAGGTCAGTCATCATGTCATATAATAGGAAAGGAACTTCACTGCATTTGCACATAAGAACAACACCTTCAACTATTCGAAATGGAAGATAACCAGGACATTTGATAATTATATCTGTAGACATTTCTTCCAACAACTTCCATCTGAAGCCCCAATCATCCTCAAAGTAGTCAATTCTTCGTTCAACACACGGCTCGCCGAATTGGAAATTATATATTTCTTCAATTGACCATACAGAAGTGGAGCCATCGTTGATAAGACATATGAATTGATTCTTGCATATTGCTATTGACATACACCATATATTAGTGATTGGAACAAATGAAAAACCCCACTCATTTTTTATTACATCAAACCAGTAGATTGTATACCCATATCGAGGATAATCTTCATACTTTGTGTCGCGATAGAGACAAAAGAATTTACTTTTATAAAACACTCCATTCTTAGGGGTTGAAGTCCCAACAAATGGAAGATAAGCCCTTCGCAAAACCCTATCAAGACTACTATAAACATAAAATTTAGACTGCATTCCATTATAGATATGTTTTATAACAATCGAGTCATATTTGTTGCTGCTTACATTTTCCAATAATGAAAAGAATCCCAGTCTCCAATTCATATTCGCCCAATGTTTTTTAAGGCCTTTGTAAATGGATTCATTACAAAATAGTTTTGTGAATGGGAAAATTATGTTGGTAAGGATAAAACCACCATTGGTCCAATAGTAGACTCTACTTTGTATCTTGAATCTATGAATCGCAAATGAAAACGAGATATGCACCCATTTTGATTAAGGTAACCACCAACAAAATAATTGTCTTCATTATTGAGGAAAGGAACCATAAATGCAAATTCATTTCTACATATATGCTTGCAACACAATAAGAAAGAAGGATTTTGTAAAACATTCTTCCATTGCTTACAAACAGTGCTAAACTTTATCACAACCGATAAAGGTAGCCAAAGGATGACAATTTCAAGAATTTCAAATGGAATACAACTCCAAATAGCTCGATCCATGATAAAACATGGAAATGACCTAACATAAAAGAAAACACACATGATATCAACAAAACAATTTTCAATTAATGGTGAATAGAATTAAAATTAACATAGATAAGCAATTTTCAATTTACAAATATAATAAAATGCACATTTACATAATGTATAAAATCATATGAGCCACAAGAACATTATTCAATAGTTAAAAAGAACTCACAATTTTACTATTAATCTTAATAAGTATTTTTTTATGTCTCTAGTAATGTCTATGTTTAATATTGATGTAAATTTTTGATGCTCAATATAGATATTAACTTAAAATATTTTTTTAATATTAGAAAGCTTTATCTTATAAACCTTGGGTTATAAAATAGCATAATGTGACATGGACCAAATGATCTGAAAATACCATTTTTTTTAATTCTATTGTCATTGAACCTAAAAAAACATTAAGTTAAATTCCAATGTCATAGAACCTATGTAAACCTGAAGTTATCAATCCTATTTTTTAATGAAATATCTATATTGATGTTTAACGTCAATGTTCACATTAATGTATAAATGAGAAATTTATTTTTATATAAATTTATATGTTTAACATTAACATGTGTATTTATTACTAATATTAATTAACCTTAAAAGAGATATTCATATTTAATTCTAATATTAATAATTTCTTATTTAATTTGAAATATTTATATTTATTATTATTGTTTATATCAATCAATATTAATTTGAATAATTCTAATGTTAATATTAAATAATTAATATTAATAGTAATAATATTAATAGTAACAAAAACATTAATGTATAAATGTGAAATTTAACGTCAATGTTAACATTAATGTATAAATGCGAAATTTAATTTTATATAAATTTCTAAGTTTAACATTAACAAATGTATTTATTAATAATATTAATTTTAATTAACAATAAGAAGATATTGATATTTAATTTTAATATCAATAATTTCTTATTTAATTTGAAATTTTTCTATTTATTATTTATGTTCATATCAATATACATTAACAAATTATTAATATTAATACCAATCAATATTAATTTTAGTAATTAATATTATTCATCAAAATATTTTTAATAATAATCATATTTATATTAATATTAATATTTTATATGTTAATTTTAAACATTTATTTTTATCAATGTTTATTAATATTAATAAAAACCTTAAATATTGAAAAAATTAAAGTTAATAATAAGAAAATTTAGTAATATCCAGTAATATTCATTATGTGTATTACATGAATGGCCCTTTTTTTATATGGATGAATTTCACTCATACTTCAATATTAATTCTACAAATTTTTATAATATAATTTATTATATAGAAATAAAAAACAAAATTCATAATTATAATAAATATATATTAATTTGATCTAATTTAATTAAATTATAAAAAAATATCAAATAATAAACATTTGAATTTTTATTGATATAGGTTGCAATAATAATATAAATTGTATTAATTGTATTATATTAATGTATGAATATATTGATAGTATTATAT
The DNA here is from genome assembly GCA_034641835.2 of Pinus albicaulis. Lineage (NCBI taxonomy): Eukaryota > Viridiplantae > Streptophyta > Pinopsida > Pinales > Pinaceae > Pinus > Pinus albicaulis. The sequence goes on from JAXQQM020076398.1 coordinate 86,472, forward strand.
ATTAATAATTATTGTATTAATTAAATTAATTAAATTATATTATGAGTATTAATATTAACAATAATATCAAATAATAAATATTTATAAATAAATAATAATAATAAAATATTAGTGAAGAGTAATGAAAAGATTTTTTTTTTAATATCTAGTAATATATATTATTTGTATTACATGATTGGCGGATGAATGTTAGTGATGCATCAATATTAATTCTAAATTTTTTTTATATAATTTATTATTTAATAACTTAAATGATAATTTGATAATAATATTAAATATATATTTACAAATATAATTGCATCTTGATAATATGTATTTTGGGGGAGATTTGTACGTGTTATAAGAGCTTAGAGAAACAATAATGATCATGTGGTCACAAATACCAGAAAAAGTGCATTCAATGTGAAGCCAACAAATAAGGAACATATTTATGTGATTGGAGGATTTTGACTGCTATTTAATGAATATAGTAGCGTCAAAAAGTTCATTAGGGTTCTTGATAGATCCAAGGTTAAGATAGATCTTGATTGGTTATTAATAGCACTAATATTGATATACTACTAAACTGAAAAAAAAAAAAGAAGAAGCTAAAAATATAAAATACAACTCCCAAAATTTGCATATACAATTAATCACATTTTGTATATAAAATTGTATAGGAAAAATATAAAATACAACTACCAAAGATCAACTAAACAACAATAACAATCAATTAATTATATATATTAAATATCAAAATTATAATTACATTTGTTATTTATTTTATATTTATAAACACAAAAATAAAAAATGATTACTTCACTAGATAGTATTTTCATATACAATGCAAGGTTGTTGTGAAATATCTAGAGACCAATTCATTTCATTATGATTATGAAATAGTTCCGTTACCACCTAATACCCATTCCCTTTTATAAAAATTTAAGAGGAAGTATTATTCATGGGATAGACTCATTCCACTCAGTATCAACATTATTAGAGTTTTTCTTTATAAACCCAATTCTAATTCTTATGGCCATGCATGCTGCCAGTGATTTGGGGATTAATAAAAATGAAAAATTATTCTCTAAAACCATACTTTGTATCCTATGAACGTGGAAAAATATGGTTTTTTTGGCTGAGGTGAAGAGGCAAGGTTTTCTGAAAGATTTTAGTGAAATCCCTGTTCATTTTTCTTAGTTTGCTACAAGATTTTCCCTAATTTCCAAAACACTCCAAGAGTTTTGTATAACTTTATTCATTTTTCATTTGAAACCATGGTTATTTCAGAAAAATTCTTAGTATATTTTTCCCTAATGTGTATTTCAGAATGGTTCTTAGTATATCTTTATGTTGATGTTTTTTTACCAAACCCTAGTGATTTTTTTTATTCTAAATTGTTGAAACCCTAGATCAAGTGTCTTCTATCTCCCTACAAATAATACACACTTTTTCTATGCCTCTTGTTTTTCAATCCACCCAAACCTATTAGAGGTAAAACCATTGAGTCATATGAAGAATACCTACCCCTATTCAAGAAAGTGGGTTAAAGGGAGTTTATAAATTCTGTCACAAAACCCAATGTTGACGTAGGGAAATTTTTTTGAACAAAATTAAAATGGTATAGTCACATGTGTTGATATGGATATTTTTGTGAATGAGACTTTCATCATAGATTCTACGAAGACCGTTGTGGAAGGTTAACAGTGTTAAAATAATTTCCAAGCTAAAGACATGGCATGGCACTACTGCACTCTAAAATTCTCACCCATTTAATGGTTGACATACTTGTTTTTCAAAAACTAAAAACTTTTCTTTCATGATCACGATAAGTTTTACACGATTGTGGAATAACAAGCATTGTAACAGTGCACATTAATATTTCTTTCATGGCTTGGAGAATACCAAACGTTTCCATAGTTGCATGTGTAATATCATAAGTTCATTTCATCCTTAATTAAGTCTCTGATGCTAATGCCCCATGGAAATAATTTAGGTCATGTTTTGAACAAGGTGGATCTACATCCACATGAACAGTGAATATTATGTTAAGTAAATTGAAATATGATGAAAATATTTCAATTTAAAGTAAAATAAATAAAATATAAATGGGTTTTGTTTATCATATTCAAAGGTATATGCATAATTTATGATATTTTGTTTGCATTCAAGATACCTCATAAAAAAAGATGATTAGGATATTTTTATCAATAAAAACATAAAATTAGTTATAATTTCAAGTCATTGTGTTCTTGGATTTTTTATGATCTCTCTACATGAGTGAACATTGAAAACAAAAAAAAAAGTGGGCAAAACAAATTTTTAAAATTTTATTTCTCATGTGACTAAACATGGTAACTATGAATTTTTGATATGGTAACTAAGTCTTATGAATTGTTGATATCGAGATTTTTGTGAATGAGGCTTTCATTGTAGATTCTACTAAGAAAATTGAACAGGGATTTTCGGAAAATGTTTCAGAAAACCTTGCCTCTTCACCTCAGCCAAAAAAACAGTATTTTTCCACCTTGATAGGATACACAGTATGGTTTTATAGAATAATTTTTCATTTTTATTAATTCCCAAATCACTGGCTGCATGGCCATAACAATTAGAATTGGGTTTATAAAAACAAATTGTGACAATATTGATAATGAGTGGAATGAGTCTATGCATATTTAGCATTCCAAACTTACAAATGAAATAGAGGAATATGATTAAAATATCAAATAATAAACATTAGAATTATCAAAACAAATCCAATTGAGCATTTTTCATTGACCATGATTATCATAACAAGGAGGGCCTTTGTTTTACATACCTCCCACTTTGTATTGACACTTTTAAAAAATTAATAAAGCTTTAAGGCCTAATATATGGCACTCAACCTAGTTATACACCAAAAGCTCTCTCTACCTGTTTACGAGTCAATCTATTATATACCATTCAATATATATGAAACTTTAGAAATTTGGCTGCAATTTTGGAAAAATCAATGAACCAAAAAATTGTACTAACCTAGATAGCCAATTGAAACTTGTGAAGAAAAACAATATGCAGATCATGTTTATGAAATATGAAATGAAACTTGTAGCATGTCTTAATTTGTTCAATTTATTTTTAAATAAACTTCATTTATTTTTGTATTATGCACACCTAGTTTAATGAGAGTTGCTTGAATGTAAAGAAGTTTATTAAGTAAAAAATATGGAAGATGAGTCACACACACCAAGAATGGCCGTGCTCCATTGCATGCCATAATTTTAATTGTAACCTACATAATAATTTTTTATTGTAACCCACATAATAAATTGTAACTTACATTATGTAAAATACAATTTAATAATGCAATTATATTTTAAATTTAGACTATTAAATTTATATGAAATTACTTAATTTTTTTTTATTAATGATTATTTTTAAGAAATACAAATAAGCATTATTAATAAAAATGCAAAAGAAAGTTGCTGGCCTTCACCTAGACTATTTTTACTATATGAATCATTTAGATGTAAATTTTGCATTCTATTTTAAGTAGATTTCAAATAATTAAATATAATTATGTTAATAATAATGTAATAATAAAAATAATTATTAAATATAATAATTATTAGTAGTCATAGTTTACATAATCATAATAATGTACACTTTCAAATAATTAATATATATTATTTTATGTCCAAAAAAATAAAAATGTAATTATGTATTAATTTATTTTTATCTTTATATAAACACAATTATTTATACTAATATGGAACAAGCTCAACAATTATAAAGATGTTCATTACAAGGATGGATGTCAATCCATTTGACATGAGCAAAGCTAAAATGTTATATTATAGATTAAATAAAAAACACATTAAAATTTAATATTATCACCACTATTATTATTGTCTTTATGTTTATATAAATATAAATTTTTCTTTCTTAATTTATATAAATATAAAAACTAAAGCTATTTATGTCATTATGATAATAAAAATTAAAAATTAAAGTCTATAACCCATAGAGAGCCATACAAGTAATGATTATACACTTGGCAAATGGATGACTACCCGCACCTTTCATAATGTAAAATGGCATAAGATGGAATTAGTAATCCACCCTAGTTACCTTAAAACACTTGGAAAATAGTTGATTATAGATACAACACTTTGCAAATAATTGATTACCCATACGTTTCACAATGAGATATATGTCAACACTTCGCAAATAGTTGATTAAGCATAAGTTTCACAATGAGATAAATGTTACATTAAAACAATTGGCAAATAGTTGATTAGGCATAAGTTTTACTAGTTGATTAGGCATAAGTTTCACAATGTAAGTTTCAAAATAAGTGCACATTCTATTTTTTCAATTCATTTCTAGTTAATGATGATAGGTGGTTAACAACAAGAGGCACAGTAAATTTTTAATCACGCATTGATGTAGTGGCTACTACCACAATATATTGGCATCTTTCAATCTACACCATCTCATCAAAAAAATTAATTAGAAAAAAAGATTAATGTTGCCAATTCCAACAAGAGGATGCCTATCGCTATAAATATTTCAAACACACTGCTCTAAAAACAATTTTGATTTTATTAGACAATCCTTCAAAATAATTAAATTTAACTGTCTTACATTATACTTAAATGGGTCTAAATTCCAGCACTGCACTACTCCGCTATGTTGTAAAGAGGAACGACCTTCTACTTCAGATCGGGCAACGTGAATGGATGGGATGGATGGATGGATGGTTGGGTTATTTATAGGAAGCAAAATTCATATGAACCGGCACTGCCTGCGATCACGATCCATTTAATCTTAAATGCCTGCTAAACTATGCATCACATTTTCAGAGGAAGGAATGAGAAATAATGGCCAATGATGAAATGGCCGTTGCCCACATTTTGCTGTAACGGAGTGTTTTTATTTGTGACCTTCCACTTCTCCTTTCAACAATCAATTCAAGATCCTGGGCATGCACCGAATTCCATTAACAGGGACCAACCAGAGAAGCCCATGCCAATAACTCATGTCCTCCTCATCCCCATTATCATGATGCTCATTAACATGGCCATGTGTGATGAATACGTAATGGACATTAAACCATTCATTCACCGAGAAGTGGTGGCCGGGAAAATTATGCACACTTAAACCACATGTCAGAGTCCTCCTCTTGCGATGCATTTAAACCACATGTCAGAGTCCTCCTCTTGCGATGCATTAATCGGCGTACAGCATACGAAATATTGGTTGCCTGTGTTTTCTGGGAGCTGCCTGTTAATGGACGTTGGTGCATGCGCAGGCTCTTGAATTAGTACAAGTGGATGAACAAAAATAAAAGCATTCCAATGCTGCAACATCATCGGCAATTACTTCTCATTCCTTCCTCTGCAAATCCGATGCATTGTTTTGCAGGCATTTAAGATTAAATGGGTTGTTATTTCAAATTAAAGGATATCCAGCCAGACAGCGCCGGTTCTTGTGAATTTTGTTTCCTATAAATGATCCACCTACCCACCCATCCATTCACGTTGCCTGATTTGAACTGGAAGGCCGTTCCTCGTTACAACAAAGCAGAGTAGGGCAGTGCAGGAGGGAGCCATGGGATGCCGCGTATCGACCCCTGCTAGTTGTTCTCAACCTCCTCAACCTCAGGAGGGGCAGATTCAACAACCCATAGGTAATATACATATATATTACTATTTTCCAATTGAAGTAATATGGTTTGAATTAAACTCTCAAATATATAATGTTTTTCAGGTAAACACAGTCCTAAGAAAGTTTTTCGAGCATACATAGTCTTATTTAAAATTGGATAACAAAATTTGTGGAACCAAATTTTTATATATTTAATATATATATAAACTAAAATTGTGTTTTTCTTTATTATCTTTAAGATATGATTGTTAAATCCAAAAACTAAAAGAAATAACTAAATTTAATTAATTTGAAAGATTTTTTTAGTCAATCAGTGTAATTGAGATACTTGAGATATTTATTATGTGATTGACAAATTTGATCAATCAATTAATTCGATATTATTATAGCTTCACAATTCTATAATTATCTCCTATTTATGTCCCTGTGATTACTAGCAAAAGAAGATAAAATTGTGATTATTGATAGAAGGAATGTAAAAAAGTCATTAAATTTAATTAGTTTGAAAGATTCTCAAATAAAATAGTTGTTAAATTAGTGTGATTCAGATATTTGTTCAACCAATTGGTTTTCCATTAAATTAATTAGATTAATTGAGATATTTTTATCAACAGATGATTTGCCACTACTCTATCATATATTTATAGGTATGGTTATATATTACAGGATGTCGGGCAAGAGGTGCAGTAAAATTCTTCTGAAATGTGTGACGTTAGAAGGAAGCTGGGTGAACAAGTTTTTGACGTGATAAGTAGTGGAAGTATCTAGAAATCAATGGTTTTACTAAGGAGAATGTTACAGGGAGCTGAACAGACTACAGGGCTAAAGTGGGGACAATTACTAAGGAAATGAGTTTTTAAAAATGTAGAATACAACATGTTTTTTCCAAGTTTTACATGTAGAATACAACATGTAAACCGTTCTTGATGATGTTTCACTGCTAGATATCATAAAACTTTTTTACTATTGATAGATTGGAAAAGAACATATTTATGGTGTAATATCAAGGAGATATATTTTTGACTTATATCCTGGTACTTTTATATCCTTGTACTTAATATAAATCACAAGTTTTTTCTACTAAAAAAATATTTATATGTATCGTTATACTATTTATTTGAAATAATTGTATTTTATTAATTTTAACCATAAATCATGGCATTAATCTTAAATTACTGTTTGGGTGGCAACTCTTGAAGAAGAGGGAATAGGGGCAATAATATACGTGGAGAATTTGCCTCGCAACATTTCTGTATCTCGGCTCGAAAAGGAGTTTAAGAGGTTTGGAAATATCAAACCTGGCAAAATTCAACTGGTGAATGAGGTGTGTCTGTCGTTTTTGTCATTGTTTAGATACACTGCATTTCTCAAATTTTTGAAACACGAAATCTCTGTGGAGAGAAATTATGTTTAAATTACTGTTGAGATGCTAATATTTGGAACTGTCAGGGATCGACTCGTTATGCTTTAATCGAATTTGAATCCAGAGATTCCGTTGCAAGGGCTATTCAGGTTTAATTATAGCTATAGCTAATATATTTTTATGTTTTAATGGTTTTATTTATTTTCAAACATAATTGGAGTTATGTTGTTTACAGGAAACGCCTCTACAGATATCCAACCAACTCGTTTTTGCAAAAGCTGTTCAGGTTTAATTCTAATTATAGTTCATCAATTTTTAATGGCTTTATTTATTTTCAAAAGTAACTAGAGTTGATGTTGCTTACAGGGATCGCCTCTATTGATATCGAGCCAAGTCGTTTTTGTACGACTGTGACAGGTTCAGTAAGCTCGTAATTGATTCACTGCTCCGTGAAACAACCACCCTACGTTGTTTTGTATTATTATTGGCTTGAAAATTGGCCACTTCTGTTGTTTTGTATTATTCTTGGCTTGAAAAATGGCCATCATCATTTTTGTAAATTTTTGTATATGTATAAAACTTCACTACAAATTTTCCACCTCTTAAATAAAAGTACTAATGAAATTTTCTAGTCCCATATTTTGTACTTTTGACACCTTCTAAATGAAAATATGAAATTTTCTAGTTCCATATTTTGTACTTCAACTACTTTTGACACCTTCTAAATGAAAGCGTTGGTGTATATTTTTGTTCCGCTGTTGTAACATCGATGAATGATTATGGTATGCAACAATATGACACAGTTTGTGTAGATATCATGTCTACCACGGTTAAAAGAGAAAATTATAAAATGTTTCCTTCTAAAATGTTTTATTGAGAGGAAACCTAATTTATTTATTAGTATTGAACCCATTAGCATATATTTATATTACGATAAAATTTCTTATTAACTGGGTATATAATTTATTTGTATTAGGGCAACTTTATAAAATACCACATATCAAATAAAGTAATAATGATCAACTACTAACTAGAATGATAAATTTATTTTAAATTTCATTGTGTGAACAGAATAAAATTGTTTTATTTTTTATTTTATTTTTTTATAAATTTGGTATCCACAATTTATCAAAACATCCAAATACTCACCATTTATCAAAAAAAAATCAAAGAGAAGCAACATGAAATGATTTAGAAAAATTATCATAATATATGAAAAATAAATAAATAGTTGCAAAGAAAACAATTAAAACTAAGAATATATATTTTTCTCATCCATGTAAGATTTGTGATAAAATATGAAATGTTCATTATTTATGTTTTCCTCAATATGCCATATCCCCCTATTCACCTAAAGGCCCTCCTTAGAAGTCTTATCTTCTTCTCTATTTAATCCCCATAGATTGTGAATGTAACACAAATAAACATAAATATTCTTGATGCTATGTAAATCCTTCAAAACATGAGCTATATTTATAGTTTGACATTGAATCTCATTAACCCAATTGATGACTAATAAAGAATCACTGAACCATCACATCTCTTTTCTCTAACAAAATTCAATAAAGACCAAATAACAGTTGGGCCAAATTATTTCAAATTTCAGATTTTGTGTTTATTTTAGTTAATTCTTACTTGGGCTAGATGAATTATTTCAAATTTCAAATTTTTTGTTTATTTTAGTTAAATTCTTACTTTTTCTAAAAGCATTTCATATGATAATGCTATTTAATTTTGATCTTTTGGATTCTTTCTAGTTGTCTCCTACATTTTTAAGGACAACCTAGAACCCATCCAATTGAGGGGGACTCGTAACATCTATTTGTTTGCTTCATGAGGTGTAATAATATATGAAATTATTCATTAAATATTATCTTGTTTCTTGGATGCATGGAGAAATTACCATTTATTTTCAATGTTTTTACTACTTTTACTACACAGGTCTAGTTTTTTGAAACATTTGTTCTAACTATTCTTTACAAAGTAGGTCTTTTTCGTACACTTGCATTAAGAATTTAGGCTAAAAATGGCTACTCCGCCATTGTAATTTTGATTCGTCCTTGACCATCAGCTTTAGCAACAAGGGTTTTTCTTCAGTTGTTTTCACCCTCTTGATGTTTTTTCTAACTATTATGACCTAATGAGTCAAAATTCTAACTTTCCTATGTTTTCTCGTGTTTTCGGCATGTAACAAGTATGAGTCGCGCCACACATGAGAAATTTTCTTCAACCTGCTGAGAGTCAAGGAGAAACAAATTACACTTTTTAGTTCAAATAGCGCGAGTTCCTCCTCAAATCTCACTTTTGTGCCCATAAACTGCAATTTCACCTGTCCATAGGTCACAAATGGTTTGTCAAGATAACTATTTTGGGTTGTTTGACCTCTTTCTGAGCTTGTCTTAGGGCTCGACATTCTCATATTGTCTTCTTGAAGTAGAACCAAGCTCCCTAGGGTTTCAATATACTTCCACCTTTATATAATTTCCTTCGGCACAACCCTGACATACACCTTCATGATTATTCGAGAACTCGGGCATCCCTGTCACCACCTTCCTTGCTTCGGGAAGGGCTTTTTAGTGAAGGTGTCCAAACCTCTCACGCCATAGTTCAGTTTTTCGGATAGTATCACATGTCATCGATCCCAGTGGACTTCGTCCAACCTTGTAGAGTGTATCAACTCTAAACCCAGTCGTGATAGCTTCCTCGAATCTCTCCTTCCACATCTGCACCTTTCCATCAGTAAATTCCACATTGAAACGTTTGTATTCCATGGCCGATATAGACACAAGATTCTTCTTCAAATTAGGTACATATAGTACATCCTACAAGTGGAGGACTTGACCTTGAGATAAGTGGAGGGTTAGATTCCATGTCCCTTTCATAGGATATGTGGAATTGTCTGCGAGGATAATTTCTAGATTAGTATCCTTCTCAACCATATCAGAGAGTGCTTCCTTGAACCCAATGATGTGCCTTAAGGCACTACTATCTATAAACCAAACATCCATAGTGTCGAGTGGAGATGCAACAGAGAGGGAAAATAAAAGAATGAATTCATTTCTTTTATCAACAACATTTGATTCCTCATATTTGGAGTTTCTTGACCTTTTTAAAGGCTGACCATTTCTGCCAGAGGGAGCCTTCCTCTTTCCCTTGAACCTGTTGTTCCTTTGATTTACATTCCTCTGGTTGTTGTTGTTGTCATCACCATCGGGAGAATCCTTCTTGAAAGGACTTTCTATAGCATAGTAACCTAGCCTATGAAAAGTGTAACACTTGCCCTTCTTTCCTTGCGCTCATGATCTTCCTTTGTTCTTTGGACCACCAAAGTTCTTCTTTCTAGAATGAGTAGTGTAGGAAGCATTTCCTTCATTTTCATACTCCTTCATTCTTGTCTCTTCTTGAACGCATCTCGATATTACTTCGTCAAAGTCAGTTATCACATTATTATTTAGAATGGTGGTGTTGAACACATGCCATTCGGATCGGAGCCCTCCAAGTGTGGTGAGTACCATCTCTCGATAAACTATTGTCTCCCCAATAGCCATTAGATTGTTCCTGATCTTGGTCAACTTCAGAAAGTATGATTGAACAGAATCATCCTCGCTTTCTTCAGATTCTTCAATTCATTATTGAAGAATTGGACTTGATTCGCATTGTTGGCCTTGAACGTGTTTACCAAATTATCATACATTTCTTTTTATGTGCCCATATCAGAGATGTAGGCAACCGAAATCTTATGAATTGAGTCCCTGATCATCAGCTTTGATTTGATTTCTCCCTTCCTATACTTTTCTTTGGCGGTAGGAGTTGCAGTGGATGGAGGCTCTTGGATTTTATCGTGCACATAGTCTATGACATCTTGGTCTTCCAACATAAGATCCAATGTCAGCTTCCAAGCATGGAAGTCATCCTTCCCAGTCAATTTTTCATCAGCCTTGAAGCCATTATAGTTGGAGGAACCCATCCTCTTCTTCGGTGATTGCTACAAATTAGGGCTTTGTATTCACCTTAGCTCTGATACCATGTACATTTATGCAGATGTTCTATGCCTGATTCAACTTTACTTTCTCTTCAATTTTAGTCAGCAATCACATAAACAATAAAGTAAAATGTTGATAGAACATACTAGTAGATCAACAGAAGACAAGCCAGAAATACACACACACACACATATATATATATATATGTGTGTTTGTGTGTGTGTTTGTGCATTACAATGATTAATAGGATGCTTCAACCAGCAAAGTCTTATTGGTCAGCCAGCCCAGTATGTGTCAACCAAATTCAACATAGAAAAAATAGTCAACGCTATTCAAAAAGTCAACATTGTCCATAAAGTCAACGCAGAACAATAGCAAGTCAAAGTCAATGTAACATGGTCAACGGTCAACCTTTGACCTTGGTTCTTGTGCCAAATATTATAGATTGTAGAAATCTAAGTTTGTGCCAAAATTCAGCTCCTTTTGACTATGCATTGGCCAAAGTCAATGCTGGTCAAACCTGCGGTGGAAGCCCTAGCTGCAGTAGAAAAGTCAACATCCTTCTCCCACGTGTGAATAGAAAATTGCCTCCAAGTAGCTCGAACCAATCAGAAGAAGAGAGAGAATGTGTGAGGATGAGATGAGTGAAATTTCCTCCAACATTGACCTTATTTATATCCATCAGTGAGGGTGTGTGACACATTTGTTGGGGGTGTAAAACCTTAAGGCCAACGTGGACATATTTTGAATAGATTAAAAATAAATTCAAAATAAATGTTCTGCTCATCGGATCAAGAATATCTTTAAATCGATCTTGCACCTCTCCGAAAGAAGAACCCAATAAAAATATTGGTATCTTCATCTGAGCATCACAACATGGATTTTGGACCTAGTTGTCCAAATTAACAATTTTTTACTAAGGTTTGATCACTTCAAGTCATTGATTTAAGAATTACTTCCACTTTGCAATTTATATTTTGGTTTGGACAAAATAATTACAATTATATTTTTCCTTAATATCTCTATTTTTTTCCCAATCGATCCTGAGTTGAAATCCTCCCGTATTTCATCCTCTTTGGCCTCCTACTACAACCTGCATTTCCAGGACAAGAAATAACTTTCCATAGCCTCCATAGGAGGTCTAGGTGGAATTAGTGAGCCTCCTAATTATAGGAATAATAGAGTTAGGAAAACTAATATATCCAAGGCACAAATCAAAGAAAAACTAGATATAGGAAATGAAGAAAACTCTTTCTGAAAGAGGAACTTAGAGCGGGACAATCCCCTAAGGTGGCTCACAAATGATTGTTTTATCCTTTAATTGCATAGGTTTTGATAGCACTGGAAATACACTAGCTATGAAATAACTTTTCAAAAATATGTTTCATGATATACTTATTCTCCAATAAATCTTGGGTAATGGAAAATTTGTGTTGGAATCTCCTAGTAAAATGATGTTGGGTTGGTATTTTTTGACCTGTGATGCAAAGGGAATATCGACCGGTTTCGCTATGGTATTTAATGACAACAATATGAGGCTTATAAACTCTTGAGGTTTGGACCTTGTTCATGGTGGTGAGGTCTATTCCTCAAAATATTGCATGGAATTTTCCCTCATTAAAATTTATGGCCCATGTCATGACATGGTATATTTTTGGAATTCTCTTTTATCTAAATCCTTTATGAACATTCCTAATCTAGTGGTGGGAGGGGGCTTTAATTTCTCTATCTGTATGTATGAAACATGGGGTTAGAGGCTCAAGTTGATCCTCTTATAGATTTCTTTGTGAAGAAGATCATGGCTTGCAAGCTAATAGATATTAACTTGATAAAAAAAACCTACATGAAGGAATAGAAACTCGGGTTCATATATGGTGGCAAAGAGGTTGGATCATTTCCTCATGAACGAATACTTTATTAGAATAATCTCCCTTTTTATGAAATGGGTAGGTATGGGAGGAGAATCATACCATTTTCTTATTATCCTAGAGTTAAAAGGGACGAGTACAAAGCTTGAAACCCCTTTTAAATTAAATCCGTCATGGCTCAAAGAAAATAGTTTTAATAGTTTGGTAAAGGCCACCTCTATCCCTCTTTCCCATGATCAGGGCCATTCCATATCACATGAGTTTATGGAAAATATCAAAATAATGAAATAAGATACTATTAACTAGGAAGAAAGAAAAAGGATAAGGGAAGACATAGAATTAAAAAACATTGAATAATCCCTCAAAAAACTAGAAGGTTGAGAGGCAAATGGATATGAGAGAGAATTAAAAAAAGAAAGGATAAAACCACTATAAATTGAAAAAAGGAACATCCAAAAAGAAAAATAAGAACAATGGAGATTCAAAAGTAGAGCCATTTGGCTAGCCTTAGGGGAGGAAAACTCAATTTTTTTCCAAAATTATGCAAGAGGAAAAAATAATATAAACACTATCTCGGAAATTCATAAAGAATATGGAAGAACAACTAATACTTTTGATGAGTTAGCATGACTAGGAAGAGACCACTTGAAAGAACTCTTTAGAGCCCCAGATCACGAAAATATAGTAGAAGTTATTCAGGTTTCCCAACTATTCCCTACCTATGCGGAGCAGGAAGACAATGATTACCTTTTGGTTCGACTCACAAAAGGTGAAGTAGAAGGAGTTATCAAATAAATTTTGAAAGACCAGAGTCTGAGCCCGAATAGTTGGATGATTAAAATTTTCCAATAATTTTTCGAGTTAATAGCAAATGAGCTTACCGGGGTGGTGGAGGAAAGCATAATCAAATTTCATATAGATGAACCATTCAATTCTACTATTTTGGCCCTAATCCCTAAAAATGATGATCCAAAATATTTTGAGGAATTTAGACCAATTTCTCTTGGTAATTGCTTCTACAAGATAACAGCCAAGATGATAGCCATTCGACTAAAACCTATTCTATAAAAAAATGTTTCGAGGGAAAAATTTGGATTCCTATATGGCAAAAAAATTCATGAATCCATAGGAGTTTCTCAAGAGTCTATGCACAATATCAAGAAGAGAAAAAGAAAAGGATTGATAGAAAAAAATGACCTCTAAAAGGCATATCATAGAATCAATTTGATCTATTTGAGCCTTTTTCTTACTCATATGGTCTTTGGTATTGGTTTTATCAATTTGGTTATGGGATACATCACAAATTTGAGTTTTGTAGTCTTCATTAATGGAGTGACATCCCATTTTTTTCATAGCGAGAGAGGGATCAGACAAGGATTCCCTTTGTCACCTCTACTCTTATTATTGTAAGCTAAAGGTATGAGTTAGCTAATTCCCTCACCTTAAGGTAGAGGATATTTAAAATGGATTGAAGTAGCCACAAATAATTATGTAACACACCTTATATTTGTCGATTATATTCTCCTTTTTAGTGATGGATCGAGAGGTGATCTTCAATAGTTGAAATAATCCCTCAACCTCTTCCTTAAAGTGATAATCATGTGTCCAAATGGAATAAATTTCTCTTTACTTCATGAAGGTTTCACTTTGGCATAAATAAATATATATCATACCTTCCTTCCTTTTGAAGTAAAACCAATGAAGAAGAGTTTTAAATACTTGGGATTCCATCTATGTTACATGTCTTTTTCTCACCATGAAATTTGACAGTTAAAATGGATCTCTCACAATGCATACACATTTTTCAATGCACTTCCTTGCAAGTCAAACATCTATAGTCCTTGAAAAAATCACGAATTTTGGGTAAAATGGCCTTTTGAAATATTTAGCATGACTTGTGCACTTTTCCTAGTTAGTTTCTATGCCAGCGTAGTTTCTTCCATTGAAACCTACGTAGAACTCCACTTTGTATTCCATTATAGACTGTGCACATGACTCAATGAAAAGAAAAAATAAAAAGTAAGTTTTAGAAGCCTTCTTGGGAGAATATATCCCAACTAAAAGCTTCTAGGTAATATCTATTAGACTCAAACCCATATGAACATGGAGCTAATTTCCTTGGATCAAGGAACCTTAATCCCACTATTAATGGATCTCATCCATATTTTGTGAATCTGAAAACTCATCCATTTTTCCTATAAATTGAGTAGAGGCTAGAGGGTTATGGGACTTCACAAAAGGTAGTATTTTGCTGGTAATTTTGTATTTGGAATGTTATCATCCAAAGAGAAGGATTTGAGGCATTTGGGAGTAACCTTCATGACAAGTTTGTAAAGATCTTTTTTTTTCTATGAATTTATGCACTTGAATATTTTTTCTCATTGTGTTATCTTATTGAAATTATAAATGGATTATGCTCTTTATGTATTCATTGAGGTACTTTCAATTTATAATCTCCTTGATCATTATGTTAGGCTTGTTTTAGATCATTATATTGCATATTATTTTGATCCCTTATATGTTTTTGTTTGTAGGTCTCATCAAAGAATTGTGGAGCTACATTGGGATGGATTAGGGATCTTCATCAAGCATTTCTTAAAGAGGTAAGAGCACGAGTCTCCTTCTCTATTTTTAATGATTTATATGAATTTACGATAGGGAAAGATCTATTCTTATGTCTATTTATTTATAGTCATACGTTAGGATTCTAGGTAGATCGCTTATGCCTGCATGAGGTATTTTTCCACATAACAAATAGGAGACTTCAATGTGGAACGTCTTAGTTCTCTATTTTTTCCCTGGGTTCTCTATCCAATTTTTCTGGGTTGAATACATCTGAATGTTAGAAAAATTATGAAATTTTAGATCCTCTAGTATAAGCCTTGATTATTTTTTTTAAACTTTTGTTCCCCTATACAACTCAGTTTCAGTAACAAAGCGCATATTTGCGCAATTTCCTCTCAACAAATCTGCACATGCACACTTGATTGAACTGACTACTTGCACAACCCTTTGAAATTTTTTAAAAAATATCATTTCTTCTTATGAGACTCTAATTTTTAATTTTTGAATGGTCATTTTACCTTTTTTTTATCTTCACAACCTTTCTGTGAATTTGTTGAGTGACAGTGAAACGTTTTTGGGAATTCATCATGTTCAAATTTTTTAGTAAGCTTTGATTTGGTATTTTTGTTGATTCATCAAAAAAGGATAGGTTGTTGTCTCAAATCATTGTTTTCCCGTCTTTTTATTGAAAATGCACAATATTTTTTATTAATGTTACTTGTTTGAGGAAAATAATTTTCTTATTTGTGAAGGATCTTCTAGATGAGTTAATTTAGGGCTTTGTCAAAGAAGTAGTGTTTTTGTGAATAGTGCTTCTGTTTTTTGAATATTAAAAGTGAAATATTCCTTTTTCAGTGTGAAATTTTTATAAAATTACACTTGTGGCATCATTAATTAAGAGATTTCATTAAGAAAATTTCCTTTCTTATAGTTTCGTTTGTTTTTCCATCAAATTTGAACAATTGTAAGTGAAAATTTGCGAAAGATATTTTGATTGTTTATTTGACTTAAGAGAATTGAAATTTCATTAAGTTTTTGCCACTGATAGTTTTTTAGGTGAATTGGCATTTCATGAAAATCAACATTCTCGTATTTCGATTATTTTATTTCCTTTTGAAAATTAAAAAAACCTCTCACTTTCCCTTAACTAGGATTTCATCGAAAGAAAAGATCACAATTTCATTGTTGAATGCATTAGAGTATTTTAATTTGATCGAAAAATCATGAGTTTCACCTCCGTAGCCCTATGAGTAAGTAATAACCAAATAACACAATCCTAATTAAAATCAATATATATTTTTTTTCATTGTTAGGGATCTATCCACAAATGTAGATGAAGTTAGTGCTTTAGAATAGGGAAGTGAGTAAAATTTCCAAAGCTATAAACAAATAGTAGAATCTTGCGGTAGGGATAGAATCTAGTTACTACATTTTTTCTATTAGAAGCTCTTATTACACAAGAGTTAAGAATAAGGTCATATAAGTTCCAATGAAGTAATATACATGCTTCATTGGTAAAGATAGAATATTTTTATGCATTACAAATAGTGCCAAAAAATCCTTTGAGTCACTTGTTAGTAAACCTTACATTTACCATGTCGAGAATATTTCAAGCGGATTAAGCTTAGTTACTCATCCCTTGCATGTACGTCAGACCTACGACTGCCCCCTAGGTAGAATTGTGATAGTTCGTAACCTTAGTGACCATAATCTTAGTTATTTTTACCGAGGTGATGGTAGAGGGAAGGTCTCTATTGTACCTAGAATAGACGTTGACTAGACTCACTTAGAATTTTTTGAGGGTAATATTCACTCAAGATGGAGTAAGTGGAGTTACTTGGACCGGAATTTTTTGTTAAGTAGGTTGTCAGGGTAACTATTTCAATCCACTATATTTTCACATTGATTTCTGCAATGTTGGATTTCATCACCAACTAGTGATTTTATTGTGGAAAAACTATTTTTGTGGCTCGACTCCTACATTTGCTATTGCATTTTCATTTCTTTATTTTTAATTTTTAGAGTATTTAGGTGTTATTTGTTAATTAAAATTAATCGTGTCTAAAATACCAAGACACTCATGGATAATTCAGGGTAACCCCATTGAGTACACATTGAGTCAATTAGAGAAAATTAAGGCAGAAAAGGAAAAATCTACAAGATCTCGGTCTTTGGATCAAATTGAAGCATCTATTGTGGTACAATATGAAACTCACATGAATCAACCATAGTGTTTTGTAGCACAGTTTGAAGAAACCAAAATAGTAATTAATAAAAAAATTATGGTAGAATCTCTCACTCGTGAAGCCTTACATGCATAGTTAACTGAACAAGAAATTTCTGAATCCGATTTGTATGTTTCAGAAATTGAGTCTCCTTAAAAAATTATAAGCCCTAATCATCCTCACCCCTACTCCTGCTCCACATTCACCTAAATTAAAACTTAATATTACTGATAATATTCTTCTTGATTTCATTAGTATAGAAGATATTACTCGAGATGATGAAGAAGAAACTCCCAGTAATCCATTTTTTTCCAGTGAAAAACATTTCCTCTGGACCTTCATAATTTTTCTTTTCGACCGGATCCTTGGGATCTTACACCTTTTGAATTTTCATATTCATATGGTTACGGTCATCCACGACATAGTATTCCTTTTTACTTTTTCGCCAAAACTTATTTGTCAGAAATGGCTTCTGGAAGTATGTCTACTGATGTTAGGTCCTTATATTACTAGTATAGCCCCTTATTGTTGTTAGTGTAACCCCCTTACTATTATTTTTGTACCCATATAACCCCCATATTGTTATTATTGTGCCTTTAAATTATTATTGTTAGGTCGGCTAGGATTACATTTTGGCCCCACTAGGATTACATTGTGGCCCCATGGACTCCTATATATAGAAAGGAGGTTTTGTAATTTGTATCATCCAAGAATCGTTCATTCATTTAATGTATTGGAGGTTTCCCCCTCGAAGTATCTTATTTATAAGGCGTTGATATCTATTTTCTTAACTTTTTGGAGCTGGTTTCACAACATTTGGTTTTAGAGCTTGTTTCGCAATATTTTCGAAGATATGATCTATGGAAGTTAGGTCTTTTTTAGGCTCCTGAATTTCATATCAAAGAGGTGATCATGGGAAAATATTCAGAACTCTCTCTCTGAGCATTAGATTAGAATTCTGTAAAAAGTGGTTGTAAGTACACAGACTGTAGTTTCCTGTCTATAAATTTTAGAGCCAAAGGAGCAAACAGTGACATTTGGCAAGACGTACAAGTTCGCTCTACTGAACTAGTCCATAATTAGTTCATTGTGGGAGATTGGACATAACGTTGCCTTGAAGAATCAAAATCAGGTTAGACCTGTGGCATTCGAAAGATTATTCAAAGGGCTACTGGAGGGCCAAATTTCAGATATTGAAGATCCGAAATCACAGATATAATTCAGTTTCAATATCGAGCTCCTCAAAAGCAAGAAAAAGGAGTGTATTTTTTTCGAATTACATAAGTCTCGTTTGAAAAAAAATAGTTTGAATTTATTCCAAGGGCATATTGAAGAATAGATATCGCTATTGGGTTCTAAAATTCCCCCTAAAAATAATTCAACACCAATTAAGCCTTCATAAGGCTCTACTATGACTCATGAAGACGAAGAAACACAACATGAGATATCAAAATTACAAGAGCAAGCGCACCAATTTTTTTTATCACAAAGAGAAATAAAAAATGAAATGGCAGTTTTGAAGAAAGGTGTGGAAACTAATATGGATGGATTGAAGAAAGGCATGGAAGTTAAGATGAATGGGTTTGAAGCTAATATTGCTGGCATGGAAGCTAAGATGGATGACATGGAAGCTAATATCGATTAAAAAATGAAAGACAACATCTAAAATATGAAGAATGATTTGGAAAATTTGATACAAGAAATGTTTCCTAATGGCGAAAAGATAGTAGAGGAAACTCATGATGAGAATAAAATACATGTTAATAGTGATTTCATAAAATCTAATGTTGGATTGAAGAACCACCATATTCCAAACATGGATATGAGGAAGTTTTATGGAAAGGATCTCATAACATGGATACTACAGATGGAGCAATATTTTGATCTCAATAATGTGCAAAACACACAAAAGGTACAGATTGCAACTTTACATTTAGAAAAAAATATATTTTTATGGTATTGATGTTTTTCATCCCATAAAAAAATTGTCACTTGGTCCATTTTTATGGAGGAAATGATAGAACATGATGAGGATACAAAGAGAAACACCTTCTTTAGCCAATTGATAAATCTCAAACAAAAGGGTTCAATGGTGGAGCACATTGAGGACTTCCAAAAATTGAATATAAGGGTAACTTATATTCCAGAGGAACATAGGATTCATGTCTTCATATGGAATTTAAAGGATAACATCCAACATGAAGTTCACATTTGGGAACCTGATTCATTGGAGAAGGAATTCAGGTTGGCAAGAAAAATTGAATGTAAAATTATGGCGACAAGCAAGCCTACCACTCACATCTATAAAGATGGAAGTGTTTCTACTCCTAGACTTCCATAGCCTACAAGGTTGACACCACAACAATTGTAAGAAAAAAGAGAAAAAGGGCTTTCCTACAATTACGATATTAAATACACTAAAGGTCATAAGTGCACTGAGAGGAAATTGTTTTATATAAATTGTGAAGAGGAAGAAGAAAATGAAGAAGAAACTTCAAAAGTAGAGGATATACGCCAGGACGAAACCCTAGAATAAGAAGAAATGAGTTTGACCATATCATTTAATGCATTGGAAGGAATTACCACTCCTCAAACTCTCAAGATAGAAGGACATATCAAGAATAAAAAGGTAATAGTGTTGATTGATTCAGGTAGTACCCATAATTTTATTCATTGTAAGGTAGCCAATGAATTGAATTATTTCGTATACCCAGCACCATAATTTCAAGTGATTGTTGCAAATGGGGGAACTATAAATTTCTTTGGAAAATGCCATAATATCAAGATAGCCATGGGGGAATATATATTGAATAGTCAAATGATTTCCATACCAATGGGAGGTGCTGATGTTGTACTAGGAGTACAATGGTTGCAATCTTTGGGGATGGAAGCTTTTAATTTTCAAGAACTTTTCTTGAAATTTATTTTGGAAGGAAAGGAAATCGAAATATGGGGTATGGCAGGGAAGCCATGAAAGATAATAAGCTCTAATGTCATGAAAAATCTTCTAAATAAAGAACAATGGGGCGTAATTGCACAATTATTCTCACTAGAAGTTCCAACATCAAAATCATCTATTTCTCCAGATCTCCAAAAAGTATTGGACAATCATTCCAAGGTGTTTGATACTCCCAAATGACTCACACCTATTCATGATCATGATCATGCTATTAATTTGATTCCGGGAAGTGTTCCTCCAAACATCAGGCCTTACAAATATCCTTATGTCCAAAAGAGCGAAATTGAACGTATGATTGCACAAATGTTAGAGGTGGGTATAATTCAACCTAGTCAAGGTTCTTTCTTTTCTCCAGTAGTATTGGTGCACAAGAAATATGGATCATGGCTCACGTGTCCGGATTATAGGCAGCTCAATAAGCTCACTATTGAAGATAAATTTCCCATTCCTGTGATTGATAAATTATTGGATGAATTACATGAAGAAATTTGTTTTACCAAGTTGGATCTTCATTCAGAATATCATCAAATTAGAATAAAGACTGAAGATATTCTGAAAAAAGCATTTCGAACTCATGAGGGTCATTATGAATTTTTGGTCATGCCTTTTGGCCTTACCAATGCCCCTTCTACATTTCAAAGGCTGATGAATTCCATTTTCAAACCATTCCTTAGAAAATTTATGCTAGTATTTTTTGATGATATACTAATCTGCAGCAGGTCTTGGAAGGGTCATGTTCTACATGTTGACAAGGTGCTCAAATTATTGGAGGAGAAAAAATTATATGCAAAAACATCCAAATGTTTCTTTGGAGTACAAGAGGTGGAATATCTGGGTCATATTGTATCTCACGAGGGTGTTAGGTTACACCCTAACAAATCTAAAGCTATTAAGGAATGGAAAGTCCCCACAACCATAAAGAAATTACATGGATTTCTCAGGTTAACAGGTTATTATCATAAGTTTTTTAAGAATTATGGGAGAATAGCAGCACCTCTAACAACATTATTGAATAAAGATGCATTTTCATGGACTCCTGAAGCAACTAAGGCCTTTGAACATCTTAAAGAGGAAATGTGCGTAGCACTAGTCTTAGCTACACTAGACTTCACAATAACCTTTATTGTGGAATGTGATGCCTCAGGAAATGGAATTGGTGCTATTTTAATGCAAGAAGGAAGACCTATTGCTTTTGAAAGTCGTTCAATCAAAGGAAAGTATTTACAAAAGGCTATTTATGAGAAGGAAATGTTGGCAATACTACGTGTACTAAATAAATCGAGACCTTACCTAATGGGAAGACACTTCAAGGTAAAAAATGATCATGATAGTCTTAAATACTTTTTGGAATAGAGACTATTTTTAGAATAGCAGCAAAAGTGGGTCACAAAGATGTTGGGTTATGACTTTGAAATCATCTACAAAAAAGGGAAGCTAAATGTTGTTTTAGATGCACTCTCAAGAAAGGACGAAGAGGTGGAAGCATTGCTTTGTGCCATTTCAATTATCCAACCAGATTGGATAACCGAAGCAAGGGATGAATGGAAGAAGGACGAAGAAGTGTGGACACTCATTCAAAAGTTGCACCAAGATCCTAGTACATCTAATACATTTAGTTGGAAAAATGATTCCTTATGGTAAAAAGATCACTTATATATTTGCAATAATTCCCAACTAAAACAAAATATTATTTTGGAATTGCACACTCCTCCTTTAGGAGGACACTTGGGATTTTTAAAACCTTACCACAGGGTGAAGAAATAATTTTTTTGGGATGGCCTTAAATCTGATATTCAAAATTTTTTGGTCGAATGTTTGGTTTGCCAACAAAATAAAGTGGAGACAATCAAGACCCCGGGTCTTCTACAACCTTTATCCATTCCAAGTCAATGTTGGGAGGATATTTCAATGGATTTTATCATAGGTTTTCCTAAGTCCGAAGGAAGGAGTGTCATCATGGTGGAAGTTGATAGACTTAACAAGTATGCACACTTTTTTGCATTACCTCATCCATTTAAAGAAAGTACAGTTGCTACTACATTTATGGAAACAATTCAAAAGCTACATGGAAACCTGAAGATTATTGTAAGTGACAGAGATCCCATTTTTACAAGAAATTTTTGGACGAAATTAGTTTCTTGTTTGGGTACTCAACTAGCTCATATCTCATCTTATCGTCCTCGATCCAATGCTCAAACAGAGATAGTGAATAAAGTTTTGGAAGGATATCTTCGTTGTTTTGTATTTGATAAGAAAGCACAATGGGTCAAGTGGTTACCTCTGGTTGAATAGTGGTATAACACTTCCTTCCATACTGCAACAAAAATGAATCCATTTATGGCACTTTATGGATATCATCCACCATCCATCACATATTATTTAAGGGAAAATTCTATGGTTCAAGAAGTGGAGGATCGCATCGAGCATCAACAAGAAGTTTTCCAACTCTTAAAGGATAGCCTAAATTTGGCACAAAATCGAATGAAATAAAAAGCATATCAACATCGTTGTGAGAGAAGTTTTGATGTGGAAGACTAGGTATTTTTACGGCTACAACCATACAAAAAAATGTCCCTCAAGTAAGCTAAGAAGGATAATAAATTATCACCAAAATACTATGGTCCTTACAAGGTTTTGCAAAAGATTGGTACTATAGCATACAAATTGGAGCTTCCTACTTCTTCACGAGTGCATATAGTTTTCCATGTTTCATGCTTAAAAAAGGTTATAGGGGACAAACTTCCAGTTCAAACAATATTTCCAGAACTTGATGAGGAAGAAAAAACCATATTGGAACCTGAAGCAGTAACAAAAACAAGAAATCGACAACAATGAAATCGATCAATTTTAGAGTATCTCATCAAATGGAGGAACTTACCCATGAAAGATTCTACATGGGAGGATGAGAATTTTATACAAAAGCACCCGAATCTACTCAAGCGTTGAGGACAACACCTTTTTTAAGGAGAGGAGCATGTTAGGTCCTTATATTACTAGTATAGTCTCTTTTTGTTGTTAGTGTAACCCCCTTATTGTTATTGTTGTACCCATGTAACCCCCATATTGTTATTATTGTACCCTTAAATTATTATTGTTAGGTCGGCTAGGATTACATTGTGGCCCCATCAAATCCTATATATAGAAAGGAGGTTTTTTCATTCGTATCATACAAAAATTGTTCATTCATGTAATGTATTAGAGGTTTCCCCCTCAAAGTGGCTTATTTCTAAGGCGTTATATCTCTTTTCTTCTCTTTTGGAGCTCGTTTCACAACAACTGATACATATATTTTTTTTACTTCTCCAAAAAAAATATTATATGGCAGTCCTTCAGTTCACCTGGATATCAGTCACTTACTGTGACCTTTTCAGGATCATCTCCTTCCCCTAAAACTTCTATTATATCATCTGGTTCAACAAATTCTACTTCATAGGACTTCAACTCTGAATAAAACATTCATATGATTTATGTCAGTGTAGATAATCCTCAAATTAACCAAACATGTGGTTATAATCTGTCTCGGGGGAAAACCTCCACCTGGAGGGAAACCTTTTGTTGGTTCACATCCTACGGTTGCATGAAAACCTCTAGTCATAAACTATCAAAGTTATGTTCTAAAGCATCAATTTTCTTTCGATTAGTCCTTTGTGTTGCGACCCTTAGTAGGAAATCCTTATCCAGTGATGGATACTATTCGGAATCCTTCATTCCTTCAAAAATATTTCCAATCTTCTCCACAGATGCCCATTTACCAACCTACTCAGCCAAATGGACAATTTATTCTTACTAAAGTCCAACTACCTATTCATGGAATCCCTCAAGTTATCTTGGAGGAATTTGTTCAGCAAAAAAGTCATAAACCTTGTCCAAGAAGTCCACATACTCCTATCTAATATCCTGTGCAAGAATTTGTTCAACAACCTAATACACCTCCAACACCAATATCTGGAGTGTCTCAATTGTTTGCTCCATTTACCCCTCAACGGTCGGTGCAACCTATTACATCGGCTATCCCTTAGAGTTAAATTTATCATGTTGGACCTATAATATA
This sequence comes from Pinus albicaulis, assembly GCA_034641835.2. Taxonomy (NCBI): domain Eukaryota; kingdom Viridiplantae; phylum Streptophyta; class Pinopsida; order Pinales; family Pinaceae; genus Pinus; species Pinus albicaulis. Next base: position 111,117 of record JAXQQM020076398.1, read on the forward strand.
GTCCATACCTCAATTACCTTTGGGACAACCTCACATAGGAACTTTGAAAACAAATTTTCAAAGCAAACATTTTCAAATTTTCAAAGCCAACCTTTTCAGGGCCCATTCTTTCAAAGTCAACCTTTTCAAGGCCATACTTATCACAGGGATTTATTTCAAGGCAAACCTTTTCAAGGCCAACCTTTTTAAGCGAATTATCAATTGGGATAGATGGAATAAAATCATCCTTTCCAGAGTGAGCCACACCCTCCTCATACATTTCAGATATCCTCTCAACCTCAGTTTGGTATGGTGTTGTAGCCACTACAACACCACCCAAAATTTTGGGAATAGTTAAAATCTCGGGTTCCCCCTCTACTCGCTTAGGCGTTAAAGTTATTTCACCCGACCTGCAGTCAGTGACGTCCCACTGAACTATCCCCAACCCCTCATGAGTTGTCTCGCCATCATGATCCAATGTCATCGTTGCAATCATGCCATACGTGGGAAGGGTCATCCAGCGTGCACCCGAACACTCTTGTCGCAGTCACACCAAGTGTAATGAGATTTCCATGCAGATGTTTGAATGTAAACCTTTTGTGTATTGATGAATAAAAGCTTTCTCGATGTAGGTCATTAAGCATGTTGCTTGAATATTTCTCTTAAACTGGTTAGTTTCATATGTTTTATCAGTGGTCACCATTATCAAAGAATAATTATGATGTCGTAATGTTCCACGCAGGTCGACCCCACGGGGGGAAAACTCCTCAGTCGTGTCACGACATCAAGGGAAATAAATTGGGCTCAACGACGAGGCCAAAGTTGCGGAACAGGGGAGGATCAGGAGCAAGTGATCAGTATTGTTAAAAGGAGAATGGTGTGATGCACGTCGATCAGAAAAGAACCCTCTATGACACTAATGCAAGGCTTCCTTCACTAGAGCCCACCAGATGCTTAAAACTCTTCATTTGAAAATGTATAGATCCTACATCATATCATCTAAATGTCGATGGTGTACGCAAAGGAACATATTTCACCACTTCGATGAATCTAGCCTGATGTACAACCCAGTGAAAAAAAAGCCGACTCAGAAGCTCTCCCTAGAGAATGACAATCTCATATGGGTGTGGTAAGTCGACAGCAGAGTTTCAAATATGGCAGCGCACCTTTGAGAAGCAACATTTGTTAATCTAGAGGTACATACTGTGGCACTATTTAGGTCGCAAGGAGTACATGTGGAGGAAAGAAAAGGCCTTAAAACCCTAGTCTTCTTTGCTCTCGAAAGATGTCTATGCGAGACCATAAGAAACGGGGAATTTCAAATTGAACCTAAAAGGTCATGTTGAAATGCATACGCCTTTTGGTAGCTGGGTGGAAAAGGGCAATATGAAAAGGGCCATCAACGTGGCTTGAACACATGACTAATCTACCCTATGAAGCTGCATTGTTTTTAAATAAATTCCTCAAGGAGGATATGCTTTCACTCTAAAGTAAGATGAATATATTTGGAGACTTCTCATCGACCTCACATTTCCAATTGCTTTCACAAGACATCCCATGCTCGATTGCAGAGTGGCAGATGTCTAATCTCGATCTTGCAAGGCACGAAGCATTCATATCATGAGGTTATGACCTTGGCGTGAATATTTTTATTTATTTGCACTAACAATATGAGGAAAATCAAATTATCCACGTTATATGGTTGAACTAAGGTGTAAAGCAGATGAAGCAGTTCATTTTTCAAACCACATGCGATGGCAGGTCTTCCACCTATGATTAATACTTTGAGCAAACTTATATTATTACAGCGGTCAAACCTCACATGGGCGCCAATGTTTAACAATCTGGAGCAATATACATAGCATGGAACACGTTGGAAACACTGCGCAGAAATGCATGGAGTCCAACGTTGCATGGCACATATATGCATGGACACCTGGCGTTGGAATCCAACTTTTGATGGTTTTATTTTTAAAACATGGAGCAGGTGCAAAGGTCCAACGGCTGTTTTCCAACTTGTGGCAAATGTGTGAAGCAGTTTACATATCTAGCGGTCAACAGGACGTGGAAACGTGGCGCATAAATCCATGGCACGTAGCATGGGTGAAAATGTTCGGTGGTTTTCAACACATGCCATATGTTTTCGGAGCAAATACATATATATACACGGTGGTCCAAAGTCGACTACGATTGGACGTTCAGATGTTTACGTTGCATGTTGGAGCGGAATTAATATAGCAGTCAAAGTTTATGTTTAACATGTGGAACTTTCCCATCAACGCTAATTGCGATCATTACCAGTTTTCCCCGTCTTCTATGTGTCTTTTATTGTGGAAGGCATGCAAAGCATTTTTCGCTTTTGTTAAAGACCGACAGGAAGGGTGGTGAACGATTATGCGTTTGGAATCACACTAACTCTTAGAATTCTTATTCGATACTATGGAGCGCAGAAGAGGAAGGTTACCAATAAGCTCAAGTCCGTTTTCGCCGGAGTCTCAGTCTTGAAGCAGGTATATACATATATAACGGTCAACTTTGGTGTGTTGGAGACATGGCGAGACGTCCATGGACACGTTGCACAAAAGTTCGGTGGCATGTTATTGCATGAACACGTTACATAAAGTTAAAAGATTGATGGCACATTTCAACTTACGATAAAAATTTTGGGCAGATAGATTATATAATAGTCAAATACCTTACATTCAAAACATGGAGCAAAATGTTTTAAACAAACCTACAGTTGCAGCCGGCATGATATAATAACTCTAGTGTGATAATAGTAAGAGTCGTGCGATATGCATGATCATAAACTGCGTTCTACCAGAACACGTGGATCCACGACGTTTCTTATGGCATGGGGTCCTTAATTAACACGACCATCAGCACCATTGAAGTAATGTTATCCTTTGTTACTGCCAATGATAAAGATATTCCCCGCATCTCGCATGTAGTTTCCTACGGTGACTGGTAGAACGAGATCCCATTGTCAGCAAAAATAACGCCGATGAAGATTGCATGCGTTGGAGAGATTTTCTGCGAATTGAAGAACACTTGGACGCTGGAACGCTCATTGCAAAACAGATCAGATGTGCTAGGGTAACACATGTCGTTCTGCATTTAGAAATCGTGGGTCTTGCCACAGATTCACAATGCATGTAGGCCTGTCGAAGGTGCCAACGAAGCTATCCGTGAGCGCCCTCAATGAAGATCTCATGCAAGTGATGGTTTGATACTTCACGCTATGACCAGACTCTCATTTCATTTTCCAAAAGGCTATTGGAGAGGTCGCAGAACAGCCAGGTCGCTGAGTCGCAGCACACCTAAAGTCCATGAGGTGCGACTTGCCTGAATCTGCGACTATGCGACCCCGTGAGGTCGCAAATTCAGCTGAGGTCGCTGAGTCGCACATCAATGAAACCAAGAGGAAGTGCGACTTGTTAGTATTTGCGACCTTGCGACCTTTCATAAGATTGAGTCGCGCGATCCCTCCAGGTCGCTGAATCGCTAATCTGTGGGGCAAACAAAACTACGACTTGTAATAGAAGAGGCACATAATGGTTCATTAATCTAATCAAGTCCAGCAGCCAGTATGCAAGAGGGCGAGTGAGTAAATATGGTTGATATTCGTTGCATATACGTATGAAGTGATATGGGAAATGGCAACACATCTCAGATAAGGCAAAGTCGAGCCTTTTGGTTCTCTTTGATTACAAATCCATCAAAGATTCATGCTGGAAAATGACCAAAGAAATTTAAACTGAAAGATGAAGGGGGTAATGCTATCCGCCCATTCATGTGAGAAATTCTTGTCTGCACCAAGATAGTGTCCAAGGCAGTGCCGTGTGAACACCATGAGCTTCTTGTTATGGGTTGCACATGATTTTGGGGTTTCTGAGGTCTATGCATACCTCCCTCATGAGAGCTATATGGTATAGTTATAGCCTGCTACCAAAATACCAAGCTGGGAACCAGAAACGCATCACATGCAATGGGATATGGCACAAGCAAAAGCCCTTTGCCTCATCAATGGGTGTTCACTGCAAACATTCAGATCCCAAGAGAACTTGATAAGGACCATGCTACGACATAACATTTGACCACACAGGGGTCCAAAGTTTTCATTTTTACTTGTGTAATTAATTAAATGCGCCTCTTAACATTGTTATTCAAGCAATGAAGGCATGTAACCTAAGATATGTGATTGCAGGTGGAAGCTGACGATTTGCATGATGAATTTGGAGTTTTCCCAGCCAGCAAGAGGACCGGTTGTCAAAGCACGTGAGATGAGGAATACTGCTGCAAAATCGCGGATACGCGAAGTTGCGGGTCGCCCGTTTCTTCAAATCGTAGGTCGGCGATGGCCGAGGTCACGGTCGCAAATCCTAGCGAGGTCGCAAAGTCACATATCTTCTATTTTTTTGCCTTTGCTACCCCGCGACCTAGCGACCTAGTCGTAGGGCGCGAGGTCACATTTCTTCGGTACTTCGGTTTTTATCCCTTTTCTCCCTTTTGCGACCCTGCGACCCAGCGACCTAGTCGCAAGGTTACAAGGTCGCACTTCTTCGGTTTTCCACCTTTTGCGACCCCGCGACCCAGCGACCTAGTCGCAAGGTCGCAAGGTCGCACTTCTTTGGTTTTCTGCCTTTTACGACCCCGCGACCCAGCGACCTAGTCGCCAGGTCACAAAGTCGCATCTCTTCAGTTTTATGCATTTTGTGACCCCGCGACCCACACGAGGTCGCCGAATTTTGCGGCGGCCATTTGCGACCAGGAAGGGAGGTCACAGAAGTCGCGAGGTCACAAAAAAGACTAGGTCGCCAAGGCAGCCCAACGGCCAAGAAACCAAGAGGATGAAAGATCAGTTTGCCCCGAAGACGGGTTTTCTTTTATAAATACTCCTTCGGGAGCTTGTACAAAGGGACTTTTGGTTTGGGACTCAAGTAGAGTATATTGTATTACTAGAGGATTATACACTGAAACATTAATACAAGCATTTTGAAAATTCTCCTATGGGATCTGGTGTTGTCTTATGTATGAACACTATCGAGTATTTTATTTTCAGTTTCTTAACATCCTAATATTAAGGGAACTGTATTTTCAATTCATATCACAGTTACATAACAGTTTCTGAGTATGTTAATGGTGGTTGAGTTTGTTTCACTTTCTTAGCTAATGTTGATGACTTTGTTTATCTGCGTTTGTGTTATCATTTAAACTTTTAGGAAGTGAAAGGTGTTCTCGTCGTGAGGAACTATTTCTCTTGCGGTCAGAACAGTTTGCAAGAATGACCCTAATGAAGTGTTGCTATCGACACTTCCTTCGGTTTTCATGCTTTATTATTTCCTCTTGCTACTCATAGTGTTGCATGTACATTTAATGCATCAATCATATGTCTTGTATCAATTGATTAGATGTGTACCCATTGTTTTATAGAGTTTAAGTGAGACCCAAAGCAAAGGAGAAATCAGTGGTAGCCGGACCCACACCCCGGATGGGATCCATATTCCAAACGGTTCAAGGTCTAATTGGGACCTTTTACCGGGGAGATCCCCTACCGTTGGCCGAGACAGATTTTCCCGTCAACAGAATTGGCGCTAGAAGGAGGGCCAGATGACAAGCTGAGCCCTGAGAGCCTGCATCTAATCTCACATCTGTAATGGCTCATTCCGAAATCATTCTTCCGAGATGTTTGTCGAAGTTTTGTGAGCCTAGATACTTCATCCCCAATAAACTTATGTATCACTTGTCCCAGTTAAAATTTGATGGTGAAAATGGGGTACACATAACCCAGCACCTTTTAGATTTCGACGACTTTGGTGAGCACTACGAAATTGAAAATAGAGGTTTCATTTGTTTGCTTTTCTTCCTCCTCACTCTTGAAGCTCGCGCTAAGCAATGGTGTTGCACTTTGCCGAAATCTTCCATCCATTCATTTGAACAACTCGCCAGTGAATTACAGCAATCTTTTCACAGGTATGATTTTCATAATGTTTTACTAAAGATAAATGACATCAGAATAGAACCTCAGGAATCTTTAGATGAGTTCTCTATCAGATTCGTTCATTATTGTTTTGAGTTCCCTGAAAAGGATGTCGATTGGAGTTTTTTAAGAGAACAGTTCACGTATGCGATTCTCGTTTCCCTTGAACCATTTTAGTTAGCAACCCGACCTGAGCCTAGTGTTCCCTATGACAACCCGCAAGTCAACGGTTGTTCTGACTTTGAGTATTTCACGTACCATGTCGAATCTGGACACCCCAGTGGCTCATTATCTCTTTTGGCTCATAAACCTACCCCAAGCCCACTCGATGTCTCCCTGGACTTAGTCCTAGATCTGATTCGCATATTGATTATGAATCTGGTTCACATTCGGATGATGAATCTGGTTCACATTCGGATTATGAATCTGGTTCACATTCGGATTATGAATCTGGTTCATATTCGGATTATGAATCTGGCTCACATTCAGACTATGAATCTAGTTCACATACAGATTATGAATCGACTCCTACCCCACATAAAGTTGATTCCCTTACAAGGTCTGCCAGATCATCGTTTTCTCTAAATGACACGGTTGCGCGGGTTGGAAAGCCTCGTATGGTTAATGCTCCTGCAACTCAATCTATTCGTTCATTATTCCTCAGTTGGTTTCCCGATCCCGCCACACCAGTAATTTCTTCAAGGCATTCAAAATTTCCTTATACTGGTGTTGGCGACAATCATAAGCACGCAGATGGTGTTTCACAATCACAGATCAAAATTGATGAATCTTTTAGATATAATCTTTCTCACTTGGAATCTTTAGACAGCCATAGGAGTGATTATCTGATTGGGAAACCTCAAGATGCCCTCTTTATTGATCCTTCCCAGTCGGCAACTCTCGGGGAGCCTGACATGCCAGGTACCCAACTCGACCACATCGATGGTTGTAGCGATCACTCCTTATCTGAAAACATATTCAATCATACCCCCGAGGACTGTCACTCGGATCTCTTGGCCAACCCTATGAAGACACCTAAATTCGATGATTCGCTTTCGGAAGATTCAAGTACCCACCAGAAAATCGAAACGCCTCAGCTTTTGTCGACCGTTTCTCAAACGACGATCCCCACATACCATGCTCCGCCCAGCATAACTGCATCAAATCCACCCCACCCCGGCGAATCTAAAGAATCTGATATATCGATCTATCAATCAGTCAACACGCAAACTTTTGACCAAATTGATACAAAGCCCACTGAAATTATGTAACCCACCACAATCCATGATCACATCTACTCGCCTGTTGATCTCGCCAAGCAGTCAAAGTTGGAAAGCCCCTTGCTCAAAGGTCCAGAGTTTTTTCAGGATCCAATAAACGTGGATTCGGATCCTTCTACCCTTGACCAAACCCAGGAGCAATCCCTAACTAGGGTTTTCAAAACTAGGGTTTCTACGCTTAGATGCGCATGCATCTATAATTCGCCTGGCACTTGTTTATTGTTTCAATTCCATAAAACTAATGGTCCTCAACACCATGATGAGATTGCTGGTCAACTCGACCAAACCTATTCGGTGGATGTGCCTGCAAACATGAAATATCTTAAACCCCTCCTATCAGGCCTAGGATTGTGCATGAATGATTATGGGTCATTTATAAATGTTGAGTTTCAGGAACATATTGCTATATATCAAGATGAGAGTGGGATTCAGCTTGCACAATATTTTCTGGAATTTTCTTTGGAAAGTATCTATGATCTTCTCACCATTGCACCTACTCCTCAGGTAAGTTTTGTTGCTACTACACTTTTTTGGATACTGGCTCTGATCCTGATGATTGTTGTCATTGCAGGATGCAAATTAATGAGGTGGCTACACTGGAAAACTAATTTTACATAACCCGACCACATCATTGGTTAAACTATGGTTTAGGTGTAGGCTAGCTAGGACCTCTTAATAAAAAAAAAATTGTTCAAAGTTTAATTAGGTTTACTTGCTAAATTTTTTCTTCACGATTTAAAAGTGTATTTGTTGTTTTGTTTACGATTAATATTTTAGGAATCATCATGTTACAGGTAGTTCCTTTAATTTCCTTTTCAGTTACTTGTTGTTGCATGAATAATCACTGCTTGTATTTGCACTTACTGCTGGATTGATCGTTCTCGCACATGGCGTTGCATTGCATTTTGAGCGTCGCCTATTACATTGCATCGTACGCTCTCTTCCTTAAATCATTTCTGTCATATCGCCTGCCACTTCATGACCCCTCATTGCAGCCCTATCACCTCGTGATCTGGTTTTCCCTAACTGCTGAAACAGTAACGCCATTGTTTGTGTGAGGTTGTGGTGGCTATCTCAAGAGGCAGCTTTCTCTTAGGACAAGTCATTGAAGTCGCATTCTCAACAAGATGCCTATGAGTCTAAACTCATTTATCTAGGGAGATACGAGCCAGTTGCTTATGGGAGACCTAATGAGTTTGAATGACCCCTACTCGTAGCCTAAGCTTTGTGCCCAGCATAGTCTTGGACATCTTAATGATCTATTTTGCACGCTTCACCTATTGTGGTAGATGGGATGTGAAGGTTCGGCACAAGGGCAAACCCAAATAAGGATATCTTTCAGTTTTTGTAACACGAGAAACAACCTCTCTTGCTCATAAAATAAGCCGGGGTCCCTCATCTGCCCATGAAAAATAAGTGCCATGAGCACATGAAAATAAGTGCCACGAGCACATGAAAATAAGTGTTGTAAGCACAGGAAACAAATAAGGGTAAAGGATCGAGAAAGGCTTCCTGTGCAGAGAGGTAATGCAACGACTCCGCCGGGGTACTGACCAGTCTCGCTGGCAGTGGAGCAACGTTTGTGATTTCTTGAAGTGACTCCGCCGAGGTACTGTCCAGGCCTGCTGGAAGCGGAGCAACACGAGAAACTTACTTTAAAAAATACTGAAAATAATAAACCCACTGCCTTTCTCTTCACATCATCAACAAGCTACTGGCGTCTATGATCTTTCTCTTTGATGTGTTTCTCATTAGCGAGACTTAGTTGAGGCACAAGGATTAGGCGTACCTGTAAAGGGCCAAATTAATACAAGGGGCACCTGCGGAACTTGTTCAATATTCCCTTGTATCATTACCTGGACTCAGACTATTGTTGTGACGTTGACAGAGATGCTGGATTCTACCAGTGGTTTGCCATTTGTTGTAGCCGCTACAACACCACCCAAAATTTTGGGTATATTTAAAATTTCGGGTTCCCCCTCTACTCGCTTAGGCGTTAAAGTTATTTCACCTGACCTGCAGTCAGTGACGTCCCACTGAACTATCCCCAACCCCTCATGAGTTGTCTCGCCATCATGATCCAATGTCATCGTTGCAATCATGCCATACGTGGGAAGGGTCATCCAGCGTGCACCCGAACACTCTTGTCGCAGTCACACCAAGTGTAATGAGATTTCCATGCAGATGTTTGAATGTAAACCTTTTGTGTATTGATGAATAAAAGCTTTCTCGATGTAGGTCATTAAGCATGTTGCTTGAATATTTCTCTTAAACTGGTTAGTTTCATATGTTTTATCAGTGGTCACCATTATCAAAGAATAATTATGATGTCGTAATGTTCCACGCAGGTCGACCCCACGGGGGGAAAACTCCTCAGTCGTGTCACGACATCAAGGGAAATAAATTGGGCTCAACGACGAGGCCAAAGTTGCGGAACAGGGGAGGATCAGGAGCAAGTGATCAGTATTGTTAAAAGGAGAATGGTGTGATGCACGTCGATCAGAAAAGAACCCTCTATGACACTAATGCAAGGCTTCCTTCACTAGAGCCCACCAGATGCTTAAAACTCTTCATTTGAAAATGTATAGATCCTACATCATATCATCTAAATGTCGATGGTGTACGCAAAGGAACATATTTCACCACTTCGATGAATCTAGCCTGATGTACAACCCAGTGAAAAAAAAGCCGACTCAGAAGCTCTCCCTAGAGAATGACAATCTCATATGGGTGTGGTAAGTCGACAGCAGAGTTTCAAATATGGCAGCGCACCTTTGAGAAGCAACATTTGTTAATCTAGAGGTACATACTGTGGCACTATTTAGGTCGCAAGGAGTACATGTGGAGGAAAGAAAAGGCCTTAAAACCCTAGTCTTCTTTGCTCTCGAAAGATGTCTATGCGAGACCATAAGAAACGGGGAATTTCAAATTGAACCTAAAAGGTCATGTTGAAATGCATACGCCTTTTGGTAGCTGGGTGGAAAAGGGCAATATGAAAAGGGCCATCAACGTGGCTTGAACACATGACTAATCTACCCTATGAAGCTGCATTGTTTTTAAATAAATTCCTCAAGGAGGATATGCTTTCACTCTAAAGTAAGATGAATATATTTGGAGACTTCTCATCGACCTCACATTTCCAATTGCTTTCACAAGACATCCCATGCTCGATTGCAGAGTGGCAGATGTCTAATCTCGATCTTGCAAGGCACGAAGCATTCATATCATGAGGTTATGACCTTGGCGTGAATATTTTTATTTATTTGCACTAACAATATGAGGAAAATCAAATTATCCACGTTATATGGTTGAACTAAGGTGTAAAGCAGATGAAGCAGTTCATTTTTCAAACCACATGCGATGGCAGGTCTTCCACCTATGATTAATACTTTGAGCAAACTTATATTATTACAGCGGTCAAACCTCACATGGGCGCCAATGTTTAACAATCTGGAGCAATATACATAGCATGGAACACGTTGGAAACACTGCGCAGAAATGCATGGAGTCCAACGTTGCATGGCACATATATGCATGGACACCTGGCGTTGGAATCCAACTTTTGATGGTTTTATTTTTAAAACATGGAGCAGGTGCAAAGGTCCAACGGCTGTTTTCCAACTTGTGGCAAATGTGTGAAGCAGTTTACATATCTAGCGGTCAACAGGACGTGGAAACGTGGCGCATAAATCCATGGCACGTAGCATGGGTGAAAATGTTCGGTGGTTTTCAACACATGCCATATGTTTTCGGAGCAAATACATATATATACACGGTGGTCCAAAGTCGACTACGATTGGACGTTCAGATGTTTACGTTGCATGTTGGAGCGGAATTAATATAGCAGTCAAAGTTTATGTTTAACATGTGGAACTTTCCCATCAACGCTAATTGCGATCATTACCAGTTTTCCCCGTCTTCTATGTGTCTTTTATTGTGGAAGGCATGCAAAGCATTTTTCGCTTTTGTTAAAGACCGACAGGAAGGGTGGTGAACGATTATGCGTTTGGAATCACACTAACTCTTAGAATTCTTATTCGATACTATGGAGCGCAGAAGAGGAAGGTTACCAATAAGCTCAAGTCCGTTTTCGCCGGAGTCTCAGTCTTGAAGCAGGTATATACATATATAACGGTCAACTTTGGTGTGTTGGAGACATGGCGAGACGTCCATGGACACGTTGCACAAAAGTTCGGTGGCATGTTATTGCATGAACACGTTACATAAAGTTAAAAGATTGATGGCACATTTCAACTTACGATAAAAATTTTGGGCAGATAGATTATATAATAGTCAAATACCTTACATTCAAAACATGGAGCAAAATGTTTTAAACAAACCTACAGTTGCAGCCGGCATGATATAATAACTCTAGTGTGATAATAGTAAGAGTCGTGCGATATGCATGATCATAAACTGCGTTCTACCAGAACACGTGGATCCACGACGTTTCTTATGGCATGGGGTCCTTAATTAACACGACCATCAACACCATTGAAGCAATGTTATCCTTCGTTACTGCCAGCGATAAAGATATTCCCCGCATCTCGCATGTATTTTCCTACGGTGACTGGTAAAACAAGATCCCATTGTCAGCAGAAATAATGCCGATAAAGATTGCATGCGTTGGAGAGATTTTCTGCAAATTGAAGAACATTTGGACGCTGGAATGCTCATTGCAAAACAGATATGATAACAGATCATATGCGCTAGTCACGCATTTTTTTCTACATTCAAAAATCGTGCTGCTGCCCGCAGTTACAACGCATGTAGGCCTGTCGAAGGTGCCAACGAAGCTGTCCGTGAGCGCTCTCAGTGAAGATCGCATGTAGGTGATGGTTTGATACTTCACGCTATGACCAGACTATCGTTTCATTTTCCAAAAGGCTATTGGAGAGGTCGCAGAACAGCCAGGTCGCTGAGTCGCAGCACACCTAAAGTCCATGAGGCGCGACTTGCCTGAATCTGCGACTGTGCGACCCCGTGAGGTCACAAATTCAGCTGAGGTCGCTGAGTCGCACATTAATGAAACCAAGAGGAAGTGCGACATGTTAGTATTTGCGACCTTGCAACCTTTCATAAGATTGAGTCGCGCGATCCCTCCAGGTCACTGAATCACTAATCTGCGGGGCAAACAAAACTGCGACTTGTAATAGAAGAGGCACATAATGGTTCATTAATCTAATCAGGTCCAGCAGCCAGTATGCAAGAGGGCGAGTGAGTAAATATGGTTGATAGTTGTTGCATATACGTATGAAGTGATATGGGAAAAGGCAGCACATCTCAGATAAGGAAAAGTCAAGCCTTTTGGTTCTCGTTGATTACAAATCCATCAAAGAGTCATGCTAGAAAATGCCCAAAGAAATTTAAACTGAAATATGAAGGGGGTAATGATGTCCACCCATTCATGTGAGAAATTCTTGTCTGCACCAAGATAGTGTCCAAGGCAGCGCCGTGTGAACACCATGAGCTTCTTGTTATGGGTTGCACATGATTTTGGGGTTTCTGAGGTCTATGCATACCTCCCTCATGAGAGCTATATGGTACAGTTATAGCCTGCTGCCAAAATACCAAGCTGGGAACCAGAAACGAATCACATGGAATGGGAGATGGCACAAGAAAAAGCCCTTTGCCTCATCAATGGGTGTTCACTGCAAACATTCAGATCCCAAGAGAACTTGATAAGGACCACGCTGCGACATAACATTTGACCACACAGGGGTCCAAAGTTTTCATTTTTACTTGTGTAATTAATTAAATGCGCCTCTTAACATTGTTATTCAAGCAATGAAGGCATATAACCTAAGATATGTGATTGCAGGTGGAAGCTGACGATTTGCATGATGAATTTGGAGTTTTCCTAGCCAGCAAGAGGACCGGTTGTCAAAGCACGTGAGATGAGGAATACTACTGCAAAATCCGCAGATCTGCTTGAAGTCGCAGGTCGTAGATTTCTTCAAGTCGCAAGTCGCTGATGGCCGAGGTCGCGAGGTCGCAAATCCCAGCAGGTCGCAAGGTCACATATCTTCTATTTTTTCACCTTTGCGACCCCGCAACCCAGCGACCTAGTCGCAAGGTCGCAAGGTCGCATGTCTTTGGTTTTTCTACCTTTTGCGACCCTGCGACCCAGCGACCTAGTCGCAAGGTTGCGAGGTTGCACTTCTTCGGTTTTCCGCCTTTTGCGACCCCACGACCCAGCGACCTAGTCGCAAGGTCGAAAGGTCGCACTTCTTCGGTTTTCCGCCTTTTGTGACCCCGCGACCCAGCGACATGTCGCCGGAGTCGTCATATGGAGTCTCTTCGGTTATGCATTTTCCGACCGCCGACCCATGTGGGTCGCGGTATGGCATCCGGGTCGCAGGTCGCAACAGCGGCTCAGGTAGCAGGTCGCAAAAAATACTAGGTCGTAAGGCTGCCCAACGGCCAGGAAGATGAAAGATCAAGGAAGCCCAAAGGGCAGGTTTTGTTTTATAAATACTCCTTCGGGAGCTTGTACAAAGGGAATTTTGGTTTGGGACTCAAGTAGAGTATATTGTATTGCTAGAGGATTATACATTGAAACATTAATACAAGCATTTTGAAAATTCTCCTATGGGATCTGGTGTTGTCTTATGTATCAACACTGTCGAATATTTTATTTTCAGTTTCTAAACATCCTAAGATTAAGGGAACTGTATTCTAAATTCATATCACAGTTACATAACAATTTTCTGAGTATGTTAATGGTGGTTGAGTTTGTTTCACTTTCTTAGCTAATGTTGATGGCTTTGTTTATCTGCGTTTGTGTTATCATTTAAACTTTTAGGAAGTGAAAGGTGTTCTCGTCGTGAGGAACTATTTCTCTTGTGGTCAGAACAGTTTTCAAGCATGACCCTAATGAAGTGTTGCTATCGACACTTCCTTCGGTTTTCATGCTTTATTATTTCCTCTTGCTACTCATAGTGCTGCATGTACATTTAATGCATCAATCATATGTCTTGTATCAATTGATTAGATGTGTATCTAATTGGGACCTTTTACCGGGGAGATCCCCGTTGTCGCGCATTGCATTTTCCACAACACATTCTCAGATTAATAATGCTCCTGCACTTACAAATTATGCTTGTACTAGAAATGAAGCTATATGTTGGGAAGCATATTCTGTGAATTAAAAATCAAGATTTTAACTCTCACATATTCATTAAAGCACCATTAATTTTTTAATTTTAAAATATTAATATTAAAAATACCATTATGTCTTGGAAACAAACACTCACTTGTAGAAGCACATCAAGATCTTGAAGAGAAATAAACATAAATAATTTTCTATAGAATGAACTAAAGAATCAAATCAGATAATTGAAATGGTAATTAGCACAGAAACGTGCTTGCACTATTCTCGCAAAATAAACTAATTCCTCGAAAGTAGGAAAATTTACACTAGTACAATCAACTTATTTAAGCATGACACTGCTAGCCATCTATTTTTGCTACGTTAGTGATGATTTTATCTACACTGAAGTTTTCATGTACTGATTTCCTTATGTCAATATGTCATCCAGAAAACCCTCCTAAAACTTTTTTCACCTTTCTACCTTTCCAGTTCGCCCATGTCGAATATCAAAACCTCATATCACAATCCTATCCGGCTTCAGCCTTATTGGTCTGCCCATCAGCTTTAAAAAGCAAATCCACATCTGTTTAGCAGTTCCCTTATAAATAGAAGTGTATGCTTAGGACATCTCTACCTATGGGTAATCATCAAGCCAAAGCCTATCCACCTACCATGACCGATCCTTACTTTGTAGTGGAAATTGACAAATGTTCTTTAGTTCACACATCTACACACCCCCTAGATCTCAAAGACTTCATAAAATCCAATCCCAAGTCGACTATTAGGTTTTACATGTGTTGTTCTATGGTTCTACAAATGACAGGAAATATATTTCATCTCATGGAGTAAAAGTTTGAGTTTACAGTTAGAGGAACAGCTGCTTCTAAGTGTATTATGAGCCTGAGATGAAGCTGCAAAACAAAAGTCACTCATCAGGACCTTACAGCTCTTTCCAGCATGAAAATCACAGTAAGAAAGGGTCGCCACTGTCTCAGCAAATGTTAAATTGTCAAGGCCCAGAGCCTCCTTCATTACAAGCAGAGGGTTAGGGCGCCTCCTTCATCCATAAGCAGAGGGTGCAGGCCAGTATTGACTCAGAAGGTGGCAAAGATCCAGGTTTGTCCTTACTAAAACAATGAAACAATATCTTTAGATTTCATGAATGTAATTGCTGACCATAACAGGATTATAGTGGAAATATGATAAGCTCAAAGGAAAGGGGAGTTTGGCCTGATAAAGAAGCTCATTTCAAACTTTTCAAACATATGAATTGTTGAAGCTGTATGTTCACATCAAGAACATCCCAATCACAGAAGCCCGATTTGTCCAAAATCAAATGGAATAGATGTCATAACCAATGCCATTAATGGTGCAGTAAGGAAAGTTCTTGTTTTCTCAAAAGACACCGACCTCCATAAATTACGTAGATTATCCTCTTCAAATGGTTTGTCATGAGATGACCAAAACACACGATGATATTCCATTTACCTTTAGAGTAGAGCGTATAAACAAAGGTTTCACCGTGGCTAGTTCTTCTGAAATACAGTGATGTTTGCAAAAAGAGATGCTTATATTGATGTTTTTCAAGTGGTTTACTTACCATCACATTCAGAGAAAGGCTGTGTCAAACATAGTGGTCAAAAAGCCTTCAGATACTTTACCTGATGAAGAGCCTCCTCCATATATGAGCAGATGGCCAAAGTCATTGCAGGTTGTTGAGAAATAATGGGTCTAAAAAGTGCAGAGAAAGGACACAAAGAAATTGAATAAAGGAGTCATTGCACAGGTAAGTGTTACAGTTTATGGTGCAAAGGTATTGTTTTCCCTCTTCAAAGAGCTATCTGTCAGAATGTACCTGCAGTAGAAAAGAGAAAATTTTGAATATATGTGTGCCATTGATACCAAAAAGAAGACTTTTCCTTGAGGGAAAGGTTCGAGCAACAAAACAATATCACATGCCAAAGATCCAAAGAAGCGCTTTTCAAGAAATAGATGTTCAAAGCTTTCAGATTTCTGGCACATTATGAATAGCCCTTCCTTGCTAAAAATCGCCAAGAGAGGAAAACAGTAAACATAGTTCAGTTATGAAATGGTTCTATTGACAAAAGGGGTACGGATCTCAAACAAACTCGCCAACATGGCTAACAAAAGGAAGCCAAGAATTTTTCAAAAGGCCATCCCCCACATTCAAAAAGAAGCTCAAATATCTCATCACAGAAAATACAAAGGGATAGTAAAATTGCTTGGCTGTTGAATCATCATACCTCTGCCACAGTGAAATTAGGGTTAAGGAGCACCAGGGCAGTTTGTTTCAAAATGATTTTCTGATCAAACAGAGATGAAATTTACAAAATTGAGAGAGGTTTTTGTCCCTCATAGGTTCAAGAAGAAAAACCTTCTTCAGTTTCTACACAGGTATCATGTTTTATGAGAAATGTGAAAAATACAGATGTCACGGGAGAATTTCTGCACTAGGATTCATCATTTTGACCAGTGATGGGACAGTCAGTTTTTGAAGGCTCAATTGGACTCCAAATGAACAAATTCAAGTTTCTATGGAAAATAGACTTCCATAGCTTTCCGATGAGCCATCTCGGGCCAAATTCCGACAAAAGGAAGGCATCCAAAAGTAGCCTGCAATCAACGCTATGTTTTTCTGCACCAGCATACACCATTTTTGACCAGTGATGGGACAGTCAGTTTTTGAAGGCTCAAATGGACACCAAATGAAAAAATTCAAGTTTTTCTGGAAATAATACTTCCACATCTTTCCAACGAGCCATCTCGCGCCCAATTCCGACACCGGGAAGGCATTCAAAAATGGTCTACAAACAGCTCGATGCATTTCTGCACCAGGATTTACCAGTTTTGACCAGTGTTGGGAAAATCAATTTTTGAAGGCTTAAATGGACACCAAACGACAAAATTCAAGTTGTTCTGGAAATTAGACTTCCACAGCTTTCCAACGAGCCATCTCGCGCCCAATTCTGACACCGGGAAGG